>OZ022576.1:10408617-10754383 GCA_963669155.1 Arbacia lixula | reverse complement strand
CCTTCGAGTCTCACAGTGACCTCGTTCTGTTGTTTGTTGGACACTCAACTAGTGACGGATTGTCGAATCAATGTTCGGGAGGGACATGACGAATTTGCATAGACTGAAACTACTGAATGTAATGTTATATGTATAACACTAACGTTAAATGTCTTTCTTATTGGAGGCATTTCTACTAGTCAGTTGAGGGTGCAACATTAGTGTCATTCTCATTGGGCTTTAAAAAATCGAGAAGTTAGGGGGCAGGGGACAATAGGACCATTCGGCTTTTGGTACGGTAGCTAGGAACTTTCACCCAAACTTCGCGGTTTTTCTAACTTCTCGATTTTTAAGCCCAATGAGAATGACACTATCGTGTCATAAAGCAAACAATGGATTAGGCAAACATTTTGTCGACAGGGGTTAGCAGCGGGGATGTGAAACTGATGCGAAGCAGGTTTCTCTCTCTCTTTCTCTTTCTTGAAGGAAAACATTAATCACGTTAATTACACCTCCCCAGACAGGGCGCGATTGCTTTAGTTTGTGAGAACGCCAAGAATCAGTGACAAAATAGTGACAAAGGGAGGGGCACATACGTATTAAAAATACATATAAAATACTAATTCTGACCATGGATTAATATATTGAGTCTAATTATATGCTTGTTCTTATTGTGCTCCTGGGGTAATGTAATACACCTTATATAGGAAAAGTGTGACTATTGGGTATGCAAATAACTCAAGCAAAAGTTCCATTTCGAAGAGATTTATTGCTGACCCCGTAGAAAGTCTTTCAGACAAGAACGTCTCAGGCCCAGGTCTCAGGTAGGCTAAAGAGGTTAACAAATTCAATCACTTAAACCTGTCAGAATCAAGGTCACTTTCAAACGCAATTGCAGGTTCTGTCTGCTGCCCCCGTGCACATTTCGAACTCGTGATAGGCTGATTTCACAGACTCAAGTTTGACAGTGTTAAGAGTGTCAAGGGTGTCAAGTGTTAAGTGTTCATTGCTGCCCCCGTGCATATGGCGAACACTTATGTGATAATCTGATTCCACAGACTCCAGTTTTACAGTGTTAAGAGTGTCAAGTGTTAAGAGCTGCGCTAGCCTTTGCACGTTCTTTGCACGTTTCCATGGTGAGAGTGTATTAATGAACTATTGAGAAAATAGTAAAACTTTGGGTAACACAATGTTGTTGTATTCTTTCTGGAGATTTGACCAACTTATGTGGAGAAAAAGAACAAGAAAGAGTAAAAGGAGGAGAGATAATTTATCAATTTGGTTTTGTAACACTGTGTAACAGTCTTGCGTAAGTATTATAAAAGTATTTAATAAAACATCTCTCGTCTTTTCACTCTTTCTTTTCCTTTCTTCATCTCAGAAGCATTTGAGAAAAATGCGGGTCAGCCGAAATCAAAATAATTTCTAAAATATTACAAGTCTTCCTGTGATTACTATCATTATTGTAGGAGTATGCGTTAAAACAAACCAACCTTCTTACTAATCTTCTTACCGTAAGATGCTTCATAAACTCGTCTCGACAGCAAAGATGCGAGCTCCTTACGTCGCGGCCTGGAAGGCGTAGGCCGTAATTCGATCGTCCTGCTCGGAAGTGGTTGCCGTGAAGGGGCAAGGTGCGTGTGCGTGTGAGTGACGGAGAAAGGAGTGGGGGATGGGGTGGGGTGGGGTGAAGGGGTGGGGTGGGAAGGGGGGGGGGGGGTGCATGTGCATGCGCGTGTGAGTGACGGAGTAAAATTAGTGGGATGAGGGAGCACGATGTCATTGTGTAAAGTTGGCATGAAGTAAAGTGGCTTACATTACGAAACTACGATTGAATGCATTGCAAATTATATACATTATTTTTGTTTATAATTATATATTCATAAATATAAATATAAACATTAAATTCTAAAATGAACATAACATATCCTATTATTGTAAATATATATGGCAAAATGGGTGATGGGGCTCTGGGGAAGGGGGGGGGGGGGGGCAGGTATCTTACAGGGTAAATTTGGCATACGCAAAGGAACGGGATTGAATTGTTCTTAATATTCAATGCGTTTTGAATAATCCAGATATTTGTTTAATTCTGGTTTTTCTATTCGTATTGATATTTAATGTTCATGGTTTTATGACGACATGTGAGCGACAGCGAAAGGTATGTGTGTGTGTGTGTGTGCGCGCGTGCGTGTTCACATTTTCCTCAACTGTTATGACATGACACACAGTCTTACGTTTATGTAATGGTTTATTCCAGAACTATGTACGTGTGCAATATGATTTCATCTCCCATTCTTCCTGGTGCACCTTGGTATATCTTATCTTTGTTATCATTATTTCGTCTGGCACCCTCCATGCCTGTTTGATACCGTTTGTAGGTTTAGTAGCCTTCTGGTGTAAACCACGAGAGGTCGACATCTCTCACCCGTTTTCCATAATAGGCTCTGTGTCCACTCCACCGGGCTCTCACCCAGCGCTCAATCAAGAACCTGACCTTAATCTTTACTTCAAACGTATTGCTTACGGGAATACAGAAATGATATTTCTTACGGCATAAGGTAACATTATCCAATTACACTCATCACGGTCAATTCTGCAACGTGGAGTAGGATCTCCTAATTTCACCTTCCCCTTTCCCCACAACATCAATTCTATCCCTATCTTATCTGTATAGATCAAGTCGGAATCTTATGAATACCTTCCTTGATCTTGCTAAGTACCCGTCTGCGTCACCGGAGATCGGAATAAGTAAATCTTCTTCTCCGTCTTCTCTTCTTCTTCTAAGTAAATTCCTTCTCCAAGTCCTTTTTTTCGTTTTATTCAGATACTGAAATCTAGATATGCATGTATTGAGGTGATGCGCCACACCTAACTAGAATTATTCATGTGTATATCGCGTATATCCTCAGAGAGGAATTCTTTATTCAATTCCCATTTTTTTCATGATCCGTCTTACTTCGTATTTGTTGGTTTGCCATTAGAATCGAATCGCGCGCCCTCAATATCACTGTGGGTTTAATGCATTCAGGGGCAAAACTAACTGAGTGTCTAAGACTCTAAAATGCAAAGTTTTCTGTTTTAGTTTGCAACTTTATTCTAAATCGGTGCAGAGTGATACTAGAGCAGAAGTTCGGGGTTACAAGGCAGTGACATCGGGGCTTTTGCGTTTAAATCAAGTTAACATTTTAGTACACGTGTAGATATTATGGGATCCTACTGGTGTCTTTAGCGGGTATGGGATGGACAGAACAACTCTGAAAATAATTGAAATTGGAGCTCACCTCAAGATAAAAAAATTCATTATAACTGTATCATGTGTATGTAAATTCATATACTTGATACAACCTCACATATTGGATAAAACAATACAAGACAAGGTAATAACGTATAATGTTTGTACAGTTCGTGCTCTGAAATTCAAATTCTTGATGCCGTTCCATATTCAGGACGCATCTTATCAGCTTAGAACAGCGAAAACAACTTCATTAAACACATTAATGAGGTGACGAAACGTACAATTTACAAAACTAATAACGATTTTTGTTCTTTCATCGTAGTTACGCATTTCTTTCGTTGCTATTCTTTCGTTGCTGGGCATTACATGGTATTACCATGATAATTACTATAAGAAGCAGAAAAATTGTGATTCCGGAATAAATTAAAGAAACGTGTAGATGTTCTTCGTACATTTCAATGAATGCGAAACGGAATATCGTAAAAGCCGATGGCATAAATTACTGTGACTTTAAGGTCTTTTTAATCAAGATGACATTAAGATTGTTATGAAGACCCATCAAGACGGGAAATGGCGCACTCCGTGGGGCGCTCCACCGTTCCCAGACCATGGAGACCGGGAGACGGGGGGACCCAGCACGTCTCAATATTTTGACTGCGTCACGGTTGTTTCGATCGAGGTCCGCCCTGATTGGTTGCTGACAGCCAGACATTTCCATCGTCTCACTTCAAGTCGGCTGGGCGTTTTCCTGTGCAGGTGTGCGTAGTTTGGAGAAGATGGTGACGCAATCTCTCTGACTGGATGGGCAGTCCCGAGGGAAGCCTGTGTGAGACGTGACGAATCACTTGAAATGAGTATGATAACAAATGATACATCGGCGGTGAGGGAGTACACAGAGGAAACGGGATGACATCGAGCCTATGTTTGGAAATGCTTGTAGTACTCCATAAGGAAGTTGGAACATATCTTGGGGGGGATAGGGAAGGGGTACAAACTTCATCGTGGTGGCTTGTTAATAATGTGACACCAATTCCGTGTAATGTCAAAAACTGAAAAGTGCTTAGGATGACCAAAAGTTTTATCTTACAACTCTACCCCAGGTAAAAATCTGATCGCAAATGGCGCAAGTACATGTTACTTAATATGTTGGGGGTAGCACTTGAAGCATGACGAGAAAGAGAGACTGAGGGTGGGGTGGGGAAAGAAAGAGAAAACAGAGAAAGAGAGAGAGAGACAGAGAGAGAGACAGAGAGAGAGAGAGAGACAGAGAGAGAGAGAGAGAGACAGAGAGAGAGAGAGAGAGAGAGAGAGAGAGAGAGAGACAGACAGAGATGTGTGATGTGGTGGTGGTGGTGGTGGTGGGGGGGGGGGGGGGAGAAAAACAGGAAGGGAGAAAAACAGATATGGACAGTGTGACGGTCTATTCGATTCAGCATCTATCATCACATTGAAGGCTGCCATGTAGGACCAAGCTTTGTTTTAAATAAATCACCCCTGGGAAATATGACTCATCCAGCACAAACTTATCCAACTGAGACATCATCATACTTGAGATATTGTCTAGCAAAAATAAGGCACTTTCACAGCAAAGTCGGAAGAACTCATCGTGATTGTATTGAGTCTCTGTTTCTGATTAATGGAACAGTCACACGGAAAAGGCTTGCCGTTCCTGGTTTACCCTCCACTGGTAACCTGGGTAATGTGTTGCTATGTTTTTACCCCCGCAGCACTGCAAGAGACGCGCTGCGTGTAGCGATACTTAAATACCTCGGCGATCAGCCGCTAGTGAAGCAACTCACTGAAATGTCCGATAAGTTTGTCATTATACCAAACGTAAGCTAAAACACGCTCCTAGGAGAACGTAGCAAAGTTATTGCCATTTCATGGATTTACCAACTTCATCTGAAAGCAGATCATGACTAATGATTGGAATTGATGAAATCCAAGAAAAAAGGCAATACATAAAACATTTTTTTATATCATACATATACTATAGTTTTTCTTTGTACACACACACACACACACACACACACACATACGCACACACACACGCACACACACGCACATCCACACATATACACACTCATACACACACATAACACAAATACATAACGCATAATTTTTTATACACTCTCAGCAGGCCATAATGAAGAAATGAAATTTAAATCATTTTTAAATTTATTTTTCTCTCCGTGCAGTCGTGAACGTGAGTCAGGTGACGCCCGTTGCCAAGGTGGTGTCAACGCCCAAACTGTTGTCAGGGAAGAAGAACCGGCTCCTCCTCAACGTCTCCGTCGACTTCCACGAGACGAACCTCTCCACGGGAGTCCAGGGGGAGCGACTCTGGAACATGACGGTCTGGACCAGCAAGAACCGCAACGGAGACGGCTTCGCCTATAGCGTGGCAAAGAACGTTCTCACGCCCGAACAAAGTGCGACGCGCTACCGCAAAGGCAGGAACTTCCCCAAGCTGCGCAACATCCCCTACGTGTTGGACGCGCGCGGGGTGACGTGCGCTGAGATGAAGTTCATCTGTGTGCGGTTCGAACAGGCGCTGGACCCAGAACACGCGAACAGGGCGTATGTACCCTTCTATTTCTCTGGGTATCCCGATGACAACGCGCTGACCGGGTGCACACCCGCTCCGAGATGTAAACGTAAGAATCGAATACTTCACAATAGTTATTATAGTTGTGGTAGTACTTTTTGCTCAACAGTTACTAAATATTCACTGGATATGGTTCAGAAATAGACGAGAAGCGCAAACAATATGCTAGGAGAATTCTCTTCGTTTCATTGCCATTTACACATGACTTATTTGTTATAAATTTAGGCCTATCATCATTATATTGTCAAAATAAATATCAGCCTTGTTATTGTTAACATAAGTATCATGACTGTAGTACGTACTTTGATTTTTTAAAATCTTTACTGATAGTAGTAATAATCATCATCATCGAGGAATACAAATGTAATGCCTTTATTCATGTTATCATTATCATAAGTGTGTTGTAAATCAAGTGTAGGCTAAACAAAATAATTTCACACCAACGCTATCATAATCGCTACAATAAAATCACGTACCGTAAATGGAGAGCACCTTTCTGCTGTTCATGGAAATCTCCAATTATTTTCAGATCGCCACGGTTTCAATAAAACAGATTCATTAGAATACAAATTATATCAGCGCGAGGCTGGTGGGCAAGTTTGATGAGATAGAAATGCGATCCTCTACAGCCGAGCCCGATCTTTACTCGACCTACTTCGTATTTCAGGCTGTTACTCCTTTCCCTTTATCCTCGAAAATATAAGGCGAGGACATTATAGTGTTAAAATTCTTTAGCTTTATTTTCCAATGGTTCATGTATTGCATTTCTTGAATAGTAGACTGCCTACTGTCATTGACTGGTGCGTGTTTACATTTTATATTTCTTATGCTTCTTAAATATTTCTTAAATATACAATCTTATATCGTTCAAATGTTCGACACAATTTGTATTTCCTTTCATAACGCTTGAACGTCCACCTAATCCTCGAAATTCCCTCTCACCCTAGAACATGCTGAATATCTATGAACTCATTTTGGCGTAATACGGAATTCTACATTATATTCACAGAAATACGATCGAGATCCCTGAGGACAGTTTAATTTTTTTATCAGACCTTGGCTCTCGGCCTACTCATAAGTGGAAAGATTGCAGTGATATTTGAAGTGAGTTTTTCAACATCATAGTCGGAGGTCGACCATACGCTTTCACTTAATTACTCTTCCTGTGGCAACGGCGCGGGAGAAACGAGCAGGCACTATGCGGGCGGTGCTGGAACGAATCATCGTCTAAGAGATTCAAGTTGTTTGAACATGTTAATAGCTGGTATTTAAGAACTTCCGACACGGCAGTAGCTTTATAACTTTCCCCATCGGGGGGAAGGGTTTGTTGACGCTTAAGTATGGATACACAAAAAGAGGAATGTCTTGACTCTAACATGTGTCTTTGCGAATTGGAGATGTTTGGTGTTGTGTCCGACTACCTCGGGCAAACCAGATGTTTAATGACAATAATTGAAATCATATCTGAAGTGATCTTATTGTATGTTTTTAGTTAACTTTACATTCCTGTCCCATTAACATCTCTGATCATCAAGATGATCTATCCGCTTTGCAGGCATCTCATACAGCTAAGAATATTCAACGGTATAAAACAGAAAATACCATTTACATTCTCGCTTCAGAATAATTCACAGTAGTTAGAAATGTTCTTTAAATATACAAAATGTAATGAGAATGTCAATTTAAATCAATTGTCAATGGGTGGTCGAAAAGTCTAGCCTAGTACATAAACATGCACTTTTTATATACTGGTTAGTTCATGGGAAACAACACAAGCGAAACTGAATGTTTACCCTACAGTTATTTACTGTCAATTTTGTGATATCGTATGATTATGTAGGGAACCAGTACTCCATTTAATAAAGCAGGACATTTTGAGAGGTTAACTACTAAGAAGAAGGTTTTTCTATTTTATGCTGCTGTAATTTCCCTATCCTTTAAAATTATATATTCCTTTGCAAATTAATGTAATATACATTATATGTCTTTATTCTTTATTTCCCAGTTGTTAAAAAGGTCACACCTCCGAGACCTACTTCCCCCATCCCAATGACCACCATCCCAACAACTATACTGACAACTACGACACCGCCACCACCGACCACCACGCCGACCACGAAGCCGTTCACTACATGGGCTACCAGACCAGTCATGCAGAGGACTAGTTTGAGAGTGACAAGAAGACCCAGGCGGACGCCGCAACCAGAGAGGTGGACTAATCCCCCAACACTACCACCGAGGATGACGACGACGATGGCACCGCCTCCGACGCCGATGTATGTGACGACGATACCGACGGTGCTGCCGGCTGCGATTACGTTGAGGCCAGGATTAGTGCGGATTTTAGAATCAGGCTCAAACGAGGTCTTAGGATTTGGACCGGTACCCAATGGTAAGGATTAGGGTTAGACTAAAAGTTTAAAGCTTAATCAGAATAAAATGCGATTTTTCATCCTTTTAGTCACAACTTTACCATTTTATCTTACAGCTTGAAGGTAAAACTAGGACAGGAGCATTAACACAATGTAATATTTCTCAAACAATGTAACGTAACCATGGTAACCCTTAATCTATCAATTAAGCAAGGCAATTTAATCACGAGAGATGATGTCAACGTAGACATAGACCAATGCTCTCTTGTCAATTTAACCACATTATCACCACTTACTCTTGTCTTTATCCTAGCTCCAAAGCGACATCATCACCAGGGAAGAAACCGTGGTCGAGGGCGAGGCCGAGGTGGACGTCGACGATTTCACCAGCAGAACGCTCTCGCCGGTGAGGTATCCTCCACCGAGGTCTATCCGGCAAAGAACAGGAAGAACCGACGGCGCGCGAATAGGCAACGTCCGCAACAACGACCGCCTCCACCACAGCTGCCCTATATACATAGGCAAGAGTCGCAAGAATATCCACAAACAAGTTATCAGCAACAGAACTATCCTCAAAGAAATAACCAGCAGGAACAGTATCCACAAACAGAAAACCAGCAGCAATATCCTCAATCGACTTATCAGCAACAGTATCCTCAAACAACTTACCAGCAGCAACCATACCAGCAGGAAAATTATCAGCAACAGCCGTATCAGCAAGCAAATTACGAGCAGCAACAATATTCATACAACCAGCAACAGTATACGCAGCAACTACAGCAGCAGCAGCAACAACAACAACAACAGCAACAAGGACATCCGAAGCAAACCTCAGCCAGGTTCAGCCCGCACGGGCCGGTTCGAGCAGGCCAGTTAAACCCCATGTACAAGCGGGCACAGGATCATGCCATCGCGGAGGGAACTTTGCAAGAACCGGCTAAACAACAAAGTAAGACTTCAAGTTGTTAATATCATCCAGATAATCTGATTATGATTGTCATACATCATTTCTTGAATGTTGAACCCTTTGTTTCTTACGTGACTGGTTTGGTAAATCTTCTGCAACGGCCATAGCAACCCGATCGGGGACCTTTGCTTCATACGGAAACGATTATGTTGCAATTACCTTTCCGCTTGTCCATAAATTCCATTGTTTCATGCTACTGTACTACATTATGATTAAAACATTGAATACCACATTAAATGTGAAATCACTATTGGGCCCGATTCCATGGAACGAATTGTTATTGCTTAGGGGGGAACAAATATAGATATATCGATACAAATCAATATATGAAGCAGTAACTCAAGTTTAGTTCCAACCCATCGTATTGTCATCCGGTAACATAGTCATCGTCCTGATTGTATAGTGCTGGGACTGAAGCAGGTAAAAAATCATTCAGAGAACTAGGACAAAGATTAATATTTTCGTCATATCAGAGGAATAACTGATTGGAAAAGGCCATAAATACCATTTCAAGACTTCGCTCAAAACTATGACATTTCAAACAGCAATAAACATAATAACGTGTAATTAATAGTTGTAACAATGGCGAATACACATCAGTCGCTGTCAGTTGGGGGAGACATGAGTTTGCACATTGTCATGTTGTTAGACATGTTAGGTCATGAGGAAGAGGAGGCACTTCTTGTGAGACGACGTCCACCTCCTCAACATGATTTGGCAGTTGGAAAGGGTACATCGGAACTTACGCGGTTATTAAAACAGCAGGTGCCCATCAAGATTAGGCTCAGCTCTGAATGAGATGATGAACGAAGAATATACGAGAATAGGGGTTAAGATGGGGCTAAGAGGGGGGGGGGGGGGGCAAGAATATGAGGTTGCAGAAGAAGAAGATGATATTTCAGGCGGAAGGACGGAGAAGGAAGTAGGGGGGGGGGGTTGAAGGAGAAGGAGGTTGAAGGGAAAAAAGAGGAAAACCAAGCGGATGATGGAGATGAGAGAATGAGGGGGGGGGGGGGGGGGTATCATATCACCTTCGTCCAGGCCAACATGTTCGCATTACATGTCACTACAAAGACAATGTTCATTATCAAAACGCCAAACACAAACAAATAGTTGAACGAAGAAAATGGTACACT
The DNA here is from genome assembly GCA_963669155.1 of Arbacia lixula. NCBI lineage: Eukaryota > Metazoa > Echinodermata > Echinoidea > Arbacioida > Arbaciidae > Arbacia > Arbacia lixula. Next base: position 10,744,083 of record OZ022576.1, on the reverse strand, counting down.
CAGGAACACATTTTTCTCTCAATGTTTCTAAATATAAATTGATATAACGTTATACACCACAGTTGTGCCAGGGGAGACACTAGTTAATTAAAAGGTTATTCCAATTGATTTTGCTTTAAATTCATAAATCATAGTGTTTTTTAATATTTTAATATATATCCATGTATGTGTTTGTGTGTATGTGTTTGTGTGTATTGCATCCCTCGCTCGACAACCCCCCCCCTTCCAGCCCCATCCCAACCCTTCCCTTCCCGATGCATATGGCCCCAATTTTTAACATCAATTACTTATTTAGAAATTGTCCGTTTGATATATAAAAGTTCAAAGCCACCATTTGAGTGATGTTTTACCTGATGTTACTTCCTTAAGTCAAAATATTTGTTTTTAAAACGCCTTGATCTTAGAGGCGATAAACACTTCTTCAGTCACCAAAAACTCGCGTTGCCAAGAGCGCATCCTTGACCGAAAAGGAGGAGACTTAAAATTCGGCGTCTCCTTGGCGGCTTTCCAGTCGTATTATCTGAATAATTTCCTCCGAAGAAGACACATGTTGTGGAAAAAAACTTCGGCGATTTCCTGCCGGTTTGTGAAGGCTTATGTAAATATTTGCATAAGGCAAGATACTACGTTGAAGTGTTACACACTAGTCTCGAGTGACATGGTTAAATGTGTGGGTGTTTTTTTTTAAGGAAAACAAAATCTAAGGCAGGCCAACAATGGAGAGTGCATGTATTCTCGGAAAACCAACAGCTTGACATTCTTCCTATTGTTGCTGTGCTGTATCATTCTCCTTCTTCCTTGTTCTACTTCCCGCCCCCATTTTACCATTTGCTCACCTCATTCTGTGTCCACCAAGGCTAAATACTGCTCATGGTGTACGTGACTGCCATCTCCCTTTCTGTCCTCTCCGATTCTCTCTTTGTACGTCTTTCTAAGCGCCTTTCTCTCTGTGAGTTTGTTATTGTTCCGCTGTGTCCCCCAAGTTTTGTTATCGTTACAATTTAATCTTTTTGCGTGGTGTCTTTCTCTCCCTCATAAATTACACTTCTTACACCTATGATCTCCATTTTCTCTCACTTTCATGGCAATTCATCATTCCCTGTCCCATACATCTTAACACCATCTCTACAGTGTTCCTTTCCCTCTTCGACGCTGTACTACACCGATTGCCCTTCTAACATTCTACTTTAATTGTTCAACCACGTCACTTTACACGAATGTGTATGTTTGTTCAATTAACTACGAGCATTTCGAACGACAAAATTATAGCAGTGTAGCATTAAAGAGACCACGATTACAGGTCTCTCATATTGTTAACCTTATGTTTCCAATCAAAACAGTGCCTCTATCGTTACCATGGTTACCACGAAGACCCCTCCCTCTCTCTTTCTTTTACTCATATCCATGTTTGAAATACATTTTCTTTGTGTTTTTTCTCTCCCTCCCTCCCTTTCCTAGGCGCAGCGTGGACTCCTCAACACCAACGGCAACCAGCATACTCCCCTAACGGAAACCAAAGGCAGCAATACGTAAACACCCCCACGTACTACATCCCAACGTCCAACTCCAACTCCGGGGAGAACTAAACATGATAGAGACGCATTTCCAGTATGGAAGATCTAAGGAACCGGTTTGACTCCACGCACTGGGTGTGTACTGTACAGTGATGCCAACAACATCGGAAGAACTCATTTCCACAAGTGGAAACAGACTCTTTAAGCCAAAGCATAACAGGGGATACATCATCATTCCCTCCTTTTTAAGACAGAGAACAAATTTTATGGCAAAAAAGCGAATAATATGAAATCATTACTCAGAACCTGATTTGTGATAAGATGTAGACTTAAAAATGTAAATATGTTGGAGGCAAAATGATTCCTAAGGAATATTGTACAGTGTATGATACATTTATATTGGGATACAGGCCAGAACAAGCGTATTGACAATAATTTTTGTTGAATGATTCCTTGCAGAGTAGAAATATGGTGCTCCAAATATATATTTGTTTAAATTAATGGTCAGTTATTATGTTGTTTACCTAAATACCACAGTTCTCAAAGAGGTTTCTTGTTTTGTTTCCATCCCCATTGCACACGCCAATAAACCAATCTTTCACAATCATATAAGTATGACATTTTAATTCTTCCTTGCTTTGATTAACATACAATCATTCTGAAGAATTTTACTACTAATTAGCTTTTAGAAAATGCTGATTTGTAAACAAAAGTCAAATAATAACATTCACATCTTGTTTAAAAAATTTCACTAAAATTATGTTGCATCATTCTGTTCTCTAGCTGAATGCCTATCAAGATTATGTAAACACATGACAACCACTTCCAGAAACGGATATCATGATACATGTATAAACTAAACATAATAGACTAACGCAATTTTTTCCACATGTAAAGTCATAGCTTTCGGATTGATATGTACATAATGGTGGTTATATTCTGTAAATCAAATAGCATATAATAAGCATATTAACATAAATCATAATGCCAAAATATTCTCTACACTGTAGGAAAAGGCTTTCAATTGGACAGAATATGTCAATTCCACATGAACATCACAATCAATGCTATTGAGCTATTTTTGCAGCATCATTAGCTGATACGCAAGTCTAAAAAGGCAAGTTAATCCAAAACACGGATTCTGTAATTTCTTACATGATCCATCTAGTCAGATTCATATCATCTCATCAGACACATATTCCATGTCACTGGTTACTTTTCTGCAAGTATATCAAAAAGCTTTACTGTTGCATATCTATAATAAAGACTACCGTAGATACAATAAGCCTATGGAATGGATATATTTTAGCAAATAGTTACTGCTGTGCCTTATATGAGATCCAAACTTTGTGATTTTTTTTTATAAGGGAACAAAAGTCCCACGACAGGTAGAGTTGATCAAAACTAAAAGCTCCCCTAAAATAAATAGGAGAGAGTAAGACAAATAAATGTATGTATTTTATAAAATTGTAATCCCTATTGTGTTGCCTACTTCCAATCGTTCTATACATGACCAATTCTCTCCATTGTCTTGGCCAGTTTTCCTCTGTAAATATACCAACACCAGACATTGCACAGTACAGTACCATACAACAGGTGAAATCATGATAAATACAATTCCACATCTAGTCATCAAAATTTTCAAAATCTCTCTGCACTAGCAAACGATTAAAATCCTGAATTTTAACTAAATCCTGTATCATGGAAAAAAAAATAATGCTCAATGTGATCTTATTCCACAGATTATATTTATTATAACAGACTTATTACACTGTTAAAATTTGCATATGGCTGGTAACTGATATGTAAAAGTAATACATAAAACATCAACTTTACAATTACACCTCGGAGGCTAATAACAATGATGTCTGTCATATTGTTGCATTATGGACACCTTAAAGATGGGCTGCATAAGACCAAAGATACAAAATATATCCAAGAAAGAGATTGACAAAATTCCACATTTTACTGCAACTCAACAAACAATGTATGGTGCTCATATAGTTATGTCATATATTTAGCCATATCTGTATAACAACTAATGATTTCAAACGAATAATAAAGACACCATCATCACGTCTTTCTCTGCCTTACACCTTATCATTTAGACCAAGCTTCCACACACTTATATGACACATTTCGAATGATAACTACATATAAACTGTGATAAGCTGATACTGTCCATACACAGTATTTCATAAATAAAACTGGTTCCAGATTGGAAGCTATGGTGTAGCCCAACAGAGAAAAGTGAAGTAGAAAAAATATGCTATCTGATTAGATTTACAGCATGGATTCTATACACATTTACATATGGTAGTACTTTCTTTATTTCTTTTTATTGAACATGGCACTTTACTCCTTCATTTTACAGAAGGGATACATAAAGATACAAAAATGTTAAAAAACAATTTCATATTTTATGCACAAGTGATTTTTGCTTACTTTACCGCGTGCAATAATGTATAGTGATTGAGGAACCTACAATTAACAATATTGAAAATTGGAAATATTAGGGTAACTATATGAAAATCAGTTGTATTCCTACACAAGCTTTAAATTTGTGAAAAGAATCTATTCGCGAAGAAGTTAAATAAGACTACTGCATATAAATATATGTGCAGTATAATTGATATCAAACCAATATTTACTTGCATGTTTCTTATTCTATGACGAATGCACCACATAAGCTAACACCTATTCTGCACACTAATATTGAGTTTGTCTCTAGTAATGACATTTTAATATAAACTCTTTGTATTCATACTCATTTATTTTTTTTACATTATATCAGACATTCTATTCTACTGTAGTGTGACCAATTTCTTATAGTTGCAACTTGCAACATATCTTCTTCATCTTTAATGATGCTATATGTTGGTTACTTTTTCGATATGTAACTGTATATTGCAAATTATACATATTTGGAATAAAACAATAATGACTTTGTCATGAAGCAACTTTGACCGTGTTGCATGCTCTGCTTTGCGCTGCCCTGCTCACCGAGGGGGCTGTTGTTGTCCGTAGGGGTTGTAACCGTAAGGGGGCTGTCCAGGGTACCCCTGGGTCTGTGTAGGGTACCCTTGCTGAGCTGGTGGTGCCTGGCCTGGGTAGCCCTGTGGTGGTTGCTGGTACCCGTACGGTGCAGGCGGTGGCTGTCCATACCCCTGTGGTTGTGGTGCGTACCCGCCCGGCTGCTGGCCATACGGAGCGTAGGGCGCGGGCATGGGTGCGGCTCCGTACGGGGAGTAGGAGGGCATGGGCTGGTAGTGGGGGGCTGAGGCGGGCTGCTGGGGGTAGCTACTAGGGGGAGCAGTGGCTGCTGCTGCTGCCACTGGGGGCTGGTTGGGTGCCTGGGCAGGGGGTGCAGTGGATGAGGCAGGGGCTGGGGCGGTGGGGGCAGGATTACGGGTGACATTCGGAGGGGGTGGTCTTGCCGGTGCGGTTCTGGGAGCTGGAACTGAGGAAAGAATGTGTTTGTTCATTATAAATGAGATTGCAATCCTAAAAACACACTGTATTAAAAAAAGCTGTGTGGAAAAAATACATTACATGTTAGAAGAAAATGATCAAGTATATCACACAAGTCATAATGACTCATAATGTACCCTGATGAAAGAAATTGAAATGAATTGACATGAGTGAGAGGTAAAATATAAACTGTAAGAAGACATACAGAAAATGAGAGATATGTAGACAAACATGGAACAGGAGATGTGTGGACAGAATGATTGATACTTGGACTAGAGATTTCTTGACAGATAAAAAAAAAAAGAAGAAGATAATAAATCTATATAGTCACAACACAAAAGTTACTTATTCATAAGAAAGTAGAGGGAGGAAAATTAATTCTTTCACCAAGAATGCAACAATGGACCTATTGATTGCATTATCTGCATAAAAACAGGCTATGCAAATTATAATTTTTGTAATAACCATATGAGAGAATTATGGTATGTCCAACAGGAACACCGCGTTCCATAAAAGACCAACACCTTATGACCACCCTTCCTTGCAAGCACATGAATGTGGAGTGTATAGATTACATGTGTACTGAAGTTTGACGCCACAAGGGTATGTTACGAGACAACTGGGCTTACAGTATGTGGGCACTGATTACAAGCCGCTGTGATCATAGCGGTCACTCTCCTTCAAAGTTCTCAACACTAGCTTGTGAGACAATATTGGACAAGCAAAGCTTTCGCTTGAGTGTTATTGTTTAGTTTCCAAAAAACCTGCAGGCAGAGAGATGTGGCAACACTTCTTCAGTATTCTGTACTACGCAACACTGAAACTGTTAAGCTGCGGTATCATGAGCAAGCATATTGTTATTATGTGGCACAATGTACATAGTAACGCATATAAATGAAAGAGAAACATTTTCCAAAGAGGTGCAGTTGCATTGCTTGAACAAAACCCTATAGTACATACACAACAGCTCAAAGGAATTGGCATAGGGAAAGGGAAGGTGAAGAAAGGGAAGGAGACGCAGCTTTAAACCGCGGTATATTTTGTCTAGTTCAGCATGAAACTTGATGCTTTAGCCTAAAAAGCATCATGTTTCATGCTGAACAGGACAAAATATACCGCGTTTTAAAACTGCGGGTCCTTCCCTTTCTTTCTTTTCCCTTTCCCTATGCCAATTCCTTTAAGCTGTAGTGTACATGAACGTACACTTTAGCTGTAAAGAGACTTAAGGGTACAAACAATAAGGATCTGTATGCAGTACATGTACTAGAAAAGAAATTGAGGCCATTATACACTGTACAAAGTAAATGCATGCTTGAGCAAATGAATGAAAAGATAAATCAGAAATAATCTTGGACACAGTAGTATTTGAACCTTGAATTTCTATTCCATAATGAAATCACTATATACTGGAATCAAATACTCAAGATTCTTTTAAATCTGACTTGAATTAAGATCTTAGACATTTACCACCATTGTGACAATTAGATCCCCATTTTTAAAGATCTGTTAAAATAAAATGAACTGAAAATGTAAGTGCTCAGTAGTCTTCTTTGAATTGGTATGGGTCTATTTCTAACAGATAGAGAGAACATCAATAAAATACCAGACATTCCCAGAAAACATAACAAGAGCAACAATTAGCAACAAAAAAGACCACATACAAAACTGCAAAAATAAAAGCAGGTACATGTACCACACTGCCACCAATTTGAAACTTCAACTGATGGTAAAACAAAATTTAGCACTAAAACATAAGTTGACACCATTTTGCTGAAATACTAATATGTTAATTACTAGTACATGTATGGAGACTATTGGGGATGCAACAAAATATACACAAATATATGGGAAATATTGGGTAGTGTGGATATTTGTGGTAGGATAACTCTTCCCAAATCAGATCTAAGATATTTATTCCAGCTATCAATATTGTAGCATAAAAATAAAAAAAGGATTTGAGTCATGAACTTGTTATTTTAGGCAAACTTAAACAGCAAAAATCCTCACCAACCCTGTTTTTATACACTGCGTTATTGGCAGCAGCAGCACATATTTTCTGTATGCACATTTCCTGATAGACAATACCTCATACACTCCAGCTCGAAGGAATTGGCACAGGGAAAGGGAAAGGGAAGAAAGGGAAGGAGGCGCAGTTTTAAACTGCGGTATATTTTGTTCAGTTCAGCATGAAACATGATGCTTTTTATGCTAAAGCATCTTGCCTAATGCTGAACTGGACAAAATATACCGCAGTTTAAACTTGCGGCTCCTTCTCTTTCTTCCCTTTCCTTTCCCTATGCCAATTCCTTTGAGCTGTAGTGTAGGTGTAGCTTTGTATAATGCATGAATAAATTAAAGCATTCATTAAAGCATTGTATAACATATTTCTGTATGCACATTTCCTGATGCACAATACCTCATAGGTATAGTTTTGTATAACATATGATTAAATCAAAGCAATTCACTTAATGTTTAGTGTTAGTTTTTAGTATTTGGGACTGTAAACATATATCTTTGACGAATGACATGCACTAGTGTCTGCTACAAGTATTCAGTCAGTGTTATAACTAGTAAATCTTTCTCTCTAATAATCAGCCTAGAGATTCACACTGTTATGACTTCTTGGGTACAGTGTAAACCACGATCAATGCATGCAATAGAGAGTCCAGCAGTGAGAATGGGCCTAGTGGATAGTGATTGCAGAAAGAAAGACAGCCAAACGGACTCACTCTACCTGTCATATCAAGCTCATATCAGCCTTAGATACCTGAGCAATTATAGATGAGGCAGGTAAAAAAATAAAAATGAGTTATTTTTAATCTGAATCCAGTTCAAGCACTAAGTTCCTGATACAGTTTTAGCATATCATAATCCTTACGGTCCACCCCTCGAATAGAACATTGACTCGAGGTCACACACTATGCGAACCCAACTCACTTCTCAATTAAGAGCAGGGTGAAAACCCAGTGGACTGGACAGAAAGCTTATACTGGAAAATGGGTGAGTGATGCAAACCCTTCCGTAGTTCATCTCAAAAAACTGTTCAGCCTACAAATAACATCTCACAGAGTGCCAAACAAAACAATGATGATGTAATCATTTGTCAGATTTTCAATATTCTATGGTTAAGGGCTCACTGAAGCTTAATGTTTGGGAGTGAGTCTGATCAACATCTGAGACAAGCTATGTTCCTAGTCAGCCAAAATGCTCAACAGGTTTTGAAGTTTATTATGATTATGTTATTATGTTATTATGTTTATTATGATTATGATTATGATTATGTACTCTGCAGGAGGGAAGGATAATAATGTAACAGACAGTTTTAAACTTAAGCTTTAAAAGATGTAATGGGCCACAAGATATTTTCCAAAGGAAAAGGTAATTTGCAATATTTCTGCCAAGAGAAATACAAATAAACAGAAAATAAATTAAATATAACCAAATGCAAAAAAATAATAGAACCAAACAGTACAAGGTGAAGTGAAAATCAAATAGAGACTTGGAAAGTAAGTATGTAATTGAAATGAGAAGAAAACTTTGCAACAGCCTGAAAGAATGGAGGATGGAGAATAATTTCTAAGACTGGACGAATATTACAAGACCTTCATGTTTTGGATGACTGTTTGATGCCATATTCTAATAGGAAGATTGAACAATACAAGGCATTAGCAATATTGTGTCTCGCCCACTTGCGAAAATAACCAGAAATATCGCAATCTCCGTTGCTACGCAAAAGAAAACTGAAACAAACAAATAAGCAACTTTAAACAGACAACATCGAAATCAGGTGCAAAATAGTGACTTTGAATAAATTTGCATAAATGTGCATGAGTAATGTTTGCCTAAATCTACATCAGTAATGCTCACACATGCTCACACAATTCTGTGCACAAGTTAGGAAGCCTTCACCAAGAGTCTTGCAAGTAAACTTTAATGTATGACCTCAAATGACCTTTGACCTTATCATGTGACCTCTTACAGCACAATAACATGCAGGTGCCCCCAGTGCATCCATCATCCAAGTTGGATTGCCATTGTAGCAACATGTGATGAGTTATGTGTGATAAGAGAGTCTTGCAAGTAAACTTTAACGTATGACCTCAAATGACCTTTGACCTTATCATGTGACCTCCAACGGTACCGTAACATGAAGGTACCCCCAGTGCATCTATGACCCAAGTTAGGTTGTAATCCAAGCAACCTATGTGAAGTTATTTGTCAAAAGAGAGTCTTGCAGGTAAACTTTAACGTATGACCTCAAATGACCTTTGACCTTATCCTGTGACCTCCAACAGCACCATAACATGTAGGTACCCCCAGTGCATCTATGACCCAAGTTAGGTTGTAATCCAAGCAACCCATGTGAAGTTATTTGTCAAAAGAGAGTCTTGCAGGTAAACTTTAACGTATGACCTCAAATGACCTTTGACCTTATCCTGTGACCTCCAAAGCCACCATAACATGAAGGTACCCCCAGTGCATCTATGACCCAAGTTAGGTTGTAATCCAAGCAACCCATGTGAAGTTATTTGTCAAAAGAGAGTCTTGCAGGTAAACTTTAACGTATGACCTCAAATGACCTTTGACCTTATCCTGTGACCTCCAACGGTACCATAACATGAAGGTAACCCCAGTGCATCTATGACCCAAGTTAGGTTGTAATCCAAGCAACCCATGTGAAGTTATTTGTCAAAAGAGAGTCTTGCAGGTAAACTTTAACGTATGACCTCAAATGACCTTTGACCTTATCCTGTGACCTCCAACAGCACCATAACATGAAGGTACCCCCAGTGCATCTATGACCCAAGTTAGGTTGTAATCCAAGCAACCCATGTGAAGTTATGGATCATAAGAGAGTCTTGCAGGTAAACTTTAACATTTGTGACGGACGACGGACGACGGACGACGGACGACGGACGACGGACGGACGACGGACGGACGCCATTTGGATCCCTTAGTCTCACCTTCACCTCCGGTGGGCGAGACAATAAAGTCTGTCTAATTTACTTTAAACACTCTCAGATTAATTCATATTTCTAGCAGATATCATCTATATTCAACTATCAGAGCAGTGCTAAAATTACATTATGCTTTTATTACATTGTCTTGAATAAATATGAAATGAATGTGGATTAGTAAGAAATCCGATTGGTGGATAGCTGCAAAGCTTTAAGTGAGAGAAACAGCTGGGTCACTTTAAAGCATCTACCTTGAGGTTATATTTCACTACTCCCCACAACCAATTCAGCATTAGCAATTTATAGCAGCCCCGATCAATTAGAGTAGAATCTGCTTGGTTTGGACATATGTTAAGAAAAGATGATAGATCTATACTAGCCTTTCTCTTGAGTGTAGTTACAGCCAGACAAGTTCAATAAGCCACTTTCAAACTGTATTCATGTTCATGAATTTACCCCTGAATGCACGAGAGACATTACATTTATCAGTATCAAATGGTTCAGTTTTAATGGGTGGAATGCACTATGAATCTATTTTTTGATGTCACTTGGGCAAACCTCAGAGAGGCTTTGGGGTTTCCAATAGTAAGATATTGTTTGGAAGAAACGCATAACATTTGTATTCATAACGAAATGGTCTATTCCAAATGAGCCTGCCAGATTCACAATCAATACATGTGCACAACTGTTAGCGTATGAACTAATGTGCCTCTTTCTATCTCTCTCTCTTTCTCTGTCTATCTTTCTCTTGCACCCCTTTTCCATATAGAGATGACACAACATTACTGTGTGCTCATTCTCTTCCTTCTGAACTTCTTAGATTCCTGGAAGTTATCCATCACTACTTCCCACAACAAATTAGGCATCTCTTGAGTGTGACTTCACCAGATGAGCTCAATCAAAATAGAACAAGCCTGTTTTTTATATCATTTTGTAGAAACAGAAGTACATGTGGAGACCTTTACAGCCCGACAGTCTCACTCTCTCTCTCTCTCTCTCTCTCTCTCTCTCTCTCTCTCTCTCTCTCTCTCTCTCTCTCTTTCTCCCTCTCTCTTTCTCCCCCTCTCTATCTCTCCTTTTCAATCTCTATCTCTCTGTTGGGATGATGTGTTCTTACTCTCTACCTGCTAATGTTTCTAAATACACCTTCCTCTTAGTAGTGTCCTAGAGAATCATGTTATTTTCTACTTCCCACAACAAATTAGGCATCACTTGACTGCAGCTACATCAGTGGAGGTCAGTTAAATGAAGCATGCCTGATTTTTGTATGTTTTTTTAAGAAATGGATGTACATGTGGAGACTATTACAGCCTGACAGTCTTCTCTATTTTGGTCTTATTATCAGTCTCTATCTCTCTCATGGGATGATATGTTCTTACTCTCTACCCACTCATGTTTCTTAACTTCTTCCTTTTCCTAGTTTCCTGGAAATTAATTTTTACTACTTCCCACAACCAAATAACCCTCTCTTGAGAGCAGCTACACCAGCCGAGGTCAATAGAAAGCGGTGCCTAATTTGAGTTTAATTTTAGAGATGGATGTACATGTACATGTTGAGAGCTTTGCAGTCCATTACCCCACTCTCTCTCTCTCCCCCATCCGTCATTGTCTCTCTCTCTCTCCCTCCCCCACCTCTCTCTCTCTTTCTTTCTCTCTCTCTCTCTCTCTCTTTCTCCTTCCCTCCCTCTCTATCTATGGGGATGATGCAATATAGCTGTCTCTCCATTTTTTTTGCTCCTGACTTTCACACTGCCTGAGGTTTGGCCTGAGGCAATTTTTGCCAGATGGCGATAGAATTTTCCAAGCATGTTCATGATTTGTAAGCACTTGTAAATCATAAGTCTGGATAAGTCATGTTCAGAGTGAAGACAGATATTGTATGACACATTTAAGTTCATGGATCTTCTTCAAAGCTCATTTTGTTTTCAAAGTTCACTGCATCAGGAATTATGCAGGAACTATAAGGCTACCATTTACCACCTTTATTTCTTTCTGTGACGTTTCTGTAAATTAGTATATGAACAGCACATAAAATGGTATGTAGGACAACATATTACCAAAATTTAATTATATGGGAGAATCTTGGTTATTATCAATTATTTTTGCATTGTTTTCAGCTGGATGTTATTAATTTTGATATGTCTGGGATTTGAGATCTTACAAACTGATAACTAACCATGGGTGTCTATATAAATCGAACAACAAAAGTAAGTGTAATGTCAGTTACGTAACGTCAGTTAACAAATCATTTGATATTTTGACATATCTTAACTTAGTAATAAAGGTATATAAATTCAGGGACATGAGGCATTTCAATTTTACTGAACACCCTAAATTTGCATGTCCTTTTCGTGTAATGTCAGTTACCGACACAATTTTGCTCACTGAAGTGTAAAAAATGCAGCTGTATTGAAGATCTTAATATCAGTTTACACACCAAGTTTCACTTTATTGACTGTATCAATAACACACTCAAGTTATTTGTAGCAAGAGAAATACACACATTGAAAGGTGTGTAAAATTGTGCCGTTTAACATCACTTAACATGAAAATGCCCATAAGGAGCTTTTTCAAAATCTCACCTGCAGTTTTAATATTGGCATATTTTATGGTCACATGTTATCGTAATACTTGTAGGGTATGACTAATCAGTCTTCAACTTAGGACTATGTATCGTACCAGTGTGTTTCAGTTTTGTTTTTTTCCTGGCCCTTACATGGAAATGAATGTTTTGAGAGATCTCAATAATGGTGACCTTTTCTACATCACTATGCATACATAGTGATCCATCATGCATTTATCGAACTGAATGAAGGCACATTCTCATAAATTTATATTCTTTTTAGAGGGGTAGGGTAGGTACATTAATAATTTCAAAACTGCATCAAATTGTTGCACTAAATGTACATGCAATTTTCATGCACTCCTTATCACTGTTTACAATCACCATTGCCATGCTGAGGTACATGTACAGTTGTACAGGGGGAGAATATCTGTACATCACAAAACATCATTCCCCTGGTATAATTCAAGAGGGGGCAAATGAAAGCAATAAGAAGCAGGGATACCATTTAATTGCTTGTTTTCACATGTTCACTTGAACTCACATAAGATTGAATACAATTCCAAGAACACTATAAATCATTATTGACTCTTTCTCCATAAAACTGATGAAAGTAAATGTCCAGTAATAGTTAAATGTTGCATTAAGTGTGCGGTAAGAGATTAAGACGATGGAGTCCACAAGCACCATTCTTCTCATATTATGTCTTCAGTCCTGTTCTCGTTTGATTCCAGGATTACATGAGTGAAACGTCTGAAAACGATAAAGTCACTATCTACAGTCCTGGGCCCTGTGTTACAAAGAATTGCAATTGATGATTGATGGAGTCCAATCCCCTATCTCCTAAGTACAGAGTTACGATTGATATCACTCGCAAGTCACGTTGCAATCAATCGCAAATAAGACAGGGCACTGAATTCCTTAATTCAAACAACAACCAGACCTGTGATTACACAGAACAGTTCTACCATGTGGTGGGTCAAATTATCTTAGCTCTACATGCATAATGTATTTAAACTATGAGTGAGTCCACTAACATCGTGAAAATCAAGGCTTAATGTGCTAGTAATGAATTAACCTGTAATCATCAATAATCCATGCAGCATTTCACCTAGGGCAGATAGTTACTGCTAACTGTGCACTTTGACATAGGTAATATACACAAATCCTATAACAGAGAGTTGTCTGGCAGAACGATTTAAATCTTAATGCGTCAATTGTGCATTTTGGCATGAGTAATACATGCAAATCTCATACATCATAAATTTGTCTGGCAGAAAGAGTTAAGTCTTTATGCAACCTACATATTGAGGCAAGTAATTAAAACATATCCCATAGATCAGAGATTTGTATGGCTCGCAGAGGGTTTAAAGTGTAAGTAAATCCCTATAATAAGTTGACTTGAACAAGAGCAGAACAATTTCAGAAAGTTATAGAATAATCAGATATACCTTCAGGAAGTTATTCATGTTTAAAAATCTTAATGACATGCCCTGTAGGTTTACTCTCTGAATCCAAGGTAGGCAAGTGATGCCCTGGGTATTATCCTACTAATGCATGGTACACAACAACAATGACAAGTCAACACAGTGCGTCACTTTGCACCAGTGGAGTTGTCTATGAAGATTAATGATCAGGAATCAATGCTAATCATCACTATTTGCACAAATTCACAATTTCCTTCTTTTCTCAAACTTTTTTTTTTACAAATTTGTTATTCTGTTTTATTCAATTCAATTTTTAATTTCCTTTCATAATTTTAATGCCAAATCAATTGCTGCTCTATGGGAGTTATGTGTATTACTAGTGAGAAAAGTCACATGTGGTACACAGAAAGCTAAGAGAGGCAGCCTCTTACCTGGGGTATGGTGGGAGGGGGCAGAAAGGGCAGGCACGGCCGGCTGGTTGGCCAGGGTCTGGGTCAGGTCCTTGAGGAGCTCCTCCTTCTCCGTCTTGCGGGCAAAGCACAGGTCAACCACCTTGCTTTGATACTTGACCAGGATCTGGGTCAGGTCATTGTAGAACTAGAGGGAGCAGAAAGGAAAAACAGTAACATTTCATCCTCTTTATATATTTCATGAATTTGCTGTGTACAATTACAAAAATATTACGATTATAATAAGTGGATACAGAACAGATTTCTATACTGATAAAGACTATTTTGTGCTCTTTGTGATTGAATTTGTTCTCTTATGTGCATTGGGTGTGGCTCGCCAGTATACAGGATCTCCATTCAATATGTTATCATGCATTACAGGGATCAAAAGAATGCGCTATATGTCAGAGAGAGGTTTGCTTGTCCTACCTTGGTGCCCTCCTGCAGGTTGGAGGTGAGTTCCATGTAGCTGTCGTAGGCCGTAGCCAGGTTCCTCAGCATCTCCTCTCGCTGCTGGCCACCCGTGTTGGTCTGCTTGGCTGAGCAGAACCTTGTATTGGCATCCTGAAACAAACAAAGTAAATATTCCAAGAAACTCTTCTTGAGCAGCTGATAATGACAGATGACAGTTTTAAAGGTAATGTAGCCTATTTGGAGGTCAAACCTCAAAAGTGTATAAATACCAAGGATAAAGGAACAAATACAGTAGAAGAACTTTCCTCACAATCTGAAAAATGGAAACTGACTTTAAGCAGATATTGATCGCTAGATTGCAAGTAGGTTTAGATCATCCAAATAAAAGAGGTTTCTGTAACCTAGAGACGGCGACCATAATAGCACACATCACATCACAGCTGTGCAATGCAGTGAAGCATCGAGGCAGGTAGAACTCTGCTGAGCAAAGTCCTGGCTGGTGAAATACAGTGTATATGTTTCTAACGTGAACAAGGATAGTTTCAGTTTTTCCTGAAAAGGTTCATCAAGCTATGACTCTGAGACTCATACACCGCTATTTTTAATGTATAGTGCTGATCCAAGCCAGGTTCTTTGAACGCTGAACATTAATGTTGTTGCAACTCTCGCCTTACCTGAACATTGTTGAGAAGCATCTCCTGCTTGCGCACACTCTCCTGGACCTGTTGTGTGAGGGAGCTATAGGTCTGATCCAGTGTGGTGTTTGAGAGAGATTCTTCATCAATGGCCCCGTCTGCTACTAGCGCCTGCATAAATTTGGTTTCTGGATAAACATAAAGGATACAATAAAATTTCACCGAGGATTCATTACTTGTTCTCCCAAGTTATTTCTTAAGCACAAAAAAACATTGGAGATGTAAATGGTTCAGTCATTTCCTTCCAAATATTAGGAATCCTACATCTTGGATTGCCAACATTTATATCATGTGCAATTGTCCCTTATCACAGTTTCACTACCATTGTGCTTATATCATGTGTAAAATCTCCCACAAACAAAGTCCTCATGTCATTCACACAGAACCCAACCTATTAGTATGCAGACATACAGTATGGGGTATAAGTGCGCACAGAATGAGGTGGCGGTGATACATTGCAAAGGCAATAATAACCTGGATATATAAGATAATTGCCGCTCACATTCAAATACCTCATTTATTCTGTACATGCATACCACTGCAGGGTCAGGCCAATGCAGGCACCACTTATGCTTGTGATTCCCTACACTTACATTGAGTCAGCTCTTGATTCATTGCATAATGGCAGTTACAACACACATACACATCTTGATCAAGTGAACATTTTAAGAACAAAAGTGTAATGGCAAAAATGCAGTAAAAAATCAGAAATTTTCCGCCAAAAAGCATACAGGTCTGGAAGTGTAGATGCTCACTCATATCAACAGAGGCGCTCTTGATCTCACTCTCCAGGACCTCCCGGACGGTCTTGATCTCGTCCACCTCCCTCATCCGCTCCTTGAGTTCCTGGATGACCGGGGACCCAAGCAAGGCAGAGGCACCACCAGCAGAAGGCAAGGCAGCAGCTATTTCACCCTGCATGGTCAGAGCAAACACATCCAGAATGGAAAATTGTTAATATTACCACTGGGTGATTCTAAGGGTTGGGGCAATTTTTGTGATATACCGCAAATCCAAATCCATATCTTTTTCAAACCAGGCAAATACAGTCCAATAATGGCATGAGCAAAAAAATGAGGTCCCATCCAGTATTATATCTCAAGGACCATGGCATATTGCAATTTGACTTCTGGAAATTTCATGTCCTTGTACAACAATATGATGTCCATGTAAAGGTGGGAGATTTTTGTATGCCTGTTGCTTCAAATCCATGAAAGATTTCCAATTTGAACGTCTATTACTGAGAAAAGAGAGAAATTTTTCATTGGCAGCTCAAAACTTCACCACATGTGAATTGATCTTCATGGTGAACTGCAAAGGTTGATACCTCAGTTACATGGATATTTCCTGAAAACTTTGCCCCAACCCCATGGTATGATCCCACTGTCCTATACATTCTGTGCCCCATCTTAAAGGGAAAGTTCACCCTGAAGTTAAATTCATTTTAGTTATAGCAGAAAAAATAAAGGCAACATATAGGTGAAGGTTTGACAAAAATACGTCAAAGGATAAGAAGCTATGACTTTTAAAAATTTGGTATAATAACTCGCGGCTTGTGTACTGGTTATTATATATTACGTCATTATCATGGCCCAATCGGTAGCCTGGTGGATAATGTCGCCGCCTGGCAAGCAGTAGATACAGGTGCAAGTCCCGCATGAACCTCTTTTTCATTGCTTATTTTCTATAAGATAGATCAATCAGTCTTATTTCTATACAGAATAACAGCAAAACAAAGAATATATCATTTGTTGTCTCTCTGCAAAACATTCAATTCTTTGAATAAAAGTTGACCCTACCTCATTCTTGGACAGGATGATGATGAAAGGCCTGTTCTGCTGGTATTTCTCCTTGACCACATGGTCAGCCTGGATGGCGTTATTGAGGATGGTGTGGTACTTCTGGGCTTCTGTCCGTAGTGATGTGGTCAGTTGTTCGGACGGTACTCGTGTCCATTTATCCTTGAAACGTTCCCTCATCTGGTTGTCAGACTCCTTCTCTTCATCAAGCTGACGAGTGGCCTGTATATATCACAACATGAATGGAATTGTTTAACCCTGATAAGCATCACTACTATCATCATAACCATTCACAGTAGTTTAAATTACTATAATGATAACAATATCCAATTCAAACAGATCATAACATACCAATTTTTCTGCTCACAACATCAGCCTGGTTTGAACCAGCATCAACGAAAATAGCCCTATATGATGAGTGAATGCACTGTTTCACAACAATATCCTTACCTCATTGAGAATCTCCCTATTCCTCTGTAGTAGTTCGGGCAGCTCGTTAAAGAGCTTGTCGATGCTATCCAGCCCGCCCTTGTCC
The DNA here is from genome assembly GCA_963669155.1 of Arbacia lixula. Lineage (NCBI taxonomy): Eukaryota > Metazoa > Echinodermata > Echinoidea > Arbacioida > Arbaciidae > Arbacia > Arbacia lixula. Next base: position 10,726,258 of record OZ022576.1, on the reverse strand, counting down.
TTGATGCCCTGGGACTTCTCTAGGACGGACTGCGGAACGCTGTCTCCCTTCAGGTCCTCAATGGAGGCAGGAAGGTTGAGCGATGCTAAGACACTGGATGGATCAAAATGGACTATTTGTTAACACTTCATATTAATAGTAAATGTTTCATGTATGACAGGTGCGTTTCCTAGCATAGGGTTACAAATCTGAATTTGAAAGCACACTTCTCCATATTCTAATATGTACAGAAACTGAAACTGATAAACACATATATTCAGACACACAGCCACACTTTCAAATCATTTCAACTACAGTACTTTCCAAGGAGAGGTAATTTACATCATAAATATGCATTGTAATGCAATTATCAGCCTTCCTGAAATATACACATAGCCATTTCAGTTATATCAATCTACATAGAGAGGTAATTTAAATCATAAACATGCTATTGTTAAATACATCAGCCTTCCTGAAATATACTCATAGTCTTCTCAGTAATGTTAAATGACATGAAATCTACATGTACACAGAAGAAAGCCCCATTTACACCGGTCATCCAAAGGAGACCAGCGCGGTGCATGGTTATTATGACGTGGAGCGCCTTTTGACAATGACAAAAATATGCGCATAATCTTACAAAGAAAGATCAAAGTCAGCCCGCCGGGAGTGCTGCAAGTCACGTGGCTAAAAATTTTCTCCGCTCACCATTTACACTGGCAAACTTCGCGATTTTTCACGCAATGTTTAAAAAAAATCACACTCCGAAAATTTTTCTGGCGCGATGTTTTGGTTGTTTGGATGTAAGTTGCCTTGCAACTTACACCCAAAGATCGGGATTTTTGCTTGCCAGTGTGAATGGGCCTGAAAGCTGCAAGCATTTCCTGCCTCATGAAACTTACACATAATTAATAAAGGATTGTAATCAGTGGGTAAAACAAATAATTGAGTCAGTTAAGTGGGACAACACAGAGGCAAAGGATTATAATATCTGGTTAATATCTATCTGGTTTATGGATTACAATACAGTCATCATTTTGCAGTGAGAGTGACTTAATAATCTGTGCCATATTGGATTTGAATTGGGACATAATCATAAATTGAATTATATTCCACATACTAAGAATGTTGCTATATGATTGGTCAATAGTTGATCACGTGATGAAGCGTAGTTTTTCCCATCTGATCACCTGAGCAGAAAAGTTCGTTACACTGTAGGTGATAGTACTTTTTTGAGAAGGAAAGTTCGTTACACTCTAGGTGATAGTACTTTTTGGTTTCGCTGATCTCTTCACTCCTCACAGTCCTAACGCGTGATCAATATTTTGAGTACGCGCGAAATAAAAGTGCGTAGCTCGGACTATCGGCGCAGACGACACCGCGGTGCGCGCGCGGAAATTAAAATTTTTGGTTATAGCGCGCTGCGCCGCGCGCGTACGTACAAAGCAGTGCAAGCCTTCCATTTCCCCCACACAGTATTTCACCAAAGCAAGTGTGCAATTCTCTACCACCTCGTACCAAAATTGACCTAGAATTTCACTTGCCTGTAATTAATTACAATTATGAAGAGTATTCTCGGAGGATCTATGTTCTCACCGATACCGCACAGGTAAGAGAATTTTGATTACTTCTTGCTTTTCCGTCAAAATCTTACAAATTAGCATCAACATGTCATTGTGTTCGTTGGAATTTGTAGAGTCTATATAGCAATTACGTGCACAAAGTCAATTTGCTTCCGGGTTTCGGAGCGTCGCGTGAATATGTAGCCGCACCGACACGAATGCTTTTGTACGTTAAATTGTCATTTATTTCATAGATTGTTGGTATCAGATGTGGAATATAAAGCAAATAATCAACTTTTGGTTTCAGGCAATGAGACGAAATATCACTTCCTCGGCGATCTGAATGTATACGCTATCTTTCCTCAGCTAAATGCTTCGGAAAGATAGCTACATCCAGATCGCCTCGGAAGTGATATTTCGTCCCATTACCTTCACCGACGTTGATTATTTGCTTACTATATTACAGAGGTCCCTAATAGAATCGCACTCAGTTGAACTATACTACATACAGAAGACACTGTTTTCTAAATAAATTGAAGTGATATATCATATGGCACATTACATATCAAACACAGCAAATGACATGCTAACAGACTAGATTTAACTTAATGAGCTTTCATTGATAACCATAAAGCTCTTTTGTATACTCCTACTAAATAAAACAAAATTATTTTGATGGGATTCCGTACAGATTCATAAAAATCGGCAGAATGATTTACTTTCTTTTAACTCTCTCTTCTTTACCTGTTCATTAGCTGTGTTGCTTCACGCAGCTTTGTAACTTCCCTGTTCACAACCTCCGCCTTCCGATTATCATAGGCAACAGCTGCGTTGTGGACACTAAGTGGAACCAATTTCTCAAACAGGTCTTTGGGGAAATAATTGGGCACACAAACAAGAAAATTAATAGTATTAGATAAGAAAGAAGAAGTAAACTGGAAGAGAAAAATCCACAATGTATAAAGATCCTCTCCAGAAAGCACCTCCCTCATGGGCGTTTTTTCATATTTTTATCTTATTAGTTTTCTACTTTTATTCAACCCCACTTATATGTATTATGGCTACTGTACTGTCCTTAAAATGTAAACTTCTGCCTAAATGCTTACGAAGACAAATACCAAGTATGCCTCTCTAAAATATGAACATTACAAAATGCACATTCTAAATGCAATCCAGTGATTTGGCCATGTTGAGCATGTGCTTTCTTTTCCAGACAATCAACTCTGATCAATTGTCTAAAGCTGTCAAAACATACCTGAAATATTTGATATTTGATTAATTCTATACTACAATGCATATGAAATCTAGTGTCAAATACAACAACACCTGTGCCAATGTCAAAAATGCTAGTCAGGCATTTCTTCATATTGCTTATGCCTCCACAATTGTGGTAACTTACAATCAATTGCAACCTACCTCCATGGACGTTGCAAAATGAGCTCTTGTGTATTGTGGATGTAGTTACAATCAACTGCAAGTTACTACACTTGTACACTTTGATGTATATCTCAGGCAGAGAGGGTAAGTGTCAAAGTGTGATTAAGATTTATATCATAGGTATTTTCTTAAAGGGATGGTTCATCCTGAAATTATTTTGGGTTCAATAAAAGGAGACACTTGAAAGAAACATATTAGTGAAGGTTTGACAAAAAAATTAGTCAAAGGAAATGAAAGTTATTTGATTTTAAAATTTTGATTATGTGATGTCACATGCAAGATGCTCTCCCATATGTTGGGTATGGTACAATTTTTTTTTCGAAAAATGTGCATTTTCTCAAAAATATATGCATCCTTTTACTTGTGCATTTGATATATCATTAGAAATGTGTTTTTACACACATACCTGTATGAAAAAAAAATCATCCAGTTGTCCAAAACAGAAAAAAAAGCACTTTATAGAATTATTTTGTACACAACACATGGGAGAGCACCTCGCATGTGACATAAAAAAATAAAAACTTCGAATTACTCGAATAACTGTCTTTGCCTTTGACCGATTTTTGTCAAACCTTCACTAATATTTCTTTTGTGTCTCCTTTTATTGAAACCAAAATAATTTCAGGGTGAACTATCACTTTAATTTGTTTCATTTTTATGTGCTACTGGCTAACTCAGCCACTGCCTTTCATTTCAATGTTTAAAATCCCAACATACCGACAGATTCGGAGGAGAAAGGTGTGGACAGGTCAATGGGCTTGGCGATCTGCGCGGTGCCCGGTCTGGTCAGTTTGTCCAGGCTAGGCACTACGTCGTGGTAGATGAAATCGTTGTCCTTTTTCACCGCTGCCAACTCCTGTTGGACTCTGGCCACAAAGTCTCCAGTGTCGATCTGCTGCCCCCCTTTCCTATCCACCTCCTTCAAGAGATTGCTGGCATGCTGGGGGTGGCATTGAATCAGAGATTTGACCATTTAACCATTACAGATGAAGGAAAGCAATCATAAAGATTACAGGATCCGGGTAATTATGGCATAACTATTCTGTTGATACCGACACTACTATTCCTTTCCTGTAATGGTAACATGCTGGACGTTCAAAGAAAAGCAACAGACTAGTATCACTTTTGTATCAAAGGGATAGAGCTGAAGATGCCCGACCTTACCGTTAGCCTGGCAACTTCCTGTCCATAGGATTTACTGGCCCTCGCAACGAGAGCCTGGTAGTATTCAGAGATGGCATGCGTGAGGTACTGCTTGCCTAGCGCCGTGGGCACCCATTCCTTGGGGAGGATGTCTCGCATCTGTGCGCTGCTCAGAAGCTTGGCTGCCTCAGCATAGAGTTCACTGGCAGACAGGGCAACTTTAGATATGACCACGGGTTTCATCTTGTCTGGAGGTTGAGCAAGTTGGGAAAGGCACAAATGATAAGAGAAGAGAGGGAGGATGGAGATACACACAGGGAATCAAATAGACGGACAGACAGATCGAGTGAGAGACATACAGATAGAGAAAGAGAAGAAGGAGGGAGAGAGATAGATGGGGTAGGGGGAAATTGGGATGAAGAATGAGAGGAGTGTTACACATGTTTTATACCGAAGGGAAAAGAAGAGTATTGTTTTCTATGTCTACAAAATTCTGCAAAGATTGTCATCATTTCAATTTACAAAAATAGTTGACTATCCTACTGTATATACAGCTTTATATTCCACATACTAAGAATGTTGCTATATGATTGGTCAAGAGTTGATCACGTGATGAGGCGTAGTTCTTCCTATCAGATCACCTGAGAATAAAAGTTTGTTACACTCTAGGTGATAGTACTTTTTGGTTTCGCTGATCTCTTCACTCCTCACAGTCCTAATGCGTGATTAATATTTTGAGTACGCGCGAAATAAAAGTGCGTTACACTCGGACTATCAGCTCCCACTAGCGCGTCCTAATTAAACGCGCATCCTAACGCGTGTTCCCCATGGCAGCGGCTCGGGGTTAGGTAGAGATGTAAACATTACTTTTGTACGTCAAATTGTCATTTTTGGTATAGATAGTTGGTTTCAGATGTGGAATATAAATCAAATAATCAACTTTTGGTTTCAGGCAATGAGACGAACTATCACTTCCTCGGCGATCTGAATGTATACGCTATCTTTCCTCAGCTGCGCTTCGGAAAGATAGCTACATCCAGATCGCCTCGGAAGTGATAGTTCATCCCATCACCTTCACCAACGTTGATTATTTGTTTACTATACCATAAACAATCTAGGAATAAATGATACAAATCCTAACCAGAATAATCATAATTCTTTGTCATGTTTTCTTCCAACTTGTTTTTTTCAGTCATTTGTATTAAGGAACTATCCTTTTTCTGGGTGTATGCCTAAAATTAATTTTCATTTTGAAAGCCCTTTCCCTAAAATTTGATCTTTGTTATTTGTTCACAAATTAGATTATGTGCACAGGCTACAAGAGCAATGGTTGGTATAGCCAGACAAACCACAGTTACTAAACACACAGGCCCAATTTTCACAGAGGAGTTGTAGACTTAGTCCATGATTCAAGCACATTTCATGGCATACCTGCAAATCAGTATGCTTGTTTAAACATGTAGACTTCAAGAAGGTCCAATAATACGTGTGCATGTTCCAAATAGGGTGCTAAATTCATGCAAGTCACAACAGTTTACACGATGGTTTATCTAAATTAATTTTCTTAAACTGTGGTCTACAGATGGTCTAATCCATAGCCACTAGCATGAATTTAGCATCCTATGCAAAAGTGCATGTTCATTAAGAGACCTTTTTGAAGTATATGTGGTATATCAAGTGTACTTATCTGCTTGTATGCCACAAAATTTGTTTAAACTGTTAACTAAATCTAAAGCGCCTTTTTGTATTTTGGTTCTTAGATGCCCAACTATCTCCTTCTTTCCGCCTCACCTTGCCGTGCTTTCTTCAAGAAGCTCTCCTGCGCCTGGGCCAGCATGAGGGCACTGAGGGCAGCCAGGCAGTCCGGCTGCATGTCATAGGTGCGGACCTGCTGCACCGCAGAGTACACTGTCCCCTTAATGTGGTTGAAGAGCCCCGCCGCGGTCTGCCAAAACACACAGTCATATATATCAATCACTCTTTACCACTCTTCTGTCATCATGCATCATCAATATCTATGCTGGATGACAAACAAGTATGCAATTTTATAAATGCATTTGCTCTAGAAATTTTACATCACTGGATTATCATTTTGATTTAAACTTAACATAAAATGTTTTCATATTATTTGCGACTTGTACACATTATGACCAAATTGCACCTTCATGTCACAAGATGAGGAATTCAATAGAAACTAGTATCTTTGTCATAGATTCATGAAGAGAATGAGTGAGAGCCATATATTTTTTTAACACAAATTTGGAGAAGATGCTGCTTGGTAAGGTACAAGCAACATGCCCCCCCCCCCTCCCCCCTCCAATCACCACCACACACAGCCACATCAACCAAATTATGGCCCTGCATAGGCAGGAAACTTGTTGCATAGTTTAAGCGCATACCTGGAATTGCTTGGCGGCACTCTTGAGACCTTCATCATCATCCGTGGTCTGGAGGGAGGCAATCTGGGTGTTCATGGCAGCAATGTTGAACAGCACACACAGCTTCTCAAATGCAGCACTAGGAGCAGCTACAACAACATGAACAGAAAGTCTCTAAGTATTTTCCTCTGCATTGTGTAAATTCTTTAGTGTTAATTTTAATCAAGCAGTTACTGGTTCATACACTTCTGTCTTTTCTTGGGAGAATGCACCCAGAAACCATAACAGAAGTAATTGTGAAGCAAGTGCTTAAGCACTCAGCAAATTGGAAATTTTTTTGAATCACCCTCACTCCTTTTCTCCTACATATTCATCTTTTTCAAATGTTTGTCTTTCACATTAAGCACATTATCTTCTTCTCTCTATCTGCCTCTTTTTCCATCTCTCTCTCTCTCTCTCTCTCTCTCTCTCTCTGCCCCCCCCCCTGCTTCTTTATCTCTCCTCTCTCCTACTCAATCAATTATTTATTGAAGACAATAACATTTTGAAGCACATACGACAAATATCCGAACATGTAAATTAAATTGTAACAGAACTTACATTGTTTCCTTGCACCTCCGAGAAAGGAACCTTTATCAAATGCATCTTGCCAACCAAAATTCACTGCAATCTGAAATGTCAAAAAAATGAAAGACAGATAAGCCACAAAACCACACAATTGAATCTATCAATACTACCTTCCTTGTGTCATAGAGATTTTTTATTCATAAAATCTACATTGTATTTTTTCCAGAACTTTTCTCATTAATAATACTTGGTACTGTGTGACATTCATGATATTCAATAATGACAAGTTGGACATCAATAGCTAGTACATTCATACATACATACACACAAAGCTCATTCAAAATAGAGATTCACATATAAAATTCAACTTCATACAAAAAATCAATATGATATCAGCAATATTGCAGAAATCATTATTTAACAAGATACTAAATTGTATCACCTCCTAATCACAGTTTACTATTATCTGACAATTTTTGAAAGTTCTTTTTGAAAAATTACAAATGTAGTTCCCTGCATATTATGTTATGTGCCTGTTTGCCCTCTGTGCATGACAAGACAACATTTATGTTACCTCTCTGATTACTAAATGTATGATCACAAAGTTCCATGAACCTGAATCAATTTTTTTGTATGCATGTAGCAGTTTATACTTCCACAATAAATCATCAAATGGAACAAATAAATACCTGTCCTTCCATGATTGGTAGCTTCCCATCAATGCTGACAAGCTGGTCATAGTATCTGCACAGTGAAATTAAAATAGGTCATGAGACCCACAAAATAGTGGTTCATGTTAATAATGCATGGTTCATTCTGTGGAATGCACTCCAAATAAAAGACACTGGGGCCTGTTTCTGAATTGGAATGCCAATGACATCTCAGTAAGAACTCATACTAGTATTAATGATGCTAAACCATTTCTTGAAGAGAATGCTAACCCAGATATCAGTGATATCTCATGTAACAATATGCCTAATTATATGGGATCGGAATTTTCAGACAAATTGATAGCCTTTCGAACAAAACTGTGTATTACTTGATGAAATGTCAGGTTGAAATATTGACAATATTGACCAAATCAATGGCAGCACTCTTATATTTTTGCAAGATAATTCGCTAGTTAGCTGAAGCCTGTGTTTCTGATGACAAAAAAATAATGGTGAAACTGAATAAAAAGTGAAAGCACAAAGCTGCACATTTTCACACCTCAAGTCATGGTAAAATCATAGCAAAAAATCAAACTCCATACTCATCTAACATGTCTAACAAGTAACAACGCACAACGAATCTATGCTTTCGGTAAATGTTGATGCTTTGAACTAACGCTAGCCCTTACCCTGCCCCTTACCATGACTTACTTAGTTTCACGTCCGCACCTGAGCTTGAATGGCTGTCGCAAAAGATTTTCCTAAACATTATTTTCAATATGTGGGACAATGTACTGTCTACTTACCTGGCCAACATATCCAAAGAGTTCGCATGTTTGTCCAATTTCCTGCAGACAGTGTTGGTTCTTTGCTTCGAAAAGTCCTTGATTTGTTGGGCAAAGTCTTCTCCATTTGGAATATCTGTGTAAGTATTCTTGATAAAGTTTTGTAACGGTCTCTGAAGCTCAACTTCAGAGCTATTTTTCAGCGGTACAGCCAGGAAACTCGCCATTTTACACAGTCTGATGCCCAGACCCTAAACTTTTCTAAAGCGTTGTGTTGAATATTTCGGGTTAGGGTGTGGTGTCGTACTTCTCCTTTAAATGACTTTCCACGAAAATAGTTTTCTTTAATCTATTCCTTTCAATTATGTGTAATCAGCTTTGACAAACATACTGATGACGTCGTGGAATAGCATATCATTATGTGTTTATGGTATCAACAAATATATTGAATGTGCATCGTACTGAGACTACACGTAAATATGATCGAATTGGCCAAGTAAAAAAAATGACGTCATTCCATCACGAGAAATTTAGTCGTCAAATAAAGTGTGTGTTATGGGAATGACAAAACAAGGTAAACGTTAGCTAATTACGGAGAACAAAACAAAAATAATAATAAAAAAGATGTAGTACTAGCAGATGAAATCATTGAAAAAAAAAAGAAGAGAAACAGATACATGTACCTCCAGAGATTTATGTAGATTATGTTCCGCCGGATCGTGATAGGCTTATTATTGTAGATCACTCGACACGTTACATCGGTAATTAAGCAGAGCAATGAATAAATGTTACGATACAGACATCTTGAAATGTAGACAACTATTTAATAATAATAATAATAAAAAACGTTTTTAACCTCGTTTCTCCCCATTTGTCACCCCGTATCCCCCATGCAGCCCCCCCCCCCCCCATCCCGCACTCGCACACTAATTACTCTCTCACTGTTATTTTGTCTCACACGTCTCTCCGTTTCATCTGATCATCCCCCCCCCTCTCTCTCTCCCTCTCTCTCTCCCTCTCTCTCTCTCTCTCTCTCTCTCCCTCGTTTTCTCCTTCGCTTTATCCCATCTTTTCTTAACGCAAGCACTCCGGCCATCGAAGTCTCTATTACCTACTGTGCCTTATAGCTACATCTTACCCCCATCTCTCTCCCGCCCTCCTCCACTTTTATATTTTTTTCTTCCTCCATTAAAGGTGGTGTATCCCTTTGGGATGAATAAACTATTCAGTTATGCAAATACTACACTATCAAGAAATAAGAAAATAAAACAAGTAACGGTTACATGAATCAGAGAGATAGAGAGCGAGAGACAGTGAGAGAGAGAGAGAGAGAGAGAGAGAGAGGGGGGGGAGGAGAGAGAGAGAGAGAGAGAGGGGGAGAGAGAGAGAGAGAGAGAGAGAGAGAGAGAGAGAGAGAGAGAGGGAGGAGAGAGAGAGAGAGAGAGAGAGAGAGAGGGAGAGAGAGAGAGAGAGAGAGAGAGAGAGAGAGAGATAAAGTGAGATATAGACATGCTAGAGAGGGTGATAGTGAATGAGAGAGTGTGGAAAGAGAGATAGGTGGTGAATAGGTATAGCAGAAACATGAATCCACTTAAGTAAGTGTCATCTTGATTTGAGTTAGTTTCATACTTCCTACGTGTCTAATCTACCCGGAAATAGGTTGCTATTACAGTGCAGTTTTGCTACGCTCATAAACTGTCAAATCAAATGATCAATTTCCTTACAGCACAACCTCTACCAGTAGTTATGAGTAAGATACACACTCATTTATTGATAATAGCACGTACCTCGTATAATTTTTGTGGCCAATGTATCAACTGATTCTTTTCATTTAATTGTAACTTGTTTATCTTAGCTTGACTTAAATTCGTCTTTATTGCTTTTAAAACACACACAGCCAACCCACACTTCTCTTTAAAATACGTAAGCCATTATACCTTCATGGTAAACTGAATAAGAAGAAATGCATCAAGAGAATTAGGACAAGAAAAGAAATACACACATCCAACAGTGGTTAAACAGACAGTGAATTATTGACATTTATATTTTACATATGATTTAATGTGAAATTAATCAATTCACAAAATACTCGGTGAATCATCCAGCCCAATTGCAATCACACATCATTTATAATTACAGGTATATGAATACACAATGTACTGATTTGCAAGTACCGGTACCTGCTTCTAGTCAAAGTCACCCTGACAACCTGAGTGACCCATACTTTGTGTGAACTTACTACTATGTCTATATGTACCAAATCTTGTATGTTTAGGCACTTGTTGAATGGCTATAAATGAAAACATAGTCTATTTCTTGATTAAATGTCTTTATGCTGACAATATTTCATATCAAATAACATACATGTATATGCTTTGAGCTGTAAGGCTACATGTAGAAACCCCCAAGTTTTACTGACTGTCTTTTGTGTACACAAATGGGTGTTAGGATGAAAACCATACTGCCTTTCATATTTGAATATCTAATCAAAGAAAAAAAAAATTAAACCTGTTTAGACTATGTTTTTCAAAATTAACATCATGACATTAAAACAAAGAATCAGGCTGTGCATTACTCCCTAACAAATCTGTTATGTCTACAGGGCTTATTCCATTATCTTCAGGGCACTGTTTTATATTTGGGGCCTAAAGACTAAGTTTCTCTATTCAAGCAATTTTCTTTTACTGCTTACACTTCAGGAGTCAAGGAAAGGAGGACATGATTTTCCCTTTTTCTCCAACTCAAAGTGTTTATTAGGGATTTTACACAGATTTAATAGTGTAGGCCATAAATATGCACTATCATTAAGTTCATGGGGCCACTAAGGCCAAACAGGGTCATGTTGCAAAAACCTTTTTAATTAATGTCATGGAAACAGCCCATGAGCTCTGACCATTTTAGCTCGTGGAGAAGTCAATCCATAGGAGCCTTGAAAGTTTGAAACATTGAAGGCAGTAAAAAGGGGGAGGAGGGGGGCAGGGGTCACCGAATTAATATAAAATAAATCATTCTCTGAATCACTCAACTCCAAGGAGCAAAAATAATCAAGCCCTCCATCGTATCTCACATGAACATTTTTAAGCATATACCCTGTATGGATGGTTGCAAAGGCCCTTTGAATGTTAAGGTAATCATGGCACAGTCTCCATTTCACATGAACATTCCTAAGCATAATGCTGATAAAAATATTGCACATTTAATCTATTACATAATTGCAATTGGCAGCATTACAGTACACCTGTGTGTTCTTCCTAATCATTTAAGCAAAGTAGTACTCTCCATTTTACTGTCAACTGTTCCATTATTAAATACATTTTTTTTTATTTCTTTGACATACTACACAATTGGTCAAACAGTCTTCAGTTATAGTTTGGATATGATTGTCACAATCTCTGAAGAGGAAGGTTTGGAAGAATGCTTTGTTCACAATTAATGCATCAACTTAAAGGTGCTTATGTGTTCTTCTTGTATATTGCCCTCTTTGGCTGACAAGCATTTGATCACTATGAGCTAATTTCCTTTTATTAATATAATCATAAATAAAATATGAATATCATCTAGAAGATCAAGGTATGATTGTTAGACAAAACCATTAATTCCAATCATCCCATCACAGCTGCAGTACTCCCACACCCCATACACATAATGTGCAGCATAACAAAATATCTAAAATGATATTATACCTCATGTTAATCCCTCATATTTCCATAAAATTGTACAAATAGTAGAACATAAGTACCAACCATTAAAAAGATTACAAAGTCTTGGACAATACATACCACAAATTCAGATTATGCATGCACAGCTGAAGTCCGTAAGAAATGACATTATACTAACAGTAATAACCTGTGAAAAGTGGTTAATTCATACTAAAGTAGCACACAATGAGGACAATCCCTCTAAATAAAAAAAATGTTTTAAAAATAAACTTGAATATTTCCCTTCCAGATTTGTATTGAGCATCAACTTCATTAATTTTTCATAAAGAAATACTTTCAAAGCAAACTGTGACTACTTTGTTTCTAGGAGCCATGTTATTGTTTCATATGAGTACGACACAAAGGGCCTGGGAGTACCTGGTTGTCATAGAGTACAGATTTAAAAACAAATGAGTTGAGGTGGGTAAGAATAAAAAAAAGCCTCAATATTTCAGACAATTTCGCTAATAAATATACACTGTCACATGCAAGAAAATTATCTAGTGTAACTAAAAGCTTTGTCATAGTGGAAGAATCATTCAAAAACGTGACTTGTGTACTCACTGTTGTACTAGTATATATTATCCTATTCATGAGGCATTGGCAGTTTTAAATATATCAATACATACGTCTTTCTATCTATCTACCCATCTATCCTGACATATATCTTTCCATCAATCTATAAATCTATTACTCTACATGTATCTAAACAAAAGATCTGTCTTTTGAGTACAGTCCAGCAATAATCACACGTATGTCCCAATCTTAAAAGTTTAAAATAAGTTCTCATCACCCAAATTATTTCAACACACACCATTGGCAAAGACCATTACCTAAATTCCTCACAATACACAAAAATCAATGAAATAGTAAATTTGATGAATCATCATTGATCTAGACTTTGTTGAAATGCTTCCACAATATTTCCAGCAGCCTTTGACAAACTAACACCACTTAAATTCACATACATCGCAACCACAATCCCTTTGGGTGGGATATCTATTGCGCCAGATGAACAACACTTCTTGATTTTCTCTGGCTGGGTGATACAGTCCAATCCTTCTTTGCCACCATCTTGAGACTGTTCATGTGATTGTTCCGAGCTCTGGGTTGCAGGGGACGGTGGAGGTGGGGCTATGACCAAGATACTGCTGAAGCCAACGGCACCACCGCTATGCGCCACTAAGTGTCGGTGCCGACGACACGCCCCATGAGTCTGCGGCTTCTCCACAGTGGACCAGCCCATGGCGTAGCAGTACTCGTTGGTCGGCTTGGCCCTGGCCTTGGGGATGGGCTTCCAGATGGCTTGCATGGTCTCTGGCTTCAGGTAACCCGGAAGAAGCTTCCCACCTACACAGCAGAGGGAGATATGCAAGGAATCAATGAGATGTGTTACTCAGAACATGTTTCTCTTTTGCGGCCAGAAATACAACTTCTATCAAGCACTGAACAATGAGAACAGATATAATGTTCAAATTCATAAAATATGAAACTTCCCACACACACGACAGAGGAAGATATGCAAAGAATCAATGAGTTGTGTTACTTATAGATGAAGTAGCACTTTTACACATAAAGTTTAATATATCCCATAAAGATCAAATTTGTCAAATATGAAACTTCCCAGCTATACAGCAGAGGGAGATATTTGATTGATCAATTTACTTTGCTGTTACTTTCTTTCTTCTCCAGTCTCTAGGCTTAAGGAACTGGTAGGTTTTGGGCAACCTGTCACAAAATGCCCCCATCCCAGTCAAAAATGGCTCTCGAAAAGCCCATCTGTATAGGATTAAGGGCAGGGTGAGCGACTACTCACCTGTCTGGTTAGCAGAGTACTGGTAGCTGTACAGCATGGCGTTTCCAAACTTGAGGAGATCCCCCAGACTGGACAGGTAGCCCCCTCCAGCCCATTTGTAGGAGAGATCCACGTAGGGGGTGTTTTCCAGCTTGCCATTTTTGTTGTAGTGGTATCCCCTGAGGTCATTTTAGGCAGCATAAAGAGAAAATAAACAAAGAAAAGGCAATTATATTAACTCTTGTGTGCCACATGTTCTTTTCTTCACAAGCAATAGACTAAATTATCATATATGCTTTTCACACTGGCAAAAATTTCCTTAGCCCCGTACTATAGGTGGGGCTAAGAGGGGCCTTAGCACCACCTATAGTACAGGGCTAAGCTTAGACCACTTTCTGTTCACATTGGTTTTTACCAAAGTAGGCTAGCCCCACCAATAATCCGGGATTATTTGGCCCTGCAAAAAAGCAAGGCTAACACCGCAATTGCAGGGCCAAGCCGAATAGTCCGGGGCTAAGAGCGCCAGTGTGAACAGAAACTAAAAATAGTACGGGGCTAAGGAAATGCCATGTCAGCTCTCAAGGCCGAAACGCCGAGACCAATCAGATAAGGCCCGACGGGCGAGTGACCTTGATGCGGAGTGGTAAAGAGCCGATGTGCAAGACGTACACTTATAAATATTCATAAGCTGTCGAGAAAGTCTGGGGCTAACGATTTCGTGTGAGAACAGTGTGAAAAGCTAGTCGGGTTTAAGAAATAGTACGGGGCTAAGAAATGCCAGTGTGAAAAGCTTCAAAAAATAGTACGGGGCTAGGGATAGTACGGGACTCAGGATAGTACAGGGCTAATTTTTGCCAGTGTGAAAAGCATAATAGAGCAACAGTTTATCTGGCAATTAAATGCTTAATAATTACAACAATAACATCATTATTATATAAGAAAATAATGAAAGTAATAATAACAATAAAAATAATTCCTAAATTATACAAATACTATGACGTATAATTGGAAATCTATTAGTAATAATGAAGTATAAGTCGTAGAGGTTAGCATTTCCCAGGTGCTAAGGCAGTGAAGTCACACAATAGAGTTCAAAGTAATTTAAAATTCAAAGTAGGTCCAGTTATCTATAAAAGCCCGAACCCATGAATACAACCCATCTTTTCAAAGGAAGGTCGTGAATAAAACCAAACATGCCAAAAGGCCCAAGTACTGAATACCAACACAGACAGAACCACCTGTCGAAAGCACATTCAAGCTGCATACAACAACTCACGATACACCATGCAAAGTAACCATCAATACAGCTCATTCAACATGGTCAAGCAAACGCGAAGAATTTCGTGACTTCTGTACGGTAAAAAGAAGGGGGTGGGCCCAAAAATTCAAGTATCGATTCAAGATTTTGGGTGGGAACCTCTTCGACTTATACTTCATTATTACTAATAGAATTCCAATTATACGTCATAGTATTTGTATAATTTAGGAATTCTACTACGTAACACTCGTATAAGCCTTCAGAGGTTAGCATGTTCAAAGTGAGGTACAGTACAGAAGTCAACGGAAAGACAACTTCAAGGAGTGTACAAGTACGAAAAAGTAATGAAATAGATTATGTCACGATTTAATTACAACACTTGTCAAGTCATACGTCAGAGACATTTTGACATAAATTCAATAAATACACTGTAGTTTCTTGTGTATGTAAAACAAGTTTATCATTAACAAATATCATGAAATTGATACAACAAAAAACACAGTTTCTACGCACTTGTAGAAGAAAAACAAAATAGTTTTTTTTTTGTTTGTTTGTTTTAAAGCTATTACCGGCAACCAAACTGTTGCGGCCGTATACATGTCACCAAAGTCATTCTCAAGTTACTTCATTGTCACTCATGCAAACAAATTACAAGTACAAATTTCGCCCATAAAAAGGACGATTATATAGTCTATAGCTCCAAATCGTGATCAGATCCAAGAACCGTTGTGCCAAAAGTACTTTCGATTGGCTTAAGGTAGAAAGTACGAAATGTCCCAGCATTTGTCCAGTCTGCTGTTGACATAATTTCATTCAAACTCATACCATGTGCGAAAGCCTTGGAGGTTGCGGCGCTACGGTAGCTGTGAGCAGAGAAAACAGATGTGTCTATACCTGCCGCTGAAAGGGATGCTTTCATCCATCTCGCCAAAGTACTTGTTATCACTAATTTGTGAGGACGTTTCGTGGAGATGAACAACTTGCTTTCATTGCTAATTGTACGAAGAGGTTTCGTTCGTTTGATGTACTCTCGAAGGGTGGATAGTGCGCAAAGCTTAGGATGAAGAGGGAAAGAATGCACTTTAACCACCTGATTAGCAATTCCCTTCTTAACCCTAGTAGTTTTCAATATATCTCTTACGTGGAAAGTCACCGTATCATCCGACAAAACCATGAAATTCAGGTCGAGATGCATCAGTGTTTGTGTACATTGAGCTGTAACGAGCGCCAGAAGTGACAACAATTTCTGACTCAAATGAAAGAAGAGAAAGATCATGATTATCTTGTAAAGACTTAAAATAATCCAGAATGATCGAAACATCCCAAGTCTTGTTGTATTTCGGTTTAGGAGGATCGGTATTGAATATTCCTTTCATTAATCTGACCACGAGGGGATGCTTTCCAATGTCGTGACCATCGATTTTAGGTAAAATAGAAGAAAGGGCAGACCGATATGAATTCAGGGTAGAATATGCTTTGTGTAAGCTATGTTGATGACCGAGAAAATTAACAACACATTCTATAGAAGGGTCAAACGGATCAATCGATTGTTCACGGCACCAACAATTCCATTGTTTCCAGGTGCATTTGTATTGTTTATTGGTGTTGTCCCGCCAAGATACTGCGAGGAGTTCTGTAGCGTGTTGCGATAAGCCCGCCGTTTGCCATCGTCCGTTGAGAGAATCCAAGCGGCTAAGCGAAGGTTGCATGGGGGGTGGGGGTGGGGTGCGAGGCACGTCTCGGGCAGAAGAAGTGGTGGCGCGATCAGCATATTCAGAAGGGTTGGGAACCAGACCTGTGCCTTCCAAATCGGGGCGATGAAAAGTGACCTCTCGGTTTGGTCTGTGTTTAGTTTGTGGAGGATCCTGGAAATAAGACAAAATGGCGGAAAAATATATGGAATAAGATTCTTCCAACAAAGGGAAAAAGCATCGCATGCCATAGCGTGCGGGTCAGGCTTCCACGAGACAAAGGAAGGAAGCTGATTGTTAAATCTAGACGCGAAAAGGTCAACATTGGGGAAAATAAGAGTGAGAGACATTTGTATAATGTCATCAAAAACACATGGCAATAAATGCAATTCTTTATTCATGTCCCTGCGCGACAAAAAATCAGCCGTGGAATTTTCTACTCCGGCTAAATGAGAGGCGGAAAGCCAGTTATTGGAAGCCAAACACCAATTCCATATGCAAACGGATATTTCGTTCAGGTCAGGGATAATACCTCCCATTTTATTAACATACGAGACAGATGAAGAATTGTCTGGCTTGACATGGATGTGCATATTTCTGCATGAACCGCACAACGAGAGTAAGCCGTTTTGAATTGCCAATAGTTCTAAAACGTTAATATGCAAATGAGCACGATCAGCAGCCCAGACACCCTGAGCAAAGGAATTGTCTTTGTCTGAGACGGCTCCCCAACCCCGCTTGCTAGCATCAGTTGATATTGTCATGCTAATAGGTGCGCAATGAATTGGAGTAGAAAAATGTTCGGGATTGAGAGATAACCACCAAAGAATTTCTTCTTTAGCACATGTTGATAACACAAAACTTGCATCAAAATTTCCGTCTGCATTTTGCAGTGCTTCTGTTTTCTCAGATTCCAAAGATCGAAAATGCAATTTTCCCTGTGGGAGACATTCAATGGTCGAAATAATGAGGCCAATAAATTTGGCCAGGTCTCGAATTCTCGTTTTGTGACATGACAAAATAGAGTTCTCCAGGGTGGTCAACTTCTCATATTTGACGTGGGGCAAACTAAAGGTCATTCGCATCGAATCAATGTTAAAGCCAAGGAAAGTCTCCGCATGCCTGGGAGTGAGGCTAGATTTGTCGAAATTAATAGAAAACCCTAGAGATGACAACAAATCAATCATAAATGTGGTATTGTCCATGCTCTCTGTGTTCTATGGGAGAGGAAAAATATCATCTAAATAGATTATTGTTCGAATGCCCCTACTTCTTGCCGAGGCAATAACTGGCTTCATCACCTTAGTAAAAATTCGTGGAGCCGAACTCAAACCAAATGGCAAGCATTGAAAACAATAATATTGCCTTTTCCATTCGAAAGACAAAAAAGTCTGGTGGGTGGGGTGGATGGGTATCGAAAAATACGCATCCTTCAGATCGATACTAGTCAAGAAATCTGAAGGCAAAATCAAATTTTTAATCGAACTAAACTGTTCCATTTTAAAATGTTCGTAAACAACAAAATTATTCAAGTTTTTCAGATTAATGATTGGTCGTAAACCACCAGTCTTCTTGGTGACCGTAAAGATAGTCGAAATGAAACGAGAAATTTCTCTTATTTCTTGATTAGAGAGAAGTTGAGACAATTCGTTATCAATAGCTTTTTCTTCCTCAGAAGAATGAGGGATTTTGGGTGGAGGATCACACTGATAAGGGATCGATTGAAAATCAATTTTGTAGCCAGATATAGTCTCAAGTATCCAGGGGTCAGAACTTAATTTCGACCAACCATTTTTGAAAAACTTGAGTTTCCCTGCTACAAAAGGTGTAGAACTTACTAGTTTTTTTAAGGCAATTTAGCCGAGGCTGTAGGAGCATAACTGCGGCGATTCTCGGCCGGAGTATGGTGGGGTGAAGAAGGTGGGCGTGACACCGTAGACACGGGCCGTTGATTTGAGCGATGCCATTGCAGGGGAGCTCTGCGGTGATACCTCTGGTTTTGGGAGAGAGGTCTGTAGGGTTGATACGGGCTAACGCGGACCCGTTTCTGCCGCTGTGTCTTGTTCGGTTGTGTAGACAATTTTTGGCCGACTTGGTAAGCCTGCGCGACGTTCTTTAACGTTTCGCGGATATCCGTGCCGAATAGTTTGCTACCCAAAGGCGTGGTTTTACTGCATAACCCCTTGTAACGAGGGTTTAGGAATGGCCGAAGTCCTGCACGTCTCTGCATACTCATTTCGTATGACGCGTATCCCGACACAGTCACTCCATCGATCGCAATTTGTTTGATTCGCTTGGAGTCGATAGGGCGCTTTTCCGTCATGGAGTTATGAACTTCGGAGAGAATTTCCCCGTAGGGAAGAAGTCCTTTGACTACATTCTGTTGCAGTCGCTGAAAGTTAACGTCCAGACCCCGAGCTTTGCCCGGTAGAGTTGCCCATATTTCCCCGTCAATCTTCGGCGTACACGCCGCCGGGGCATTCGATGGCGTTAGATAACGCTGAGAAATGGTTTCAAGGCACTCCTTCTTTGGCGGAATTGTGGCCGTTGCCTTTGTAAGTAAATCTGTCAACTTGTCGATTTCCGCCGGGCCAAGATCAGAACCTGTGTCGTAAATGGTATTGTCAAAGTCAAACGACATCTTAGTGTCTGGCTGAGAAGGCAAAACATCCGAATTAAATTCGTTCGGGTCATAGCTCTCATTTGCACGACCAACCATCGAGACAGAATCGAAATCACCCATAGCAAAGCTCTCCGCGTCATCGGGGAAAAGGCTGAGAATATCAACATCAAGGATATTGTCCAAGTCTGCAGGTTCATCCTTGCTGGACGGGGCGACGCCCCTGTCCGGGCGGGCATGGCTCGCATGCCCCGAAAAATCAGGAGGAACCCTCCTGCCCGAACCGGCATGGCTCCCATGTCCGATAGGTCTACGGCAAGCGTCAACGCTTGCCTTGAAGCGGGCCAGCGTCTCGGATAGCTGCCGAATCTCATGGGCCTGAGCCTCGAGTCAGCGCTCGACGCTCTCTCCCTGCGGAGAGTTGGCCTGAGAAACAACGTCGTCTTCTTGATCACTAGACATGAAGAAAAGTATTCACTGCCGTCACACTTGAAAAAGATGGGTTGTATTCATGGGTTCGGGCTTTTATAGATAACTGGACCTACTTTGAATTTTAAATTACTTTGAACTCTATTGTGTGACTTCACTGCCTTAGCACCTGGGAAATGCTAACCTCTGAAGGCTTATACGAGTGTTACGTAGTAGAATGATAATAGTATTGATGTTCATTCTTATTATAACACAGCAGGGAGAAAAAACGATTATTTATATACATTGATTATACTTATTCTCTCAAGTTTGTATAAATTATGCTGGGCATAATACTACTCTGTGGGATGTATATGTACTACTTAGTAGTGGTTGCAAAAATGCCTCAACAGTGTAAACATGGCTGAAACATAGGACTAACCTGGCCCTGTTGTAGATGATAGGATGGTGCTTATCCGGCATAGTCTCTGTTAGGCCCATGTCTGTAAGCATGTTGTTCATGTAGGTCAAGTAGTCTTGGCCTGCAGCCCCTTCCACTACAGCGCTTATCAGGGTCCAGCCGTGTGTTGTGTATACATACTTGGAACCTTGAGAAAAGAAAAAGCAATTGTATTTCGATCATCTAGATTAAATACATTGATATTATCTTTGTCAGCAAATTATACATTTCATGATGCACATCACAATTCATATTATCATAAAATGTTCACAATCTAGAAGAAGCATTTCAGTACAAAACTATCTCCACATGTTCCACTGTTTCAATGAATGAGACTTGCTTTTATAAAACACAATATTTTGACAGTCTTGCACTTTAACAATGATTTTATTTGCATGACTTCCGAAAGTGAATTATTCCCAATATGTGTCTGTCTTTATTTACTTAACTGAACTTATCGAGCTGCTAACTCATATATTTCAGCTTTAAGAGATCAGAGGACAGGCTACAGCATTCACTTGTTCCAGCTCCCCTGCACTGCATCATCAAAACAAACTGGCATGTAGACTAGCCACTGCTGTCCAATAACCTATGAATCATGCTGTCCAGCTTCCTTTTATATGCACTTCTTCCCAGTTCCTGATACCACTATTGTAACCCCCCCCCCCCTTCCCCTCCCCTACTCCATCAAAACATACCTGGTTTATGCATCAGGGGATCATCTTTGAACATGTTCAGTGATGAGGTGACAGACTTCCATTCCCGGCTCGACAAATTTTCATCCACATTCTTCTTTTCTTGAGTTTTATCCTTTGCATTTTCTTGCTTGGTATTCTTTTCCTTTGTACATGTAGTCTTCTCCATTTGGTTCTTGGCTTTAGCATCCTTGTTGTCATCCTTATTCTGCTCGCTGTCTGCTTTCTTCTTCATGTAAGACTTGTCGTAGTGTCGAATCCCTCCCAGGTGAGATACAAGATGTCTTGTTGTCAACACTACCTGACAGACACAACAGTATGCACTATTTGTTATATATTTCCCTTTTCTTTTTGCCTCTTCATAAACAATCCCATTCAATATGATGACAAATTAAGAAGAGAAGAAATTGATCTTACTTAGAACGAGTAAGAACACAGAAAGCAAAAATGTGAAACTTGCTGTAGTGACCACCTATATTGAGAGACCACCTTCTTATAAATACCATATTTTTTCTTTCCCTTAACTCTTTTCTGACTGGGCTTTTTGAGAGCAGGTTTTGACTGGAGGGGTGGGGGGGGGGGGGCATTTTGACTGCCCCTAATATTTTCGCCGCAGAACGTCTAATCGACACAGAATATTTTTTCAGGAAATTAAATATTTGATTTTGTGTACACAACAATTTATGCAAATTAGATGGATATTTGACCAATTTATATAATGTTGTGTAACCTCTCAACGGAGTGTTCAATTTTTTTTCAAACTTCAAGTCAAATATTGCGAGACACTTCAAAAGAAAAGTCATGAAAATGTGTGATGCGATATTTAACGGTTGAGCCTCA
Organism: Arbacia lixula; assembly: GCA_963669155.1. NCBI lineage: Eukaryota > Metazoa > Echinodermata > Echinoidea > Arbacioida > Arbaciidae > Arbacia > Arbacia lixula. The sequence goes on along the minus strand of OZ022576.1, from coordinate 10,704,292 downwards.
GTTGTGGATTTCGGACAGGGGGGGAGGACCCCCCCCCCCCCCCCCTTCACCCCAGTCAGTATAGGGTTCAAAATCATTTCTCATTGAAACCTGTCTCAATCCATTTATAATGGGAACCACTTATACCCAGTCCCCAGAAACATCCAACCTTGGCCTGTTAAAACTTAGCAAATTTTTTATAGCATAATTGTGGACACACAATTAATGGCCATGTCATCAGGCTGCTGGTCTATATATTTTTCTTTTTAGATTTATTATGTTTATTGATAGAAAAAAAAACATCACCTTTCCAATAAAAACATAAACATAGAATAGCATCAAAAAATCATTGGAAAAGGAAAAAATATTGATAAACATAAAGAATGGTCTAAAAATCTGTTCGCAAATGGCTAAAAGTAGCCTTTACATAAAGTCCACCTGCTAATAAGAAGACAACATTGAGCAGTCTACATACGGGTTCCACTGTATTTCTAAATCTCACCTTCTCTGCGTCCCACTCCTTCTGAGGGAAGGATGGGACGTACTCCTGGACAGGTTTATCCAAGTCCAGCTTGCCTGCCTCCCAGAGTCTGGCCACGGCAGTCATGGTCAGAGACTTGCTGATGCTGGCAATCCTGAAGATGCTGTCTGGCTTGAGCGGGGCTCGGTTCTCCACATCCGCATACCCAATGCCTGGGAAATTATAAGGAACAGCAGAGGATTTAACCCATTGCTCACTATTAGACTTCCTCTATCATGAACCCTGGTCCAGTATAAATGTTAAAATTTGCCATGGAACTGGCTTTATTGCACCCTACAAGGAATTTGAAGTTAATTCACAGTCTGTCGACTATTGCCTGTACAGCAGTTTAAGTGAGTGTCGCTCCACTCAGTATCTCAGTGGAGAAGAAACAGCCTGCAAATAAAGCATGCATAGCATGCACCTCAGGAATGTAGATGAAAACAAAGTAAAGTCATTATGATGAAAGTTATAGCACAGTCTGTGCCTGGGGCATCAGAAAAGCAGAGGAATACAAACGATATCAAGATTGAAGCTTAGTCATAGTCTGTGTCTCAGTAATTAGAAGGAAAGAAGTAGGTAATTGTGAAGCCTGTGCCTGGAGAAGCAGAAGGAAAACCATGTACATAATACAAACTTTGAAAAATACATTATGCCTGATGATATGATATGAATTAAAGACAATTCACAACATTGACTCATCTATCATTTGCATTCAAAATCACATGGACATCAAAGTCCAAAAGTTATTCAACATCTTAGGAAGTTTGAAGAATACAGTATATACAGTAAAAAGCAACAATGTACAAAATGTCTTGTAGTTAGTAGAGTTATCAGTAGAGCCTTTTTTTTTACTGGACTTAGAATCTAAATGGTTATTGCTTTTAAGAGAAGAACTAACAGACAAATTCACAGATTAATAGAAAACATGATTCTGGACATTGCATATATATTTTAAGTGCAATAAAGCAGCACAGATGTTAGTCTCATTCAGCAAATATTTGTGTGATTGCATACATGTAAGCAATAAATATTAGGATATTACTTTCAGTATTTTGAAAAGCTTTTAAAAGAGAAAAGTGCCGCTAGATTGAGGTAGGAAGTTAACAGCACTTTACAGAGTCATTAAGCATTACCCAACATTCCTATATTATATGGGACCATCAAACTTATCTGATTGGAATTTCTGCATATGCATATACCATAATTTGACGCTGTTGGTAATTATCAATGCACTTTATGTAGTTTGCAATTAAAGTTTTAATGATCGCCTGTCCATGATTAGTAATTATTTTATTCTATTATATTTCCACAGAAATAAAGATAATTAATAATAACATGTGTTATCTCTATTTCATATTTCATAGGCTGGCTGAGCAAACACAGATTGATATTTGATACCTGTGGGGTGTTTCACCAAGCTGTTCGTAAGTTACGAACGACTTTACGAACGACTGGTGATCCCTTCTTGTGCCAAATGCGATACCACACTTTGTCCATTCAGAATCTGATTTAGCACAAGAAGGGATCACCAGTTGTTCGTAAAGTCGTTTGTAACTTACAAACAGCTTGGTGAAACACCCCCCCTGGTTTCCAATTATAGCTCCAATGTGTGCCTGTAGACCATCATTTTTCAAGTAGAATGGCTGTGTTTTTCCCAGCATAAGATATACGTGGATAATCAACAATTTACCTTCACTCCAAACTGTTTTGCCATCTACACTCACTGCAACTGCAATGCCAGGAGATCCAACTTCATCCTACAAAACAATAAGACATGTCATAAACAAATGTAATAGCATAAAGTTATTGGGTAAAGCAGAAAACTGATACTGACTTTACAAGGTTTAAAAGTTGCTTCAAAGTGTAAGTAGCCTGCTATTAATCAGTATATTTTTGTCATTTGTGACTGACAAGATGACTATTTCACAAGCACATAATTTTATGGGCCCATATCCCAACACACAGGCCTACAAAATTTTACAAAACAAGTTAGAAAAGTCGCAACGTATCGTGGTAGTACACTGACAAGACACACTGCGCCTATCTAGCAAGCGATCGTGATCACGGCATTTAAAATTATGGTATAGGTCAACATGTTGTGGCACATCGTATTTTGCAGTGATGAAGCATACACACGCAAAACACAATAATCAATAATAACCATCTGAGTGTTATTTGTGTGTTTTATTTTTGAGGTCTGGGCCTCATTCGTAAAATTCACGAATATCAAAAACATCGCAAATTAGAACACATTTACACTTTTATGCTATGAAATAATCACAGGTGATAATTCACTTTAATCCAGCAGACATTCCCATTCTTATGTCAGGATGATCAAACTCTATTCTTGTAAGAAAAAAACTGTTTTCATCACATATTTAGGGAATGCTATAAAGTACATGTTTGTCAGTCATGACCCAAATATGAATGTTCTGATATCATAAATGCCCTTCAACACTAGCACAAGATTTACTTTTCTATTCCCTGGCTCTTCTCCCTTGTACCCTCCCCCCTCCCCCTACCTCTACACAGAACAGTGAATGAATGAGAATCTTACCTTTGCTCTCTGAAGGAGATCCCTCGATCGTTTGATGGCACTTTCAAATTTCTCAGCTGATTGCAAGCCTTGATGATTGCCCTCCGCATTCTGAAGGTTTCCTTCATGGCAAGACGCTCGAACGGACCCAATGCCTGAGCACTGGACAACACCCCTCAGTCTATCACTAATCTCTTGTGTTTTGTTGTCGGTGGTATAGTGATAAATAGCAATGGCTCCACCAGTTATGAGACCCACTGCCAGGTAGAGCCGAGAGCTGCCTCTCCGCCACTTTGCCTTTGATGAAAATTGTTCAGATATAGGAGTCTTATGTGAGCTAAACAAACTACGGTGTATATCGCAGATAACTTGTCTGTTGTTGGGCAACTTGGGCTTGATGGAAGGATGCATTCTTGATGTATACGTTGCTGCAGACGTTCCTGAACTTTTCCTGCACCACATTCTTAGATGAAATCAGTCTGACCGTCAATCTTGAAGATTAAGTGCCTGTGCATGTGGCTGAGACTAGTAGTAGTAAAGAGAGAGAGAGAGAGAGAGAGAGAGGGGGGGGGGGGGGTTGGCAAGAGAATGAGGGAGAGAGGGGAAGTGCGAGAACTTAGAAGGTGAAAGAAAACTAGAGAAAATATGAATGAAAAGTAAAGGGACATGGTTATGCGGCTATGCCTAGGCTATGGTTCAAACGTGTACACTCAAGACAAGAGTCAAGTCAAGGCTCAGCTGGCACTCACTAATGGCGTGCCTACACATACCACAAGTCCAGAAGTAAAAATTGAGCACAAATCGATTAAGTCCTGGGATAATTGAAGAAGAGTACAATATGTCATTGCATACTAATCTAAATGAAGCTCACATAATGTAAGTCATAACAGGCATGATTTGGCGAAGACTGCAATGTATTCCGCCCAGGCCCAGGTCACGGTGAAGCAGGCCGCTGGCCTCGGCGGTCAAACAAGGGCCAGACACGGGCTTCAGCTTAGCGGCTTCCTCTAAACCTTCATTTAAACCATGGATTCACACTTTTATAGTGAATTATCAATTGGAATTAATTCATCAATGAAACAGGCTACAACATAAAACATGTAAACAGGGAGAATTTGGGAAGAATGTACATAAAATGCTCACCTTTAGGAAGGAAGAATTATGGGCAAACCTTCAGTAATACAGTACCCGCTCCTTGAAACTGGCGACCAATAGTATGCAAATGAGCCGCGACCAATAAGGGGGGATTATGGTGTCCGAAGGGTCAAACACAAAAGGAAAAAAATATTTTCACGATCTCTGTAAGGAGATAAAAGTGATTGTAAGATAATCGTACGGCATGTAAAAAGAATAACAATTATATGAGGTGAAAGCTTAGGATTTTTTCTTTATTTTGATATAAATCACTTGCCAGAACGTTTTGTTTAGGTCTTACTGTTCCAAATTTGCTACCTGCGTAATGGTCTATTTACGCACGGAATTCGTAGGACGTGCATGTTCGTCAATTTGACCCACATTTTGAAAGATGTCGAGGCTGTAAAAACTATCAAATGACACTTTCACTAATGTACAACTGATATCAAATGAAAGCAGAACATTTACTCTTTACTCTCATATAGGTGGCATGTTGGAACTTTGTTATTGGGTCTTACTACTTCAGTTTGAACTCAGGGCTCATACAGCTATATTACGCACGGTCTTCGCAAATATACCGGGCCAATTTACGCTCGACATTCACAAGACAATGGCAACACGTGTAGTTCTACCAAAAATGTAGGGGCTTTGAAAACTATCGCATGACACTTTAACTAGCTCATGATTTATATGAGGTGAAAGCTGAATAGTTGCTCTTTAGCCCCATATAGGTCCCATGTCAAAACTTTTTGATTCAATCTTACTGTTGCAATTTGAATTCAGGGCTCAAACCAGCACAATACGCACGGTATTCACAAGATTTACCGAAAATGGCCACAACTCTTCGAAAAATGTCGGGGCCTTAAATACTATCGCATGACACTTTAACTAACTAATAAATAGTATGAGGTAAATGCTGAATAGTTGCTCTTTACCCCCATATAAGTCCCATGTCGGAACTTTTTTTATTCAATCTTACTGTTGCAGTTTGAATATAGGGCTCAAACCGGCATATGACGCACGGTATTCACCAGATTTATCGAAAATGGCCACAACTCTTCCAAAAATGTCGGGGCTTTAAAAACTATCGCATGACACTTTAACTAGCTCATGGTTGATATGAGGTAAAAGCTGAATAGTTGCTCTTTACCCCCATATAGGTGCCATGTCGGAACTTTTTGATTCAGTCTTACTGTTGCAGTTTGAATATAGGGCTCAAACCGGCATATTACGCACGGTATTCACCAGATTTACCGAAAATGGCCATAACTCTTCCAAACATGTCAGGGCTTTTAAACCCATCGCATGACAGTTTAACTAACTCATAAATAGTATGAGGTAAAAGCTGAATAGTTGCTCTTTACCCCCATATAGGTCCCATGTCGGAACTTTTTGATTCAGTCTTACTGTTGCAGTTTGAAGTTTGGGCTCAAACCGGCATTTCGGCCAATTTACGCACGGCATTATCAGAATTTACCGAGAACGGCCATACCTCTTCCAAAAATGTCAGGGCTTTTAAACCTATCGCATGACACTTTAACTAGCTCATGGTTTATATGAGGTGAAAGCTGAATAGTTGCTCTTTACCCCCATATAGGTGCCATGTCGGAACTTTTTGATTCAGTCTTACTGTTGCAGTTTGAATTCAGGGCTCAAACCGGCATTTCGGCCAATTTACGCACGGCATTATCAGAATTTACCGAGAACGGCCATACCTCTTCCGAAAATGTCAGGGCTTCTAAACCTATCGCATGACACTTTAACTAGCTCATGGTTTATATGAGGTGAAAGCTGAATAGTTGCTCTTTACCCCCATATAGGTCCCATGTCGGAACTTTTTGATTCAATCTTACTGTTGCAATTTGAATTCAGGGCTCAAACCAGCACAATACGCACGGCATTCACCAGATTTACCGAAAATGGCCACAACTCTTCGAAAAATGTCGGGGCCTTAAATACTATCGCATGACACTTTAACTAACTAATAAATAGTATGAGGTAAATGCTGAATAGTTGCTCTTTAGCCCCATATAAGTCCCATGTCGGAACTTTTTGATTCAATCTTACTGTTGCAGTTTGAATATAGGGCTCAAACCGGCATATGACGCACGGTATTCACCAGATTTATCGAAAATGGCCACAACTCTTCCAAAAATGTCGGGGCTTTAAAAACTATCGCATGACACTTTAACTAGCTCATGATTTATATGAGGTGAAAGCTGAATAGTTGTTCTTTATCCCCATATAGGTGCCATGTCGGAACTTTTTGATTCAGTCTTACTGTTGCAATTTGAATATAGGGCTCAAACCGCATATTACGCACGGCATTCACCAGATTTACCGAAAATTGCCATAACTCTTCCAAAAAAGTAGGGGCTTTTAAACCTATCGCATGACACTTTAACTAACTAATAAATAGTATGAGGTAAATGCTGAATAATTGCTCTTTACCCCCATATAGGTCCCATGTCAGAACTTTTTGATTCAGTCTTACTGTTGCTGTTTGAAATTTGGGCTCAAACCGGCATTTCGGCCAATTTACGCACGGCATTATCAGAATTTACCAAGAACGGAGTAATATGCCGGTTTGAGCCCAAACTTCAAACTGCAACAGTAAGACTGAATCAAAAAGTTCCGACATGGGACCTATATGGGGATAAAGAACAACTATTCAGCTTTTACCTCGTATAATTCATGAGCTAGTTAAAGTGTCATGCGATGGGTTTAAAAGCCCTGACATTTTTGGAAGAGTTATAGCCATTTCCGTAAATCTGGTGAATGCCGTGCGTAATATGTCGGTTTGAGCCCTATAGTCAAACTGAAACAGTAAGACACAATCAAAAAGTTCCGACATGGGACCTATATGGGGGTAAAGATCAATTATTCAGCTTTTACCCGATATAAATCATTAGTTAGTTTAAGTGTCAAATGATAGTGGTAAAAGCCCTGGATTACACGCCTTTTTCTTTAGGACATGGCCGATACGCCGCTTACATCGTTTTCCAAGTTGGGTTTGTTCATCATCTCTACGGAAGAAAAAGATTGTTTTTACGTTTTTTATACATCAAGTAAAGACATACATAGATCCTTTAAATGATCCAGCTTCGTTTTTCTTATAAGTGCCACGTAATGTATTTTTATTCCACTTCTTGTCTCTTTATTTTTACACTTAAGGCTTTAAATTCTCATTTGTTTTTTTGCAGACACCGTAGCACCAAATTCTATTGTTCTCACCCGTAGCAGACGACGGAAGTCTTAATGGTCGCGGACCGGAAGTCTTATTGGTCGCCAAAAGTAGCTCAATCTCTCTCTTTACTTCCCTCCATTCCTCCATCGTCTCATCTCCCTCCCTTCATTCCAGCCTCTATTCTTTGCTCCTGAGTATGTACTCCCTTTCACATCTTCCCCCTTTCTTGTTTTTTCCCCTCAATCTTTTTGCTACTTTTATACTTTCCTCCCTACCTCGTGGGTTCTAATAATCAGTTACAACCCAAATGAACGTTCTTCATGAAATCCTCTTAATCAATCAATCATTGTCATGTTTTGGTTTCAGGTGTAACAAAGGCCTAAAACAAATCACCAGCTCAAGTTGAATAGTGTTGAACTCATTAGTGTTCTGAATAACCTCACGCTTGCCGAACATAATGACGATATGAACATCAAAGTCATATTCTGCTTTGCAGGAAGCGAACCTAAAATAAATACAGATTAAGAACAGTCATGTGAAGCTGTCATTCTTGAAAGACTACCAAATGACATTGTTCGTCTTTTCTTCGTACATACATTAAATATGTATGTTGCATATAACCGCTCTCGGGTGATGGTGAAGGAGAATGGAGGCTTTGACGAAGATGTGCCTAATTATAAACATCGCGTTTTGCTTTTGCAATGAGATGGCTACCGACGCGGAAGGAAGCAGGTCATCCAGCCTTGATCATTTCTATTCTTCACAGTGTAAGTCCTAACAAAAAATCGAAATATATCAAATATCCATGACAAATTGAAATTAAAAGCACAGAATCTAACAGAATGTGCCAAATTGATCAGTATCTGTACAGTACCTGTAAAACGGTTAATCCTGTCCTCACACTTTCTTTTTATTAATAAAAAACTTTGATGCGATAAAAAGCTTATTAATTCATTTACCCATTCATTGATTCATCATAGCATAATCAATGGATTTAGCATATATGCCACATTCTGTTTGAGATCCACATGCAAACAAAGGTGAGGTACTCAGCCATGAAGCAACCAAATGTTTACAAATTTGGTATTATTTTACAGAGGGGGTACTTAGCTAGTGAACTGATTCATCAAGTGATACTTACAGGTCTCTAAATGAGTAATAGGTGGGTCAAAAAACTTCCCAAACTATTGTGAGGAGTCTATATATGCCTTAAGTAATGTCACGCCTAGCATTTACCTAAAGAATGTAGTAACGTGCCTTGAAGTAGGTTCGGGCTGGAATAAAATGGGATAGAGTAGGTCTAACGCGTGTTTCGGAGTTAAAATTAGAATGTTTGATATGGAAAATTCGATCTCAACTTTTAAAGAGAGGGTGGGGATTTTTCGTTAAAGACAAGACGTCCGATAAATATAATTTATTTAAATGGAGGTATGCATGCATGATTCTCTGTTATTTACCCTTTATTGTCAATGTGCATGTATATTTCGATTTGGTTTACACCTTGATTACTTTCAGTTGGTACATACGAGGGCTGCTACAGCGTCGACTGTGTGGAAATCAGCACAAACGTGTCCTTACCCATTGGAAGCCTGGACATGTGTAATATCATCTGCCAAGTCAAACAATTCCCCATCGCCGCGATGCATAATTCGACGTCTTGCTATTGCTCCAGTGATCAGACTTGGGACAAGTGCGACAGTCGGGACGAGATGTGTGGCATGCCTTGTAATGATGATATTCCTAAAAGTTGTGGAGGGATTGGCTTCATGTCCGTCTACAAAGGTGAGTGTCTGAATGCCATTGTGGACTTGACGTGACTTTGCAAATACATTATTATCTTGCAATTTGATTGCGATTATATTGTGATCCAACCAGCAGTTGCACTCTTTACATACGACGGATATAATCAATTTTGCCAGAAGCCTTGTGAATTTCATCAGAGCAGCTCCTACAAGAACAATTCAATCAAAGAACTGGCGAACAAGAAAAAACGTAATCATTTGTATCATCATAAGTAATATTATTCGTCCATCTGAAAACTAACAGCATACTGCACCTGTTGCACACCAATCATTTTTAATCTGCAATGCCATAAGAACTACTTTAAAACAATATAAAGCCTGCCTCTTTTTCATTTCCCTATGCACCCTACACACATCCTTCTAGAGCCCAGAAGTATATACAGTAGGTAAATAAAAGTGAAGAAAGATAGAGAGAGAAAAAGATTGAGAGAGGGAGGGAGGGAAAGAAAGAGAGAGAGAGAGAGAGAGAGAGAGAGAAGATCGTGGTGGCAGTGGATTGCATAGGGATGTTCATTCATACAAATTCATTCAGTAAACATGAAAAAAAAACATAATCATTATTTATCAATATGATTATTATGGAGGGATTCATAATCTTGTTTTCGCTGTTTCCAATGAAAGCAGGGGATTCTTGCACTTTGGAGAGAAAGGGGAGGGGGGTTGGGATTCACCATTTCCATATGATTCCTGTTGCCTGTCAACAATACAGTCCACGTAGCCAAAGAATGAAATATGAAATAATATACATTGTATAATCGAATCAATGTTTCCAAAATTTTACAGTGAATCTGACTGGTATCTACAGCACTACCCGCTCGACAATCGAATCACCCACTTCACACTTCAACCTTTGGGGTAAGCATCAAAATCATCGTCATTCTTGTAGTGTCTGAGTTTGTAACCATGTGTCAAGGGAGGGAATGGACGGTGTATATTGCAGCCGTATTCCCCATACCGCAATGGAAATGACGTCATGATGCACCGGCCAGCGACAGCCGGGAATTTTGTGCATCTTATTCCCACTTCCGGTCTTATACACTAATACATTATATTGAAAATGGGTATGTGGGTGCGTCGCTGAGCCTTGCAATATAAGATGCGATATGGAGAAATTATCTGGTTGGTTGCTGGTTTAGGTCGTTCTCTGATTGGTTGGTTGGTTGGTTTTCCGGATGCGTCCTCGCTTCCTTATCTCCTTTGGGCTATCTAGTTGATTTGATTGACATAATGGTAGGTTCGTTCCAGTTGTTGGTTGGGAAGTTGGGACGGTTGCTTGTTTGATTGTTTTGTTGATGCATTATGTTTGGTGCTTGTTTGATTGGCGGTCATTAAGTTGCTGTTTATGCTGTTGATTGGTTTATAGCTCGAGTGTTTGGTAGATTGATTGACTAACTGGTTTGGTTGCTCGCTTGTTTCGTTCAGTGACTTATCAAAATGACTGGGACGCCGATTGAAGAATATGGAACTGCCAATTGCCTAATCGTCTCTTACGCTCTACTGGTGCTTCCACGTTATGTAGTGTAGTATAACTATTCCCTCTCCTACGAGGTTTGATGTGGCAGGGTTGCGCTGTACTCTTGATTTTTGCCACTACATTTACCACTTTTGACTATTGTAATAGATTAAACTTTTATTCCTTTTATTTTCACATTTTACTTTATTATATTGTATTGTATGAATCATGAACATCAATAAAATATATGAATATGAAAAAGAAAAATGTGGAACTGTCAGTACTGAGAATAGATACAAAATGATTGCCTCGCCGATGCAGTAGATTAATAATTCAGTGGTCAGTACCTTTCCGTAAAATTCCGTAAAACTTCAATTATTATTTTTGCTACTGTTAGCCTTATTAACCTTATTAATGAAAATGCATTGTGTTATCGTATTCGTGAAGTACTTTTTAGGTGCGAAACACTTAAGGAAGCTCTTTTCAACTGAATCGCTGGTTTAGTTCGACACACCATTAATGTGATTAACATAGGCATCGTTGTACCGAAGAAGGATTCATGAGAGATGATAGAGAGTACTTTAGTGTCACTCCAACGCCCCGACACTATGAATGTTGCTGATTTATACCCATGCACATAACACTCCAAAATAATTTATGACTGTATTTATGACTAATTCCTCAAAGGACAATGATAATTGTGCAAGGAGGAGCGTTTATAATGACCATTAATTCGATAATAAATCAGTGTCAGCGACAGGAGTTCTCTCTTGTCATTCATGCAGAAAAATTTCACTTTAGTACGGAAGATGTTGATCATCGTGGTAGTAATATCGTTGAAGTAGTCTTTTGTCTCACGATAAGGCAAACTGGAAATTGCTGTTTGCCTTACTACTTCAGCGAAGTTTCACTTTCTTTACCAGAGCAAAAAGCCTACTTCACTGTTAACCCGTTGCGGGGAATCACACAATGCCATGTGCGGCTGTCCTTTTCAAGTCAATTAAAGTAGTATCTATACAGACAAATAATTCAAAACCTCAACAAAACGGTTATCGGAATATCAATATCAAGTTCAGTGAAATGATACGCCGTCGCCAAATGAATATTGCGTACTTAAAGTAGTTGTAGAGCCCAATCTACTAAAAGTAAAATAAATAAAAAAGTAAATAAGTAAAAAAGGTACAGGCCAACTTGAAACTTCTAGAATTTTGTTAAAATCTTCTCTCTGATAACAATGAATTATCAAAAACTACAAATACTTTTCTTTGAGCTCCAACTAGGGGGTTGGAGTGGGGGATTATATATATAATATATAAAGAGTGATTTAATTGGGTTGTGGGTGTTTGATGTTGTATAAAACATGTAAGCGTAAAAAAAGTCTACCAAAAGAACGGAGTCGCCTTTTAATACCGTAGTTATTATACATATATCGCACAAAAACTGTTTTCCTGAGGAAATTAACTTTCTACAAGGATCCACAAGTAGCTTTCTAATCAACAGTCTCGAGTACTCTTATGACGACAGAAGGGCGTTGTCTGTATTTATTTTTATCATTAGAGTCAAATAGTACACTACCATTTGCTCTCCCATCAAAACATTGGGATAGTATGGAAATATGGAGCTGCTACAAAAGATGAAGCCATATTTCAACTCTCTCTCTCTCTTTACTGTAGGAAAATAGATCATAAACAGATATATCAAGACAGATCAGGAGATTATGTACATTGGGTATATACTAGTAGATGGATAATTAGTAATATATACGTTTCCATTTTGATTCATTCATCGCTATAAGAAACTGTTTCTTGGTCACCTTGCTTTTGGTCTTCATATATCTGTATAACGTTATAAAATAAATTATCTCTCTCTTTCTCTCTTTCAACTTTATTCCCGATATCATTGTCCCCTGTCTGCTCTTGTGAGCAACACTTATTTACCGTTCCTAGCTGGATTTCTAACCGGCGTCGCCTTTCTGATCGTCGTCGTCATCATTGTCCTCATCCGCTGGCGATGTCTTAAGAAACGGACATCAAGAGATACTCCCATCCCGATATCTGTCACCACGAAAGTGGACGCCGAGATCGAGCCTGCATCGCCGTCCGCCAATGACGTCAGATACGAGGATTCGATCAAGGTGCTGCTACCGCCATGCACTGCTGGTACTAGCGGCGAGAAGGGAGCTGCGTCCTGCTACGTGAACAAACGCCAGGTGACCAGTAGCCGTACTGATGTCGATAAGCACGTCGATAGCGGCTACGAGCAAATCGACAATACGGTCACCACAGTGGTGGCTGGGGATATCCATGACCATAAATATTACGACATCTCCATCAACAGATGTACGGGAAAGTAGGGTGACGACAGTTAGGTTCCTGACGAGCCCGACTATCAGAATGTAGAGCTAGCTATCTCCTTCAAGTGGTGGCAATGAGGTAGTCTACAAAAACACAACAGCATGAAAACTACACAACGACTTCTGAAGACAATAATGACTTCATCAGACTAGCTCTGTGACCATGTTACATGTATTTCATGAGCACCATTTTTTCGAGTAAATACCATGGGAAACTGGAGAACATAATGTACAAGAACTTCCCTTCCAATGTTAGCACCTGAAACTGATTTGGCCATAGGGACTGTATATATCCTAGGGACAGGAGACTGGATGTCACCGCACGACGCTCCGCGGTGATGCATTGATTCGAGCACTGCCCCGCTGACTAATAAACAGACTGATTTAACGTGATGTATGAATAATACTATTGTCACTACCAAACGGGGTGTTTCTAATGGGAATAAAATTTGTCACTTTTCTCGCGAAGGCTCTTGAAGCTTGGATTATGAGATTTCATGATGATCCATGCTGAGCTTCATGACTTTTGTAAAAGGGGTACACTTCCTTTTAGTAAACAATTGTATATAAAAAGAAGAAAACGCAAACAAATTAAGAAAGACACCGGAGTAGAAACGTGTATCAAATTGTCGGTCATAGACCTTTATCAAGAATGAACAATTTACATGTTCACATATATATGATGCATAGAAACAAAAAAGAGAATTTGGTGCTATATAAAAATTCAAACCTTTTTTTTTTTGCACTGACATAAAAATAGCGCTGGTAAACTGCTAAACCTGTAAACGTAGGCCTATATTTAATCAAGTGTACGACACTTTCATGTTTGTCTTGAATGCGATTGGTAGAAGATGTGTGACAAGAGTAATGTAAATGTGTTTTGTGGCTTGTATAATTCGATCTAGATTGTTTATCAGTCTGAGAAGATATCTACCCAACCGTATCAATGTTGAAAGCTCTACTCGTAGTTTGTTTATAAAGAGTAATACAAACGCTAATGATTTTTGAATGCTTTATCAGCATCCGTAGTTTCTAACATTTCATCCCAGTTTACTCTGTCAATATGTTGTGTGAATGCTCTGATTTTTTATGATGTGATCCTGCGTTTCCTTTCTATAGAGTTAGAAAGATTGCTTGGGAATACCCGGAAAATTAGAGCAGAAAGGGGAGCATGATGACTTCAGTTTAAGTCAACCGTTGTTAATTTGTCAACTCAATACAGTATATTATATACGATATGAATGAGTGATGTTGCCCCATTGGTAGGGATGGGTATTGGTGGAAGGAGAGAGTGAAATAAAAATACGAGTAGAAGAATATCTCCAAACAATTTAAAGGAGCTGATTTTTGTTTATGCAACACATTGATAATGAAGAAGGCTATGAAATGACACACTCTTCCCATAAACAACATATGTGATGATATACAATCATTCAAAAAATTATTGTGGTTTTAATTTAGACGCTGGTAAAAAAAACCCAAACATGCTTATAATTCTTTTAGCTTCCTGGAACATAAAATTTTAATTCCGATGTGAGAATGATTTATTTCATAGATTATTAGATATGAAGGGCAAGCCCCTCCCTCCCCCCCTTCCGTCCAGTTGACCTATTGGTGATGATTAAATCAATTTCTGGAATAGAATAATGATAATCTTACTGTTATTACTCAGTGTTTCTCACAGTCCTGTGGCACAATGTGTGCGTTGAAATTGTTTATGAACTGAAAGCATTTCTGTCAGATATCTTGTTCATGGTTCTTCTATTCCAATGCATGAACCACGTGTAATCATTGTCAACTTTTTCATTCCTATCCAGATATAGTTATATGGCAAAGTATGTTCAGTTTAATGTGTAGTAACAGCGCTATAAATGTAATTAAGATTAAACGAATGTGCAATTGTCTCATGAAAATCACCCACTTTGAATTGATTCGAGTCGTTTTATTTTCAACGTGTATTACAATAGTTTTAATGGTTAAAACGACATCTTACAAAAATAATCATAACAATGCAAAACAATATAACTAAAACGTATTGATAAACTAAATTCAGATAACTATTTAGTATGGTTTAATTTGCCATGAAGGAGTATCTTGGTGAAGCTGAGTTTGTTAGGCGAGAATCCCGTAAAAATAAAACTGTATTCTTTGCCCTCGGGGAGCACGACACGTGTACTTGACAGGGGTTGCATAGATTGTTGGTTTGTGTGTTCGAATATCCAGCCTTCAATATTCTGCTGGGGGAAAATGGCGTCTGGAACCACGTGAGCGGTCTAAGAGGATTGATGTTATGATAAGCATCGGTTCCTCCGTTGTTTGAACGTTCTTTTCAGCAATGAATGTGAATTATTCCTAAAGTGTCATGTATCTTTCTTCTTCCGGTCCCTCAGACAGATCACAACAAACTATCATTTGGATTCTTTCGACATTGATCATCCTTATCATCCTCCTCGGGGTTTATAGCAGGTACCATCACCTTATTTTAGATTTAAGAACTTAGTATAATATGGTGGAACGCTGAATTAAATATTATAAATAACCACACATTTTATGCGACCATATACCACTAAACTTAAAAACAAACACGCACTTGTGATACCGCTTTTGAGTTATCATAGGCCTAGTATTGCTTTAGACATGTTAGAGGATAAACTCTAATCTAGTGATCAAGTTTGAAAGCATACCACACCATGTGAAACAAAGTAGCCTAATAACCCTTTCCCCTATTCTCACAGGTTACAGCAATATTAATTTGTTGAACATGCAGCCACCATCGTGGCATAAAATGGTTATAGGAGCAATCAATAATGATGAGGTCAATCATTTCAAAGCTTTGGATGTCTGCTCACGAAATTGTTTTAAATTTGAGAAACAAAGAGATAGAGAGAGAATGTGTATATGTATGCATGTGTGTGTGTGTGTGTGTGTGTGTGTGTGTGTGTGTGTGTGTGTGTGTGTGTGTGTGTGTGTGTGTGTGTGTTGGGGGGGGGGGGTGGTGCTTTTCTCTGCATTCATCCTCGATCCCCCCCCCCCTCTCTCTCTCTCTCCTGCTGTTAATGTTTATCTTCTTCTCTGTGCCGCTTCATTTTTTGGTGATAAACCCTTCAACTAAGTTTCAATTGTTTCTATCCTTTAAAGAGTCACCCCTTTCTCACCACTAGTTTCAGTAATAAATTAATCGAGGTTAAGTACGTGATGCACTGTTCAAGCTACATAAATATATATTTAAGTAAACCCCATGTGATCATCGGATCCCGTTGGGACTACTTAAATAAAACAAAAAATCACTTTGTTCATCAAACCACACAATGTTCTTCTGGCACGTTGCTCCGGAACGTCTCTGTAACTCCGAGTTCACCACCGCACAGTCTACAGCAAGCACGAATGCTCTGACGAAGCTCTATCTGATTGAGCACATCGTGTTTTGTGTTTGCAATGGTTACACCAGTGTAACAGGCTCACCGTCCTTGTCGAATGATGCCTGACACGCTACACTATGTAAGTAACACTGAAACGGTTTGACATATTCAGCAATATAAAATCCCTGGTGCGGTGACGTAATGTATAACAAGAGATGTTGTTATCCTTTAATTTTCATTTTCAAATTTGAAACGAGGTGAAAGGATTAGCACCTGTTGGTACTGTAATTTCTTATTTAGGAAAGTAATTAGATCGTTAGGAACGCTTGCGTTATGTTTTGAGTAATATTGCAATATAGACAATGAAATAATATCATTGCATTAATAACGTATAAGGATTCATAAATTACCCAGAATACCCCACATCCATTAACGTCAAGGTATCTCTGCATCTACGATGTTAGTTCTAGTATTGTTGAAATTTCCTTCACCAGTCAGTCAAAATCATATAATGAACAGCATAGTAAAGGCGCTGTCACACCTTGGCGTTTTAGACAGCGTATGCCCGACGTATGAGGAATTTGGCGAATACGCTGGCGTACGTCGAATATGTTACGGGTAACTTTTGCATACGTTAAGAGTACGCTAGAACACGCAGGTATACGTCGTCATACGGCGAGGTCGTCGAAAAATGCCAGCGTATGGCTCATACCTCCCGCATACGCGGGCCATAAGTTGTAGGCAAGTTACGCGATCGTTGACATGGTTGATACACGTTGACACACGTTACTCGTAAGTTACTCATAAGTCGATGTACGTCGAGATAATGTCCAGCGTACCCTAAAACTTACTTCTAACCTATGAGTAACGTGCTTTGAACGTATGTGTAACTTAACTCCAACGTATATTGACGTATGAAGACGTGCTCCGGACGACCACAAAACTTACTGAACGTGTTTATAAGTTACAGCTACCGTATAATGGCGTATGTATCGTGCAGTTATGATTTGAATAGTCGAGCGGCAGCCTTTTTATAGGCTACGACAAGTGTTCGTCAGTGCTACGCTGCCGCGCGCTACGAGTACGTTAGGCTATCGTAGGGCATAAGTTGTGTACGCCAGCAATACGCTAAGCATTCGTTGGAATATGTTACTTATAAGTTAACGAAGCGTTCGATATAAGTTACTAATACGTTATGTATACGTCCAACTCGTTATGAATACGCTAAGTGTACGCCCAGAGTTGAAAAAAAAATCAAAGTTCAGCGTATGCCGACGTTTTAGAGAAATTTTGATACGTAGGGCATATGCTGTCTAAAACGCCAAGGTGTGACACCACCATAACTTGATACAAAACCATCACAACTTGAATCACTGCATATTTTTTTTTTCGATTTACACTAGATTTGTATATGTATCCAGATTTGTTATTTATAGGATTTAATAAATTCATCATTTATTCATAAATGCTTATAAAACGTTCAACAGTTCATGTATCATCTTGCTACATTTGTATTTATCTATCTGATAGATAGTATGGTATGTGGTACTATTCATTTTTACTGGTGTTCTCCTTTATATGTATATATGCGTATGTATTCATTAATTCAATCAATCGTTCTTCATTTATGTATTTTCAGATGGAAATTACGAGGGTTGTTTTGAGCTACGACGTCTGGACGTCGTCTCTCACCGGCCATTGCCCAACATCAGCCCGGGTATGCTGGATGTATGTAACACATTCTGCCTATACAGACCGGCTACCCTGTCGCCGCAGCTTAAAGCACATCGGAGAAATAACTTGTTAACTTCATATGATTTCGCAATGTTTGGGGTGTCACTAGATGTGCAGTCTTTTCCTGATTCAGAGATGAGAAAAATTCACTCCTCCCCCCCCCCCTCTCTCTCTCTCTCCATTCATTCCACTCTATTCTTTGCTCATGAGTGTGCATCCCCTTTCCCATATACCCCTTTCTTGTTTTTCTTTCTTTCTCACTTTATCATACTTTCCTCTCTATCTCGTAGACAGGTAGGTTCTAGTAAGTACTATTGGTTGCGAACCGAATTAATATTCTTCATTAAATCCTCTTAATCAATTAATCATTGCCATGTTTTGGTTTCATTTATAACACAGGACTAAAACTAATCATCAGCCTAATTTGAATATTTTTCATCTCATTTGTCATCTGAATAACCCTACGCCTGTTAAACATAATGGCGATGTCATATTCTGCTTTACAGGAAGCGAACATACAATAAATAAAGATTGAGAACAGTCACATGAGGCTCTCATTATTGAAAGGCTACCAAATGTTTTTGTTCGTCCCTTTTTCGTAAATACATGAAATATTTATGCGGTCCTGTTCAAACCCATAACCGCTCTCGGGTGATGGTAAGGAAGAATGGAGGCTTTGACGAAGGTGTGCCTGATTATAAACATCGCATTTTGCTTTTGCAATGAGATGGCTACCGACACGGAAGGAAGCAGCTCATTCAGCCTTGATCGTTTCCATTCTTCACAGTGTAAGTTCTAACAAACATTCGAAATAATTCATATCACTTATCCACTACTGTTTGAATTGATATAACAGAATCTAACAGAAAGTGCAGAATTAACCAGTATCTGTACAGCAACTTTAGAACGGTTAATCCTGTCCTCAAGCTTTTGAATATTAAAAAAAGAGAAATGAAAAAAAAAAGAATAAGCAGTAAACAGCTGATTGATTAATTTACCCATTCATTCCCTTATGGAACATTTGGAAAGACAGTGGTGCCACACTGTGGCAGCACTGTGAACACATAGTTGCCACACTGTGACAGCACTGTGAACACGTACATAGTTGCCACACTGTGACAACACTGTGAACACATAGTTGCCACACTGTGACAACACTGTGATTGTTCCATAGGGTTGATTCATTCTATACATGTATGACATAATCTATACATGCTGATCTATTTGCCACATTCTGTTTGAGACCCACCTGCAAACACAGGAAAGGCACTGAGCCATAAAGCAACCGACTGTTACAAATTTTGTATTATTTTACAGAGGGGGTATTATCTATAGACTGATTCATAAAGTGATACAAACGGGTCTCAAAGAAACGAGAAATATGTGAGTCAAAAAAACCTTTCCAAACATTTTTGAGGAGTCTATATAGGCCACTTCTAGCATTTACCTATAGGGTAAATTACTAGTAATTTGTCTTAAATGAGGTTCGGGCTGGACTAAACTGGAATAGAGTAGACCTAACGCGTGATTCGGGGATAAGATTATAATGTTTGATATGGAAAATTCGATTTCAACTTATAAAAAGACGGTGGGGATTTATTTTGTTCAAGACAAGACATATTCAAATCGAGGTATCCATGATTCCGTTTTATTGTACTCATTATTATCAATTACAATGTATATTTCCGTTTGGTGTATTTGTTGATTACTTTCAGTTGGTACATACGAGGGCTGCTACAGCGTCGATTGTGTGGAAATCAGCACAAACGTGTCCTTACCCATTGGAAGCCTGGACATGTGTAATATCATCTGCCAAGTCAAACAATTCCCCATCGCCGCGGTGCATAATGAGAAGTCTTGCTATTGCTCCTGTAATCAGACTTGGAACAATTGCGACAATCATGGAGATAAGTGTGGCGTACCCTGTGCTGACATTCATAAACGTTGTGGAGGGATGGGCTTCATGTCCGTCTATAAAGGTGAGTGTCTGAATGTTTTACTGCGGACTTGGCGTGCCTTTCCATACACTACATGTATATTGGGATAATTTTGCGATTTGATTGCGATTATATTGTGATTCAATAAATCACCAGTTGAAGATCCCTTATGACGGATACAGTCAATCTTGCCATAAGCCGTGTGCCTTTCCCCAGAGCAGCTGCACTCTTAACACAATAATTCAACCGAAGAACATGCGGACAAGAACAACCGCAACCGTTTGTATCATGCTAATTAATATTCGTCCATCTGAAGACAAACATCATGTTGTATCTGTTGCACACCAACCAATTTTCAACGCCCTGAGAACTACTTGAAATCAATAAAGCCTGCCTCATTTTAATTTCCCCCTTTCAATCCACACACGTCCTTCTAGAGTCAAGAAGTAGGTAAATGAAAGAGAAGAAAGATAGAGAGAGAGGTAGAAAAAAAAAGAGAGAGAAGGTGGTGGCAGCGGATTGGATATGAATGAATATTCATACAAATGAATTCAAGACACATAGAAAAGGAAACAAACATAATCATTGTTCATCAATATCAATTGAGGGATTCATAATCTTGTTTTCGTTGTCTCCAGTAAAAGTAAGGGATTCTTGCACTTTGGAGAGAAGGAGGGGGGGGGGGGGGTCACCATCCCCATATGATTCCCATTGCCTGTCAACAATACACTCCACCTAGCCAAAGAAGACATCTAAAATTATACGCTGCATATAATGGACTCAATGTTTCTTACATTTTACAGTGAAATATCTGACGGGTATCAACGACCACTGCGGCAACAGTCATGCTACTACCCGCTCGACAACTGAATCCATCGAAACACCAATACCAACTTCAAACTATAACCTCTGTGGTAAGAATCAAAATCATCGTCATATTTGTAGTGTCCGATCGAGTTTGTAATTATGTGCCAAAGAATTGATTAAGTGGCATTGAACGGCGTATTGCAGCCGTATTCCCCATACCGCATGGCAGGATGTACCGCTTAGCGACGTCTTGGCATTTCTGTGCAGTCATTCCCATTTCCGGTCTTATGCACTAATGCATTAAACTGGAAACGGGTATGAGTGGGGTTGTTAGCGAGCTTTGCATTATGGGATGACTTGACCCTTTATATGCGGTATGGAGATATTATCTGGTTGTTTGCTGGTTTCAGTCGTTATCTGATTGGTCGGTTGGTTGGTTTTCCGGATGCGTGCTCGCTTCCTTAACTCCTTTCGGATACCTAGTTGATTTGATTGGCATAATGGTACGTTCGTTCAAGTTGTTGGTCATTGGCATGATTGGGGAGTTTGGATGGTTCTTTGTTTGATTGTACTAGGTCATTTTGTTTGTTGCTTGCTTGATCGGTTGTCATTAAAATGTGTTTTGTTGATTTCTTGGCTGATACAAAATGAACTCCCCGAAAAAGTGTTAATGCAGTAAATGAATAATTTGATGTTCAGCAACTTTTCGAAAAATTCCGTAAAACTTTTATCATTCATTTTGCTGAAGTTAGCCTTATCAACCTTACTAATCTATTTGATGATATTGCATTATGCTATCATATTCATGAAGTACTTTATGGCTTACTTTATGGAAACACACAAGTTCTTTTTCAACATGTTCAACGCAATCATACGTTTAGTTCGATACATCATTTAAATGATTAATTGTGGGCATCGTTGTTCTGAACAAGGATTCGATAAAGATGATCGAGTATACTTGTGTCCAACTAAAAATTTGAGTGTCACTAATATGAAGGTTGCTGTTTTATATCCATGCATATAACATTCGGAAATGATTTATCAGCTAACTCGTTCAATGATTAATATGCAAGAAGGCGCGCTCATAATGACCAGTAATATGATATCATAAATCAAAAGTCAGCGAAAGGAGCTCTTCTCTTGTCATTCATTGCTGTTTGCTTTATCGTAAGACAAAAGATTACTACTTCAGCGAAGTTTCACTTTCTTCACCAGAACAAAAAGGCTACTTCATTGTTAACCCGCAGCGGGGAATCACACAATGACATGTGTTACTGTCCTATATTAATTCAATTAAAAGCAGTATCTATACAGGCAAATAATTCAAAGCCATAAAAAAACATGATCAGAATATCAATTTCAAAGCTGTGGAATGATATAAATATGTGAAATAAATAGTACGCACTTAAACTATTTACATTCAATCCACTTTACTTAAAATTAAACAAATGATAAGTACAGGCCAATATGTTTTTACTAGGTCTGTAACTTCTAGGTCCGTAACTTTCGCTGAAATCTTATTCATAATAACAATACATTATCATACTGCAAGTACTTTTTTTTTTAGCTCAAAATACAATCAAAATGGTAAGTGGGGTGAGAGTTGAAAGGGAACCATCACGATCTTATCGGAACAGCTCTTAAGGTGCCACTGGCATTTACGTTTACTGACATGGGCTGTTGTAAAAGGTTACTGAGTATTAATGTGTTCGGGTAACCAACCTGTACAATTTCTACAAGGACTACATTTGTAATATCCTGCTGGGAACACATGGCGTCTGGAACCACGTGAAAGATCTAAGGGGATTGATATGATGAACATCGGCAATGAAAGCGAATCATTTATCATTTGCTGTGTATCTTTGTTCTCTCGGTCCCTCAGACAGATCACAACTAACTATCATTTGGATTCTTTCGACATTGATCATCCTTATCATCCTTCTCGGGGTTTATAGCAGGTACCATCACCATATTTTAGAATCGAAAACTTAGTATGATTTGGTGGAACGCTTAATTAAATTGTATAAATAATCACACTTTTTATGCGACCATAAAAAAATACCACTATCCTTAAAAAAACAACAACAACCATGCACTTGTGATACTTTAAGATTTACCATTATTTCGTGGTTAGAGCAGTAGAGGGGACACAATATGCTGTTTTTTCAGTTATTAGTATTGTTTGAGAGAATGCACTCTTTCTCATCTAATGATCAAGTTTGAAAGCATACCAAACCATGTGAAGCAAAGTATATCATAAGCCTAATACACCCCCTCCCTTGTTCTCACAAGTGACAACAATATTTGTTGAACATGCAGCCATCATAATGGCATAAACTGGTTATATGAGCAATCAATAATGATAAGGTGAACCATTTCAAAGCTTTGGATGTCTGCCCACAGTTTGAATTATAGAAGCCTCAAATGTACTAATATCATGAAGGGAAGGAGTCGATCTTTACAGCTGTGTGCTTTCAACCTGGATTTAGATATTGATAATGTAAAGCGTTTCATGTTTAGATGGCGCCCGATAAGAAATAAAAAAAGATGAGGGAAACTCTGGAGAGTAAATGAGTTAATGAAAAAATTAACAAGTCTCTTTTAAAATTTTGATTGTCTTTCGTGTCACTATTATCATATCTTCATATTTGGCGAAAATTATTAATGTGGACATTGGTTTAAGGATGCTGGAGTAGGCCTGTAATGATCATTGAACTCAAATCGGTGGACGTATTGCGACTAATCTGCAGTCAAACATGCATTTTGCCAACAGAATAAAGCCCGGTCATGCCTCTTGTAAGCGGTTTCCATCGTTCCTGCACCGCGCCGACTCCACGGGGCAACGCCAAGACAGTCACGAGGAACCGGGCAGCGGCCCAGCTTCCACCACCACCGTGGCCAAGGTACTACGAGCGAGCCAGGAGAGTTCCTGTTTGTACGCAACCCCTTACGCGGACCACGATGGTGGTCGTCAGGGTGGTGGAGGCAGCTATAATAGTGGCGTCGTCGTTGGTGGTACAAGTTGTGAGCATGAGTGTGGCGCGGACGATGGATGCCTCACCACGGCAGCAAGGATAATACAAGGCCCTGACGATGATAATGATGATTCAATTGAGCCCACGTACTTCGTGCTTGAGCCCACACATGACTGATAAATGGTTCTATACATCATCAGCATGAGCCGTCATCGACGCGACGGTTGGCCACCATGGCTCTCCACTTAGGGCGGTTTTCTGCAGCTCTCTTTGCTTCATGGGGAGGTGGATACCTGAACAGTAGGAAATTAGGCTATTAAGGTATTTGACTGCAACATTAGGGAATTCCGTATCTAAGAAACACAGGTTTAATTAACCTATTCAGTAGAAAGGGGATTAAAGTACAACAATTGATGATACGTCAGCTATATCTCGGCAATGTTCAATACACTGATATTCCAATGTAATATGGAGCACGACGAATAGTTGATTTGAAGAAGATGTCGTAATGCGTCCACACGCGTGCGCATACACCCGGACCCTCTCGCACACACACATACACACACACACACACACACACACACACACACACACACACACACGCTCGCGCGCGCACAAACACACACAGACGTACACACAGATATATAATGCATACATATACTACGTACACCTAATAACTAAATGGATCTGAGAAAATACATTGACTATTGAAAGGTTTGAAGTACTTTTGATTTATAGCTGATCCACTAATTTATCATTGTCAAGGATATGAGAGCACATAAATTGAATATTCATATGCCTATAGAGCACATACAATTAAATTATGCGATGACGCCTGGATAGGAAGCAAGATAATGATCATGCATTGCGGCGCATTTTTTATTCCAATATTGGACATATCGTTAAAGGGTTTTGATGTACATAACCTTGGAAGAGATTGCCAGGAAATGTAGATGTACCATTAGATAAACATGATAAACGACGTTTGTTTCCATTGTATACAGAGGTAACAATGATAACATACGGATGTGTGAAGGATACTAATTCGTTGATGGATTGGTCAGTTGGTTGGTAATAATTCGTTAACGGTGGTTGGTATGTTGATCATCACAATGCAAATATCTTAAGATCTGTTGACCGAGCGTTGATTTATTTACTGAGTGATCCTAACTTTGAGAGGGCACTGGTGATATATTTCTACATTAGCACATGACCAGAAACTTAGCGTCACATGGGTGTGGTGTCCGTAACGTGATGCAACACGGCAAGAAGATGATGAACCAACCTAACCGCCCCATATTATGCAAAGAACATTGTTATTCAAGTCCTCAAAAGAGATAAAAGGACATTAGAACTATATGCCTCTCGAAACTATGCTAAAAATATTTTGAAATATAAAAAATGCAATACCCTCACTCCTCCCCTTACGAAAATGCAAGTACATGTAGTTAATCTTCCTTTCAAATTAAAAATCATAACTTCAAATCATGACTATTTAAAGTTGTGATATTTCAATCATATGTCATGGGAGGTAGGAAGAAGAATCGATAGGTGTCATCGATTTACATTTATTTGATAATGACTGTAAACAAATACTTCAAATGATCGTGAACAGCTAAGCCCATCAAACACAGTCTACTAAGGGCAAGATACAGTTTTATGTCAGCAGGAATTCCCCACATTGATGCGGTTTTGTTTTCTCACTTTATGGCTTGTCATCTTAATATTCTTTTAGAAAATATGTCCATATTTAAAGAAAAGGGCATCAGCTTATGATAACGAAGTACATTTTGTCAACTGTTCTATCCGAGACAAAACACTCGCCCTTGTAAGATTAACTTATGAAAAGTATTAATTGTTAAAAAGTATAGTGAAAATCCATGCTCACTTCTTCCCTTCATTTGTTTTAAATGGAGAACGAATTTTTATTGGGATTATCAAAGGAGTGGTCCTTATTTTTGCGAGCTTTGATGTTTATTGAAGGTACATTAATCTAAGCCTCTTAGTTTCCTTGTTGCAAACTGTATGGCCTCTAGTGTTAAATTGAATGTCTTTGTTTTGTGGTGCCGGATGGATGGTATAAACAATTGGGAGGACGATGGCTTGGGTCTGAGGGGTCCGCTTGTGCACATGCATTCTCGATCTCCTGGCAATTCGGCACCGCAGCGGTCACGCATGCACTGTGGGGGGGGGGGGGGGGAGGGGGGGGGGTGATTTCGAACGCAATCGGCACATACTGATTCAATATTTTTATCAAACTTGAGAGTACATGTATTATCAAGTATGACCTTTAAATAATTAAACTGATTTAGGTGTTCAATAATATCCGCTTCGCGCTCAAGCACAATTTTTTTATTGTGTACTTTTTTGTGTGTGCCAAACAACATAATTTTACATTTATTCTTATATAACTGTAAATAATTTTTATCTATTCATTGCATAACTCTATTTAATTCAGTGTGCAATTTCGATAAATGATATCGATTTTTACAAAATAGGGCGGCGCCATCAGCGTAGAAACTTAATTTAGTTTGATTAGAATACAACATATCACATATGTCATTTATAAAGACAACAAACAACAAACAACAAACAAACAAAATTGCGTTCAAGCGACCTTTTTTTCGAACGTGATTCTGCAGAAACGCGTTTCCTAGCGCGTTTGCGTTTTGAACCACGTTTATATTCAATTTCGTTTGAAATGCAATCTTGATTCTGCAGAAACACGTTTTAAATCATGATTCTAATCATGATTCTAGGGCAAGAAAGTGTCGCATGAACGCAACCCAAGACGCGCACAGCGGTGTCTCGCTAAACGAGCCATGGTTGGCCATTTATAGGCATGGCAACGATACCCTACAACCGAGCACTCATGAAGCGGTTTTCATGAGCATGACACGTATGCGGTTTGACGGGCAACCAAGTGGGAGGCATCCTCCATACTTTACTTCTGGACATCATATTGTCGTGGTCAATGTGGAGAAAGAGGATGATCGTGGGGGTCCTCAGACGCAGGAAGTGACCTATACGATCATAGAATGAACCTACAGTCAGTGACAGGAACACCGCACCAAAAATATGTTGGGGAGACCTGAAATACTTAGGGAAAGATGCCTGTCAATTAGTTGTGATTAACATAATACGTTTAGGTATTTGTATTGAAACATATAGGCAATAGTTTTGGAGTGAAGACGAATACAAAGTAATTATACATGATATAAAGTTGACAGTGAAAGTCAACTTTATTGTTCAGATAATGTAAATATCTTTGTTCCATTTTATTGGCATGTTGTTCCTCACAAGTGGGCCAAAAATAAATACAAATTTCTTTGTTAACGAAATGTGTGGAAGGAGTGATCGAAAATTAAACGAACTTCTCGTGTAACATAACAAAATTCAGCTGTTCAATATAAAACTCACGCCCTTTTCTATTCACTTAAATTGCTTAGGATCACGTACTATAATCACTGTACAAAAATGCTCTTTTATATACAATTGTATCAAGATGTTTGACCCAAAGTGTGAGATTCCAAAATCTATGTTATTTATGTGTTTATTTGCAGAAACTATTTACCTCCGATTAGTTAGACAATATTTGAAATTCGGTTTTGTCTATGGTAGCTCTGATATAAAACTTAAAATCAAGTTGATAAAATCGTCAGATCTTATTGAAACTGATATAAAAATTACCCATTATGAAGTAATCCTTTGATAACCTTGCATTCATTGTATTCAAAGCATTCGATATCTCTACTTGGAAGTCAGCAATAGATTTACCACGTGAATGATATACAACACCAACGACTTTATGTTTGCCTTTACGCCATTTTTCATGAGCGACGTTTCAATGCATTGTATTTTTACTATGTTAGATTTTACGTACACTATTTTTCAAAGATTTGACATGTTTGATGAAAAACTCTTTTTGATTGCCTTGGACTATCTATGAAAACAAAATCCTAAATATTGCATTTTTCAATCGGTAAAGATTGGGTTAACCATGGGCCTAGCAGGCCCACTGGTTAATTATATTAATGATTATGTAACTATGTAAGTAAAGGTACCCATTTTGTGCACGTCTTAAAGAGCGTGGCCGTGTGCAAAGCGGTTTGCGTATACTGCGTTGTCAAGACAGAAACAAATTTTATATCCGAGGCCTTATAATGATCAAATGATAAGCGAATTCAATCGTCACGATCTAGGATTATAATGTTACAGCAGGACTTTGACCACATTACCGGAAGAAGACACCTTAAAGGGCATATACTGTACTGGGAAGGCCAAAAATCCTTCAAAAGCTAATTGTAAGCAATCTTCTTGCCAATGGTCTTAAATTCCTGTATTGTCCATTTTAGAAGCTTGCTGAACGTTATTTGCCCTCAAATGATCTACATATGGAGTAATTAGGGATTAAACCACAAATCCTCAAAATGTTCAGCCCGAACATGTTGAGGATTTATCATTAATCATTAATTACTCCAAATATGGATCGTTTGAGGGCAAATAACGTTCAGCAAGCTTCTAAAATGGACAATACAGGAATTTAAGACCATTGGCAAGAAGATTGCTAACAATTACCTTTTGAAGGTTTTTTTTGCCTTCCCAGTACAGTATATGCCCTTTAAATACTCTCGATGGCTATTAGCCTAGACAATTGGCTATCGATCATGTCGATAATAATCTGCTGAAGTCTTGAGTCTGCGGTATAGTCTGAGAGACTTTTATACATGAATATCAAGGTAAGGAGGACAGAGCGTTAAACTTTGTAACCATTTCCTGCCAATGCATACGTGTTAGAGGTCTCACAAC
Source organism: Arbacia lixula (assembly GCA_963669155.1). NCBI lineage: Eukaryota > Metazoa > Echinodermata > Echinoidea > Arbacioida > Arbaciidae > Arbacia > Arbacia lixula. The sequence continues at coordinate 10,675,704 of OZ022576.1, read as the reverse complement.
ATTGTAGGTGAAATCGAAGAAGGAGAAACAAAATACGCATGTATTATGTCTATATATCATAAAAGTGCAATATAACTCTGGGTAAACAAAGTGAGCTCATAATCCACTCAGTGTATTTGTGGACATATTTTGGATCTAAACAACAGTCATGCGCAATAAACATCAATTTCATCGAAATGTGCTCTTACGCGGTTCGCTAATTGCTCCTCAAGCGTCGTCTACTTAGAACGCGAATGAGAGTCAATCGACGGTCATTTCCATTCACAGAAAGTCAGAATCACAATGGCGGTCGAGTTTGATCATGTCGCCTGGTTTTGTGGCGTGAACTTCACGGGCAGCACGGCGGAGAGTGGCGCTGGTGTCCTGACCAACAACTCATGCGTGGTCGACGCCGTCATCGCAGTACCCCAGCTCTGTTTCATCTTCCTCTCATCCCTGGAGCTCCTCTGTCTCGGGTCCTATCGGTGTTTCACCCATTATTCCTCCTCCTCCTCCTCTTCCTCCTCCTCCTCCTCCTTCTCCTCATCAACAACCTCCTTGCCCTCCTCCTCCTCCAAGTTTGTCATCCGCCTTCCGGGACACACCCCGCGATGGATCATTACCATGGCCCTCCTCGTCCTCTCACTTTCCCGCCTAGCGGAAGGCATCCTCACCAACCACACCTTCATCGTTAACGAGTTGCCACAGCAACCACATCTTTACACCCCTGGATTATTGACTCTCATCACCTCAAGCCTATCGATTGTCTATTATACGATAATGGAGAGATGGCGTGCGAGGCACATGCTGTGGCTGCTGTTAATCTTCTGGGTCGCTTTCGTGCTGTCGATGGTGGTTGAGATCTTAAATATAGAACAAAGAGGAGAGGCAACTTTTGATAACGCGAAATTCGACATTTCTATTTTACAACTTTGGATAGTGTTTCTTCTCCTCATAGTTGAATTCAATCTCTTCGTTAATTGGGTAAGTTTTTAACATCTTCTTAATTGCATTAATTGGTCTCCTTCATCGATTACGACATAGATTTAATCGTAAAAAAAACAATTACTGTACCACTATTGCACCATTGATAATGTCATTAAAGGAGTAATGTATGTTAATTGATTAAATCACATAACAACATGTTAGGTAGGCTTAAAGTTATATTTCTCTTTGGTTATTGAAAAAATAACAAATGACACGAAAGAAGCATAATATAACGTCCATCAACCATTTACACATTACACAGCGTTATATATTTGCCTGTAATATGATATATTGTTGGATTATTAATTTGTGAACATTGGAGGAGTTGTTCTATATTTCATTATCAGGATCACGTTAACATGGTTAAGGGGATTAACTGTGTTATTTGAAATAAATTAGATAAGAGAGAACAGTCAATAGATACGGTGACAAAATTAAACAATGAGATCATATTAAGTGTCGCAGATATGCATTAATTGTCAATTTGGTCTCGGCTCCATTTTGGCTATCCTGAATCAGGTTCTGGATTGTTGCACTGACCGCCACTTCTCGTACAAACTCGATGACGACATTAAAAAGACGGACATGAACTACCTCCACGACTACTCCAGTCTCCCGTCAGCGCTCTTCTATCACTGGATGCAGTGGCTCTTTTCGCTGGGCTTCAGCAAACATATCGAGCCCCGTGATCTGGGAAGCATCCCCGACAAGCACACGTCACAGTTTAACCACGATAAGTTCAAGAGGACCTTTATCTCGGAACAGGTTCGTCCGTTTGTTCTTTTTAAAGAAATGTGGCTTAAATTGTTGGAGGAAAAAATCATGTTCTTCCAAAATGTAAAGCAGAAGGAGTTTTGATGACTTGCAAGACAAAATTACCAGACTACTTTTTACAATTATCAGTCCACCTAGTTCCTGCATTCTATATGTACAAGGCGGGAGGCTGTTTCGTGTGATCTGCGTGTATAACTAGTGCAAGCTTGCTCGAGTTACACTTTAACTCTAAAGGTGCAATGGGTGTTGTTATGCACACAAATCAACTAGAGCAATATTTTAACTGGCAAGGTAGTTATTCAGACTTAAAAGTACATCGCTCAAGATGACTGGAGTCTTCAAGCATGACAAGGGGATGAACACGTCTTAGGGATGTCCGTCTATCATGACTATATTACCCCTTGCCTTTATATGATAAACAGCATGAGTCTGGGAGGAACATAAAGGGAACAACCCCACTCCAAATCCCCCCCCCCCCCCAAACGCCAGCCACGAGCTAAATTATTGAGCAGTTTCGAAGTATAACAAAATTGCAGGTACCTGTTTCAACTTGTATATTTTTTGTTCATTCCCAGGAAAGGGCAAGGAAGAGCGGACAGGACATTAACCTATACCGAATCTACTGGAATACCTACGCTATGCCCTTACTAACAGGAGGGGTCCTGAAACTGTCTGCGGACTGCTTGAGTTTAGTGGGCCCCCTGTGTATCAGTGGAATAGTCCTATACATTACCGATGCCCTCTACACACCCCAAACACCAAGCGGAATGGTGAGTAAGAGTACTACAACAGAAAACAAGAGCTCAGAAAATAAACGAAAGACATACACTGGAATTCCAGTCCAAAATAAAAACCGGTCTCAATAATCAGCTGCAAGAGAACAAATAAATAAATAAAAAAAATGGTTCAAGGTAAATATCAGTTAATGAAATATGAATATTTCTAATGATGCAACATCACTATGAAATTAAGGTAAATTCATTTTACATTCTTGGATGTTCTTAGTTTCATTTGTCCAGCCCGCGTAACTGATTTGCTAATGTTTTTGCCCCAGTTTACTCAATCAGTGTTGATGGTAACAGACATCTTCAAAGTACAGAAATGAAATACAAGGAAAGTTAAGGTAGGCATTAGATATAGAAAATGTATTTTTCTAATAGCTCTTACTCGATTTTCACGAAAGGGAATAATCATAAAACAATCAACACTGTAAAACAATTGAAATCAGTTTCTTACAGAAGAAATGCGTATTTTATGACAGCAAAATATTGTAAAATAACTGGAGAAAATTGGGATGGTATGACATCACAGCATCATGACAGAGCTGTCTAGTTTGATGTGTGTATCACGTCAACATTTAAAACGATCTATTTGGCACACTTTACTGGTCCCTCTCAAGCACTAGGTACTAACAAAACTATTGACACTATTGACATATAGTTTTAACAAGTTGCAACTTAACTCAAGCTGCAATTTCCACACCATGAAGTAAGAGCATGTCATTTCTTTTAAAAGCAGGTTTTGTGATATTTTATGAAATATCATTTTGGTAATAATATTTGGAACATTTAATGTTATTTTCACTTTAGACAGATTTGGACCTCACAAATAATGTGTGTGTATTAGATAATTAATCCAGAACACAATCAGACTCATTATGCATCACACATGTTAACCCAATGTAGTCTTTTCTCTCAGAAGCATCCTGAATCATTAATGGCACTGTAACGGTGATTGCTGCTGCATTCACAGGCGTAATGCACAATGGACATTCATCTGATAAAAGCACTTGTTTTTGCCCACATTTGTCCAAACATGAACACTTCATTAAGTATTCCTAGGATTATTTTAAGGATAATGAGTTATAAAATGTAACGAAACCTGCTACTGAAACATTTAACATTTTTTGACCTTGTGATGTGTTAATTTAGCTTGATTTGACTTGTAACTATTTTAAAATCAGTTTTCAAAAGTATCAATTTGTTTTAAAACTTAGTTTAACTGTATTCATCGAGGAATTCATCTTTGGTTACATTTTAATAACAGCCTGGAGGAAGAATTTCGGGTACTTAGGGGTGTGACGAAAATAGTAGGCCAATCGAAACTATGCCAATCTTTATTTGAATGCCCAAATGATTGCGTTCATGACCTTGTGCGCGTTAACTTAGAGTTCAATTCATACACGGTTATGGCAAGTTAAATAACATTATGTTTTAGTACTCTTCAGTCACCTATATATTATTCATGATGACATATATTACGAGGCAAGCATGTACTTACCTGACCCTGTTCATTGGTACGTTTATTCCGGTGTCCCGTTTATCATAATCTCTATGTTGCTTATTCTCATTTCGAGTATTTTATTCTCATAAGCAAACATTGGTTGCCCTCAAGTGACATTTGGAACATGAACTCTAGAGCCATTTAAACAGAAGTAAGAATGTTTTGTACATCCATAAACGATTAACAGTGCCTCTCAGAGAAAAAAAACGCGATAAACACGAACAAAAAATTAGCAAGTAATAAGATTATCACAATGTGAATTTCGGAAGGATAAAAGTGTGTGTATATGGCTAACCTATCGCACACTGCTGCTGCTGCTGCTACTACTACTACTATACTCTACTACTACTACTACTACTTGTGCTACTACTACTGCTAATACTACTACTACTACTATACTCTACTACTACTACTACTACTACTACTACTACTACTACTGCTAATACTACTACTACTATTACTATTACTACTTCTACTACTACTACTACTACTACTACTACTACTACTACTGCTACTACTACTACTTCTACTACTACTACTACTACTACTACTACTACTACTACTACTACTACTTCTACTACTACTACTACTACTACTACTACTACTACTGCTACTACTTCTACTACTACTACTACTACTACTACTACTACTACTACTACTACTACTGCTACTACCACGACTACCACTACTGCTACTACTACTACTGCCACTACTATTACTACTGCTAATACTACTTCTGCTACTAGAACAGCTTGTTTGTCCTTGGAGAAATTTATGACGAACAACATAACTAATATTTTTCAATCTTACACACGATAGTGGGGGCACATTGATTCTATCACAAGACGACCCTTGATATCCTCTTCAAAAACTAATAGCCCTTGCGTCGTTAAACTGATACTGGATGGGCGCCTTTCTTTCCTCAGGAAACATTAACAAATGGGTCAGCCTCCTTAGCATAGGAGCCAAAAGAAAAGAAAACTTAAGATGACAGAAACAGAAGGAGGAGTAATGCAGGAAAAGGAAGGAGAAGAAGAAGAAGAAGAAGAAGAAGAAGAAGAAGAAGAAGAAGAAGAAGAAGAAGAAGAAGAAGAAGAAGAAGAAAAAGAAAAAGAACTGCAACACCAAGATGAACATCAGCAACTTCAACTATTTCCCATTTTCCTGCTGTTGCTGGTACTACATGCAATTTCAATTATATGAGTACTGCTACTACTTTTACTACTGTTGCTGCTACTATTACTACTTCTACTACCGCTACTACTACTACTACTACTACTACTACTACTTCTAATGCTGTTGCTGCTACTATTGTTGCTTATACTACTACTACAACCACATCTGTAACTTCTACTACTACTTTTACAACTACTTACTTATACTTCAACTATTACTACTACTACTACTACTACTGCTAGTACTACTACTACTACTGCTACTACGACTACTACTAATACTACTACTAGTACTATTATCATTATCATTATTGTTATGAGTGTTATTACTATTACTGCTACTCAATGTTATACTTCTACCATTTACAACTTCTACTGCGGTTACAATAATAGTAATATTCAATTTTGTACTGCTACCACAAATACCATTAATACTTATCGCGCACTGGTCACACAGTTGTTTCATTTATTTGTCATTAAATAGATACCCAAACCTCACCACGTGACTATTGGTGAGTTCTTTTCCAATGGCTTTGTGTTGGTTGGGTGCATCTACGTGGCAGCATTGTTACGTCACACGCTTGATCAGACGTACTTCTACATTTGTGCAGTCGAAGGGGTCCACGTGAAATCCGCTCTTCAGGTACAATGTCAGTTGACTTTCTCGATGGGCACACCTCCCCACCCCCCCCCCCCGCCTCCACCCCTACCCGCTCTCTTTGTGTCCCTTATTCAGTTGCTGTCATTATTTCATCCCATGCATATTATTGCATCCTTATTTCTCAAATGTATATTTATACAACCATACATAATACAAAGGTGGGCACAGAAAAACACTCTATAAAGCATCATGTTAAAAACAGGATGCAAACTAACCACTCTGAGTCTACTTCTTATGGGACAAAAGTTATGAAATGGGGAATGGTTAATGCTAGTAGACTTGTCAATTAGTAACAGTATGTATAAGGTATGTGATTTTCGAATCATAAGTCTGAACATGCAAACCTTATTAATTATTCAAAGAATTATTGCAAGCATATTAAGCATGTGTTTGTCTGAATTGCATTCCAAGATGTTTCATCCCTAATTTTACAATGTTTTATCAACCAAAAGTGAAAATATGTTTTGATTACGTAGCACTATGTGGTTTTGCGGACGAATGTACATGTTGTGACGTCAACCGGCTGAGCCCAGTGATGTTGTGATTGTCGATATTATTCAGGGGTAACAGGTGTATCGTCAATGTTATATATTTGTTCTACATTCTATTTTGAAAAAGGAAATTGAAATAGATGAAATCTGCTGTAAATGATTAACCTATTAAAAGTACACAATCAATCAACGTTTACTTTAAAGTACATTTCAAGTTCAGCCAAATTCACCAAATAGAGACAAATTGTCCAAATGATCACTGCGTGAATATTTACGTAAAATTGGAGTTTGTCATTACATCATATAAAGCTGAAAGTTTATAGACCAGTGTTCATCACCAGTACATTGCAGAGGGCGTGTCAACACGAGTATACACTCGAGCTATCTATATACAGAGTTTGGCCAACTCGGTTTCATTCGGTTACAACATGACGCATATTATTTTGTTATTCCCATTATTTGCTTTCCCAACAAAGCAACACGCGCCATGTTGCGTCCTATTGAAACCGAGTTGGCCAACTCTATGTATAGATGGCTCTGAGTATACAGAGGTCAGTGATCTTTTTAAAATGGCTCGAGGAAAAGTGCTACTACATACAATTATAAAATCCTGTCTAAATCACACGTATACATGTGCTTACCCGTCTGTTGTATTTCTTTTGTCGGATATTTTCTCCCAAAAGAGTTCTTATTTGATCTTCCCCTACATTTGTCATTCCGTTATCCTGATTTATTTTTTCTTCATTTTGACAGAGTATGGTGTACGAAAAGTCTCTGCGGCTGTCAAACTTCGCTATGTCAAGCGGTATGATGAGCATGGGTCAGGTGACCAATCACATGTCAGTCGATGCCGCTAATGTGCAGTTGTTCTTTGACCGCTGCAATGAGTTATGGGCAGTCCCCATCAGGGTAGGCCTGCATTATTTGTATTATTTTGTTTTTCCTACGAATGGATGTTCTCAGAAATACCCTAATGAAAGCAGAAACACTTTCGGGAATAATGAAATATATATATATATATATATATATATATATATATATATATGAAAATTATGGGGAATTTGAAAGGCTTTAACGAGGGAAAAGCATGTGCGGGGATTAGTAAAGTGGGAGGGGGAACATAAATGATATATGTCTTGCAAAAGTAATATAGCATGGGTGTTAGAGACAGATCATGCGGGAACAAAGACAATCGCCAGATAAAACCTATGTATTGAAAGAGAGAGAGAGAGAGAAAGAGAGAGAGAGGGAGAGAGAGAGATGTGTCTATATGTGCGTGTGTGTGTGTACGTGCGCGCGTGAATGTGAAAGTGCTTCGGCCACGTAAGTGATGGGTGCTGCATCGTATGTGAAAAAAATATACACTGTAGTTGTGACTGAAGGAGGAGGCGGAAGACCCGTCACAGGGTCGGAAGCTCAACCTAATAAAGGCAGAGTGAACATACTATAACGTCCCGCCGTCTCCTTTTTCAGTTACTACTATATATTGTTTATATATATATACAATATACGGTAGTAACTATATATATATATATATATATATATATATATATATATATATATATATATATATATATATATATATATATAGATTTATTATAATTATATTTATATTATATATTTTATATATATATATATATATATATAGATTTATTATAATTATATTTATATTATATATTATATATATATATATATACTCATATAAACACATATATATTGTAATTGCTACATGCAATTTCCGCTTTGCCTGATGCGTTCGCTCACATGCTCGTAGATCAAATTTCTGTGAAATTGTTCGTGTTAATGATCGCGTAATCATTTACTCGAATGATTTCAGTTGTATTTGTTTTGATGTTTAATATATGTGTGAATTGCCAGGTGCCAAGATCTCGTCAAAAATAATGAAAAAATGGGTTTCGTGTACGGAGCTAGGTTACCACTCGGCACATTGAAGTATGATGGCTCAAACGTAAAGTGCATTCACGCCAAAGCAAATCGCCGTTTCCGCTTGACACATTTGGCAAACTGCAAAGGGCCAACCGAATCCGTGTTAACTCATTTCTGAGTATTTCTTGTTTGTTTTTTCTAATTCACTAAGTACTGATAGTATACATATCTTTATCAATTTAATTTTATGAATGCAAATACGTGAATTTAACGTCTATGCTAACAGTGCCTCGTTACATAAAATGCTACCATTAATGGTAGCCCTATTATCAGTGGTAACTACCATGGAACCATCGTTCGAAATCTTATCACAATAAAGGTTTGCCATAGAAGTTGCCATTGACCATCAATGGTAAGTTTTATGCAACAGAGCCCAAATGTTCTTTTGTATGCTCTAATTGTGACAATTTAGACAAAAGTAACACCATGTCTTTGTATTCCTTCAGGATATTTGACACACTTATTGGGTAAAAAAGGCAAGGAAAGATGATAACAAATTTTGGGTAAGACTTTTGAAAGAAAACATTAAGCAAGTATCTCTTTCGTTTCCCCCTTTTCATTCCATTGGTTGGCCAAATATGTTCTAAGAATAAAACCACCTGATACTTTCGAATGTTTCACCATTTGTATATCAATATCATACGGAATCTAAGTTGCATTCATATTTTGTATTTTCTTCGCCCCCGCCCCTCGCCACCCAATGAAGTAGATCACTCTCACGCTGGTACTACTGTACTTCCAGCTGGGCCCTCCAGCCTTCATAGGGGCGTCCGTTTTGTTCCTCGCTATTCCCATCCAGTTGAAAATTGCGACACTTTACTCAGGATTCATGAAAGATATTTTGGTAAGTAGCTGTTATAAATCAGTGAAGTGTATCACTGGTGCTGTTACTACTACTACTACTACTACTACTACTACTACTACTACTACTACTACTACTATTACTACTACTACTACTACTACTACTTCTTCTACTACTACAACAACTACTACTACTACTACTACTACTACTACTACTACTACTACTACTACTACTATACTACTACTACTCGTAGTACTACGATCACCACTATTACTACCACCACTGCTACTACTACTACTACTACTACTACTACTACTACTACTACTACTACTACCGCTACTACTACTACTACTACTTCCAGTTCTACTACTACTACTACTACTACTACTACTACTGCTACTACTATTACTACTTCTACTACTCCTACTACTACTGTTACTACTGCTCCTCATCCTCCTCCTCCTACTACTACTACTACTACTCCTACTCTTATTCCTACTTCTTCAACTAGTACAACCACTACCACTATTTTTACCTTCCTCTTCTAGTAACTACACCCATTATCATGACTAGTCCTAGCTCACATTTCGAAGGAAAGAAATATGTTTAATTCGTTATCAATTCTGACAGAACAATGCTGACAAGAGACTGAAGGCCTCTAACGAGATGCTGCAAGGTATGAAGATCCTCAAGCTATACGGGTGGGAGAAAGTCTTTAGTGGTTTCATTAAGACCATCAGAACACAGGAGATGGCAGGACTGTTCTACCTTTACGTCGTGTCTGCATTCAACTGTGAGTATCTACCGTAACCATTTTGGACCCTTCGCTAGCTGAGTTGATGAGTTTTGTGGGTTACGTGCTGCAATGATATACAAATGATGAATTATTAAAATGTACAGTTTAGTCAATTCAATATATGTCGTACATACGATGTGCAATGAAATGGGAAGAACAATTAAAATTATATTACTGTCAATCTGGCAAGATACAGGCATTCTGCTAAAACGTACACATAACGCTTATACTAAGAGTATGCATCATCGGAAATGTAATAATAATTTGCATAATACGCATGAGTCTAAAGGGCCCATCTCACTGGAGAATACGTCACCGCGACTGCCGTAAGTATTTGGATTGCGTAAGTATTTCAAACGATATCATTGTAAGATAAATAGTCAAGATGTCTTATGATACCACATTTATGTACGACAATGAAGCAAGATAAACCATCCCTCTAGCCCGAGCTGCAAAACTTTTGTTGAGGGGTTTAGTTCAGTCAATGACTGACAAGATTTAGATAACAAACGTGTTTGCTTTATTTCTTTTACCATTGTGAAGTTAGAATCTGTTCTTTTCTTGCCTTACACAGTCGTTGTCAATTCAGGATCCCCTATTGTCGCCAACCTACTCGTAAGTATGCACATCGTTGGCCATGCGGCGTGTGCGGTTTATCTTTTTTTTTTATGTCGTAACATGATTTGTGACTATAATCGTGACCATGGCAACGGATACACTGATAAGAGTTCACAGGTAGCCTGTCCTCAATTACCATGGTTGCAAAAAATGAATATTGTGAAGTTGCAATACTCGAAAACCTCTACCTTGCATGGTCTCGTATACTGAATGAATTTCAGATTGTATAACTATTAAACCAACTCTGAATATCGTTGTTTGCTTCAGTATATTGGAATTTGAGTCGTTGTAAATCATGCATTGCAATAAAGCCAATGCAGCCTTATTTCAATTTGTCTTAAAATATACCAGTAATTGCCACCATCGGGTCATTAATAATGCATGATGCTTCTAGCTGAAAAGAAGTTGTGGGCCGACATTGTGATGCACAATGTTCATTGTTGTGTTCTAAATTAATTATATGATACACACAAATGTCTACGTCCACATTTGTCCAAAAGTGAAAATCGCACTTAATATTCCACGGATTATTACAAGAAAAGTAATTGATGAACTGTCACAAAACCTGCTTCTAAAAAATGGGATCGGTGACATCCTTTGACTTGATGATGTGTCAATTTCAGCTCAATTCAAGATGTAACATAAGTAATTTAAATCATCGTTCAAAATTGTAAAAAAATGTTTTAAAGGCTAACGTAATGCTACAATATACGGCCGTGTTGTGTCACAAGACTCCATTTACAACTAGCGCAAAGAATAATATTCTTAAAAGGACCTTAATATCTTTCTTTGTTTGCAGGCTTTTGCGACTTATACGGCACTGACCGGCAAGATCCTTACTCCCGACATCGCCTTCTCGTCTCTCTCCCTATTTAATGCCCTCCTCGATCCCATGTTTATTTTCCCCTTCGTCATCCATCTCTTCGTCAACGCACACGTCAGCACCAAAAGGCTTAACTTCTTCTTCAGCGGGCCCGAAATCGAAGGGAATGCGATCCACGACGCGACGACGATGAACAATGGCGCAAACTCTGACCAGGTTTAGTGATGTAGAGTATTCTGTACCACGGCGTGACTCTTATGTTTTATTAGAAATATATAAATGAATAATTATAGTTATTGTTTTTATGGCACCACGGTTATGCCGCTACCTCTAAGGGCTCTTTCGTGTTATTTCATGACAATTGTTGCATTTTGATATGAACGTTTACACTTGAACTGTTTAAAGGCATATTACTAGCAGTTGACCTTTACGTGTTAAGTTAGATCTTAGCTCTTTTCTCACTTTAAATGTGTGTGTGTGTGTGTTTTACATTCATTTTACCCTATCTAGCTGGGGGGGGGGGGGGGGGGCAAAAAACAGTAACGCGAAAAGATCGCGCCGCGACATTTCATGACTTCTTCCCTCCAAGTCTCACGCAACTTTTTAGACCAAATTCCGAAGTTACGTAACATTTTGTACGTGCATGTCAGACAAAAAATTGCTCAAAACGTGATTTCATGTACAAATCCAATGCAAATTCTGTATCTAGCCAAAATTCATAAATGCACCATTATCTTTATTTTTCACTGATGAAAAGCAATAGATTTCATGTTATTTATAACTGAAATAGTGTTGCCAACGATATCCATCGAAAAAACAATGAAAAACATAAAGTCGAAAAAACAAAGTAATACATAAGAAATTAAAAAACAATAAAGACATAACACAAAAATTGATATTGCCATTTTTGATCCTTATTTGATAATAATCCGAAGAAGAGTGTCCTGACTAAAATCTAGCAGTTTTAGAGCTATATTTAAAGTTTTATAGCCAAATTATGATTCTATGCATTAATTAGCATAATTTATTAAAAATAAATTTGATTAATTGAGGTGCAATTGACAATTGAATTGTGGAGATTACGTCATAGGTGACGTACGTGCCAGTTTTCGTCGCGATTGTGCGATCAACAGACGAGTTCTTAGGGGGGGGGGGGGGGGGTGGGGGCTGTTTTTGTCCCCCCCCCCCCCTGTACGAATCATGATACATTCACAGCACTTCCATTGTTAATCCACTTGAACTTGAAACAACTGCGTATATCACATTGACGCATTGACTTGACGCAGTGAAACAATAACTTTCTTAACCCTTTAAAGCCCGGGCTATTTTGAAATCGCATAGCCCGGGCTTTATAGGGTTAAGAAAGTTATTGCTTCTTTGCGTCAAGTCAATGCGTCAATGTGATATACGCAATTGTTTCAAGTTCAAGTGGATTAACAATGGAAGTGCTATGAATATATGATTCGTACAGTTGGCTATTTTTTTTTAATTATCATTCTGGTTTCAACACACCAATACACTAATGCAATATGCTTTCTGATAGCGTGACGCCAATGCATCAATGCAATGCGCCGTTGCCTCATTTTCAATTAGATGATCGCTGGATGTGGTACGTACATTTTTTGCGTTACATCTCGTAATATCATCGTAAATCAACACTTTGACGTATTGGTGTGGGGCATTGTCGTGACGCATACTGTGCGGTGATAGCCTGTTATACTGCTGCTTTATTCTCACGCTCTGTTCTCCAGTTGAATGGAGGTGCCTTCAGACGAGCAAATCCGACCACGCCTCGGACCCCGTCTTTGACTACGGATGATGACGAGATACAGATGAGCAAAACCCCGCTGATGCGGAGCTATGAGAGCGAAGGGGAGCGAAGCTACGGGGCAATCACCCCCTCTCTAGCCCGGGATATCATGCCAGGGAGTGTCGCTATAAGGGTGAGGCTGATTATACGACGATACGATTATACGAAGGGAGGGGGTGGGGGGGGGGGGGGAGACAAGCCGGTTCATGTTCATTTCAATATTCAGGAAATGAAAAGCCAATGAAAAAATGTAAGTCAAGATAAATTCTTCTTCTACGATCCAGATCCAAGGGGGATGTTATACGTGGGATCCGCAGAGCACCATCCCTATACTGAGTGATATCAGTCTTGACATACCAGCAGGTAAGTGGGTACCTACAGCACCTACAATTACGTATTAAACACATGTCATGCTCCAGGTATGGTGGCAATTCTTGAAATGATAAGTTTTAAAAGCCAGCCGACGCTTGCAGAACCAGACCCAACCCCCTCAAAACTATGATTAAACCAATGCCACAATTGCCACCAAGATCCAGGCCAAGCCTATGAACTCTCGATGGCAGGGCGACGAAATAATCGTTTTGACCAAGACTTGGCAACATGTGCCTTATTGTGTCTATATATCAAGGCCGAGCATCGTGGTATTACATCGCCGATGCGGAAAGGAAATTCAGGCTTTTACCAGGGATGTGTTAGGAAGGAGGGACAACTCAACCATAATATATTCAAACATCTGTATGGATACTAAAGCGTGCTAATGAATGTCAAAAGCATTCCACAATCACTGCAATGCTTTGAAGTCCCATGCGCGGCACCGTCATTTTGCTATCGTCAACTTGGAAAGCAGTATCTTTAATTGCCTGTTTAGTTTCTCGAAGCTGTGTTTCTTATCACATTTTTTTGTAATTTTCAAGAAAGTTAAGGGGCAACACCTCTAAAGATCCTGTATTCGTTTTTCTTCTAAATAATTGTTGAATGATGCACAAACGGAGATATAAGATAATATTCTTACTTGCATAATTAACAAATTTCTTCACTTTCCGGAGATTTCCGGAAATGTCGGATTCAATCATTATCAAAATCATATATTAAGCTGCTTATTTTCATTAACAGAGTTTGCGTGAATTTGCGTGCAAATGAGATATTTTACTTTAAAAAACTGTTTATTTTTGTTCGCTGATATCGCTTTTCCTCACAAAAGTATTGATGCAATCCAACAGAAGTGGACAAGCGAAATAAGACTCTACATTTCTTTTGTTCTCTCTGAGAAACCGTTGCTAGGCAATCGTGTTCGTTATTGTTAAAACACGTGAAAAGCACATGCTGAGACCACGCAATTTTTCGGCGGTGCCACGCATGGGCTCAAAGAAAGAATGTTGTTTCATATCCTTCCATAACATATCCCTGCTTTTACTAACTGACTATGTTTCACTGTACAGTAAAAGTGTAGCACACACTCATTGTTTTATGATCTCATGACTGTGTTTTGACAGTGACGTAGATCCATTATGAGGAGTGCAGGTACATGTATACATTTGATCTTTGCAATAAAATGAATTTCCACTTGCTTAACTCCTATATATGAAAATAGATATTTACATTTAAACAACGCTTATATGTTACGACATTCAAGGTTTGTGCACTGTTTTCTAACATCACGTACTTTTCTTATGGCATGACTTTGATCTGTATGAGCAGGAGAGTTAACCGTGATCATAGGAACCGTTGGGAGCGGAAAATCATCTCTCCTCCAAGCCATCATGGGAGAGATGACGACACTTGGTGGCACTACTATCATCAAGTAAGTGACGTATTTAAAGGGCATATACTGTACTGGGAAGGTAAACAAGCCTTCAAAATGTAATTGTTAGCAATCTTCTTGCCAATGGTCTTAAATTCATGTATTGCCCATTTTAGAAGCTTGCTGAAATTTAGTTTTGAGTAATAAGTGATTAAATCACAAATCCTCAAAATGTTCGGGCCGAACATTTTGAGGATTTGTGATTTGTGATTTAATCATTAATCATTAATTACTCCATATTTGGATCATTTAAGGGCAAATAACTTTCAGCAAGCTTCTAAAATGGACAATACATGAATTTAAGACCATTGGCAAGAAGATTGCTAACAATTACATTTTGAAGGCTTTTTTACCTTCCCAGTACAGTATAGGCCCTTTAACCCTCTCCGTATCATGGGATCGTTTTAGTGTGTAATGATTCAATGTGATGTTCACGGAATCACTGCTAGGTACCGATTAATTCTTCCCGATCCAGGCTAAGCTTACTCTCTGTGAATGATATGTGCGTTTTTGCTGATGCGATTTGAAAACGAATGGGGAGGGGAATTAATGAGCTAGGAGCTGTTTGATGTAAGGGGTGGGGGCGGGGGGCTGCTTTTGTTTGGCCTTCCTTTTTTATATTCTTGTTCTTGCTCTAACCTTCGTTGATTATTGTCTCGCCCAGGAAGGGATCAACTATTGCCTATGGACCACAGAAAGCCTGGCTAATGAATGCGTCTTTGAAGGAGAATATCACGTTCGGATCTCCGATTGATCCAATGAGGTCAGAAGAATGATTTATCATAATCTAGTTCACTTCAGTACTGAGAGTGCTTAACACATGTCATGCCAGTTAGAATTAAATAAAGTGTTACACTCTTACATCCTTCGTATAACGAATATAATATAGTATAACAAGAATTACTGTTAGATATTAATACCTTTGACCTCAGCGTTTACACCTTGTCCACTCTTCGCCTAGATGCATTTTTGTTTTCTTTACATATCCCATTTAATTTCCTTCCAAGTTATATTGTAATCAAAGTAAGTATTAGATATTGACATCTGGGCGTGTCTAGAGTAAATCATGGTAATCTGAAATATATGCTTATGAAAGCTAGTGCTCATTTTTACTTCATTGGTAGAAAAAATACACTTCTGCATCAAAAAAGGCTCGTCACTGTCGCATATCTGCACAAATTTTCTGGTGTATGTGGAAATACGGTTTAAAGAATTGCAGATTAATTTTAGGTTAAAAAGAACACAGTGTTTACATTGTTGATAGTCTTGGAAATGCTTAGCGCAAAGAACAGTTCAATAACAATAGCAATCATAATTGACAGTGTAGGCTATAACACAGACTTCGTATCATCATGACTATGAGCAATTGCGATATATAGATTATCTCTCGATATGAGTGTTTACATCAGGTATCAGAGGGTCATTGACGCATGCGCACTGGCTCCGGATATCGCGATGCTTCCGGGGGGAGATCACACGGAGATCGGAGAGAAAGGAATCAATCTGAGCGGGGGACAGAAGCAACGAGTTAGTGTGGCCAGGACGATGTACTCAGATAAAGATCATGAAGATATCGTCATCTTGGTACGTGTGGTCATTAACGGTCAGTTTATAAGCTTCCTCAATTAAACATTGCATGCAAGGAGACAAATTGATCAATCTGCGGCGGGCCAGAAGTAGCACTCTGTTTTGCCAGACTGTGTACTCAAACATTGATAATACCTGGCCATCTTACACGTTTTGTTTTTCATGATTTGTGAGAGAATATGCACAGATGATAACAATTCTCTCTAGCACTATGAGGTT
Source organism: Arbacia lixula (assembly GCA_963669155.1). Classification (NCBI taxonomy): domain Eukaryota; kingdom Metazoa; phylum Echinodermata; class Echinoidea; order Arbacioida; family Arbaciidae; genus Arbacia; species Arbacia lixula. The sequence goes on along the minus strand of OZ022576.1, from coordinate 10,658,951 downwards.
TCAACAGAGATTAAACATGGAAATGGTGAAAAAAAAGAATGAAGAATATGGTAATGTTTTTATTTTTTAGTAGCACACAAGTCTCCCTCAAATGTAAGGGGGGTTGGGGTGAGTTAAATGCTTGGATCTAAGGACAAACAACATGTAGACGAATATAATAAATAACATCCCAATCATTTTCTTTAATATTTTTTGATGTAGAGGATCCATCCCATTTCGCATTCCGGAGACTACATTAAGAGGGGTGTCAATATTATAGCCCTGGTCGCTGGATTGAAGAACGTATCATGCACACATATGTGCACCATCTCCACTCATTATCCTACATACGTTTTCTTTTCAATTATAGGACGATCCTCTCTCTGCCTTGGACATGCACGTTGGTGCTCATCTGTTCGAGAATGGTTTCTTGAAGATTCTCAAAAAGCAGAGACGGACTGTTCTCCTTGTCACTCACCAGCTGCAGTATCTACCCGAGGCTGAGAAGGTTCGGCACTCATGAGTTAGCAAGAAATTATTCAAAGTTGATATTTACAAAAAAAATTACGTTATGAACATAACAAATGGTTTCGGAATGGCATGGATCATAACCAGATTTCTATTACGACAAACCGTAAGCCTGAATATCCATTGTGTTTATTTTGGAATTATGTCTTTTAAGATATTTGGATATTGGCATAGTGTTGCTTCGTATGGACTTTCGGCATTCTTGTAATGATTTCCATTTATCCATAGTTAGATCAGTAAAAAACTTCGAGCTATTCAACGGTACAGTGCTCCGAAAAAAATACACAGCATGGGATATGGGGTGAATACGCTTCTAGATCCTTATTATATTAATTTACTAACAATTAGATTGAAAGAAGTCATATTTATATTATTGTAAAGTAATATAAGATACATCAGACTTATAACAAAATACAATTTATTTAAACGTATGCATTGTTCCCATTTAGATCATTGTGATGAAGAATGGGCGTGTCCATCTCCAGGGTAACCCAGAGGAAATCGCAGAGGCCGACCCATCCCTGTGCGCTGATTGGCAGAATGCCGTGTGGGTGTTCAGCGAATCAGAGGCCGAGTTGTCATGCGGGGAGCAGAGTGAAGCAGTCATAGAAGAGAGGGCAGCACTTAGGAGACAGATATCGAAGATCTCGGCGACGCATTCACGGAGAGAATCAGACGTATCAGGTATTTTTGGCGCACATATGTTTAGGTCTGTTTAGCGTCCGAAGTTCATGTGCAAATTTGTCAATGTCAATTGTGCCGAATCATTAGCGTAGCTTGAAGGGTAAGGGGGGGGGGGGGGGGGGGTGCTATTGACAGCTGCGACAAATAGCTTCGTCTTATATCTGTAATTCACCCTAAACCTTACAAGGAAGAGCCGTCCTGTCACGTACCGCGCAGCTCCATTCGGAATTTGTTTGCAGTCATGGCATAAATAGTTTACTAGTGTATGAGACAGTAAACTTAACATGACTGCAAAAGATAACTGATGCCCTAGCTGCGCTGCGTACTATGCGACGACCGTCCCCTATATGCGATGTGGAGAATTGGGTGGGGTGGGCTATAGGGCATATCCGGGGGCATATGACCTACAATGATAACAAAGCAAGCAAATTAAACATAACGGCATAATAATACATGTTCATCTCTAGATACTGCGAAAGGGAAGCTGATCGTGAAAGAAGACCAGGAGCAAGGCTCCGTGTCGTACAAGGTCTACCTCTACTACTGTAAGTCGATGGGCTACGTGCTCTCACTGACCATGGCACTGACCGTCGGGATGAGGGCAGCCTTCCAGATCGCAACCAGCTTCTGGCTGTCAATCTGGTCCGAGGACAGCATCACTGCGAATAGCACCGCGGTAAACATGTCTTCAATTATTGTTTTACTCTACCGATGGTATACAATTGAAGGGACTTGCGCGCCACTTTTTCTTGATATGTATGTATGATGTAACGTTCCGTAATCATACAAATTCCCTTTAATCGATAGCCAACTTTTCAAGAAAAAGAAAATCGCGAAAAAAACACACCCACAATATAGAAGTTCAGAATGCATTGCAGCCTATGAACAAAGCATTATGTAATCTCTGCCAACTGACGCAGTTGTCAAAAAGATTAGTTCCAACACACTTTTGTTCTAGTTTGATTTCAGGATTCGTAATGGAACCTCGTGATTATGCCAGAGCAATTGTTATAATTGCCATGGGACTATCAATGGTCAATAATGCAATAACTCTTCCTGCTTGCACAATTTGCTTATGAACGTAGGAGGTGCTGGAAGACACGAACTACTACGTCGCGATTTACTCGCTGCTCTCTGCCGGGAACCTCCTGGCGCGAGTGATATCTGTGATGGCAATCAACGTCGGCTGCTACCTGGCTGCCAGGAACATGCACATCTCAATGCTGGACAACATCATTTCTATCCCCATGAGGTTAGTCCTCTGCAGATTGCGGTCTATTTTTTTCCCCTTTTCTGTTATACCGAGAATGTGTCATCACTGCTTTATCCTGCCCCCCCCCCCCACACCCCTGCCGCATCTTACATCTTTTTGTAGACTTAACCTTGATCCTCCCCTTCCGAGCTATATGATAATTTATACTTCCGGTAATATGAGCTAGTATTTTGTAATAACATATCTGTATATATCATATTTTACATTAAATATCCACTAGATTTAGGTACTTTTAATTAAAGTGGAAGTCCTAACTCGTGAATCGAAGCTTCACCTATCGTGCTTATCTATTTGTATTATAGATCATGATTAACATATATTTTGTAAAATGAAAGTCATTATCATAATATTCTATCTACAGTTAGAATGCATTGTAAATGAAGACGATTGTTTGTAACAAAATGTTAATAAAGATGATGTTGTCAATGAGTTCAAATTTAAAGAGTTACAAGCCCGCCTACCGATTCAGATTCTTCGACACAACTCCAACCGGGCGGATTCTCAACCGATTTTCAACGGACACCCAATACGTCGATCAGGTAACTGAAGTTTCATCTCCAATTAGAGAAAGATTTTACATGATTGCGATGGCGTATTGTCTTGAAAATGCACCCACTCATGGGGTATGACAGATAAAAAGAGAAAATACAATGGGATGATTTTTTTGCATTAGACATGGCACAGCAAAACATAGGAAGCACTTCTCTCCGTTCTTATTTCAAAGCGCTGATCACTGCAAGAAGAATTGATGCACAGGTTTGAGTGGGTCGGAACGAGTTATGTGCACAGGGTTTACTGTACATTGCTTAGACACACGAGGTGCAATTGCGTGTGTTTTCGAGCCATGCAAAAGTTATCAGTGCACAAAGTTCTACCAAGCCACGACACAACGTTGCATCATATTTTTTAATCGAATTGGCAACAACAAAAGATACACGAAAAATAGAAACAACTGTGAAAAAAAGTTACCGGACGCATGGCTAATTTTACTGGATACATAGTAATGAATAACCACACACTTAAGAAGAAAAGGTGCAGTATTGAAAGAGTGTTATGCAATTCTACATCCAAAATAAGTCAAGCAGGTCGGTTCTTTTTCATAATTTGCGTTATGATTAAAATTACTTTGCATTAGGAGAAAATAAATTGAAGTTGGAAGAATCTTTAATGGTTCTGAAACCGATTTCATAAAACTATATTAAACTCTTTCTTGTCTCCTTACGATGAACAGCGGCTGATGCAAACTATTCGCGCCATCCTCAATGTCACGGCCCAAGTAATGTCTTCTTTCATCGTCATCATCGCCGTCAGCTTCTACTTCGTTATCTTTATGGCCCCCATCGCCGTAGGCTTCGGTTTCCTTCTCGCGTATTACATCATGACTTCTAGGTAAGGCCCATCGTGGTATGTGCGTCTGTGTGTGTGTGTGTGTATGTGTGTGTGTGTATGTGTGTGTGTGTTTATGTGTGTTTGTGTGTGTGTGTGTGTGTGCGTGAGTGTGTGTGCGTGTGTGTGCTGCTTTCTTCAATCTACACGCTATATCGAATTGCATGATTGATGCAATCAACGTTATGAATACGTTTTCTTGTGTACATTGTCATGTTGAAAGGTGGCGTATCTTTTTAAGGTTTTAAATATGTAATGTGTCAGTGCAGTTTTGATGGCTTGGTAATGAGAGGATTGTTGTCTTGATCACTAGGGAGCTGCAGCGATGTGAGAGCGTGACTCGATCCCCAATCTTTGCCCATTTCTCAGAGACTCTGGGTGGCTTGTCGACAATCAGGGCCTTCCAGTGAGTCTTAACCATGTTAACCCTCTATCTGCCTCTATGATGTAGTTTTGCACAAGAAATGCACATAAATCCCATAGACTATTCGGTTTGTTTGGCGCATAAAGGGTTAACTAGTTTCATGCCCGCCACTCTTCCATTTCACATTATTAATACATTATACCTACCATTCCTATTTTTCCTGCACAAATGGAATGAATTGATGTGATTTTGATTTATTTCTTTCCCGAGTATTTTTTTTTCAGCACGAATTGTAATATCTTAAATTAGCAGCTTTCTGGGCAGATCATTGCAAATTGTTCATCTAGTTCGACTTAGTTAAAATTTAATAATTAGCACTTCATAAAAAAAAGCACCTGTTATAATGACCTTCATTAAAAAAATGATCTTGACTTCAAAATAAATGCATGAAAAGAAAAACTTTCGCCCCAGTTCCATCTCGAATGTAATGGTACTTACATCGACCCGGCTTGGCAAAATACACCTTATGATTTTAAAGTTATCCCAATAACAAATTCTAAAATGAAGATCATTAATTGGCTGCAAATATCTTGACCACCACCTCTGATTTGTTCTTTTTTTTTTTTCTTTTTCGTCACATAGAGAAGAGAAACGGTTCTTTCAGACTGCTCTGGACCGTATTTTAGAAAACAACACGGTTTTCCTGTATTTGGTCACTGCGCAAAGATGGGTCAACATTAGACTGGTAAGAAGACAGCCACCGTGGTAACGACGTACTTTCGTCAACGTGCATTACACTATTATTTGTGACGTTATCGAGCTGAATACTTGATCAATGAGTATACTGATTATTATAAAAACATTTTGAAAATAGCAAAAATATTATACGAACACTATTGTATTGCGCATATGTATACAATGATATATATCAGCATGTCTGTATTTTTCGAGTGTTAAAGGGCATATACTGTACTGGGAAGACAATAAAAACTTCAAAAGGTAATCGTGAGCAATCTTCTTGCTAATGGTCTTAAATTCATGTATTGTCCATTTTAGAAACTTCCTGAAAGTTCGTTGCCCTAAAATAATCTACATTTAAATTAAATAGTGATTAACTCACAAAACCTCAACATGTTCGGCCCGAGCATTTTGTGATTGAATCATTACTCCAAATGTGGATCATTTGAGGGCAAATAACTTTCAGCAAGTTATCAAAATGGACAAGACATGAATTTAAGACCATTAGCAAGAAGATTTCTCACGATTACCTTTTGACGGCTTTTTTGTCTTCCCAGTACAGTATATGCCCTTTAACAAGAACATGAGCATAGAGATATGCAAGAGCGCGAAATTCTTATTTTCCCACTAAGCATTGACAACAGTAAATTGATTTCGATATGATTGGAAATAATGAGCTTTTTGCGCGCCACATGTGTATTTAATCACAGGTAATACACATTAATCTCATAGAGTACCACTTTGTTGTCACACTGAGGGTTAAGCGTGGATTGTAAGTAACTTCAAACGCATATCGCAATCATGATTGGAACAGCAGGAGTATGATAAAGCCCAAAAGTTTCCTTTCCTTTCTGTACAGTTATACACGCGTGCCTCTTAACTTTCGACGGGGGCTGGAATAGATATGTGATTTGATACATACACATACATGTATATTTTGTTTTCTTAAAAATTGCGTTTTTGTTTTGCTTAGGACATGTTGGGTGCCCATGTAGTACTCCTGGCCAGCCTCGCCTCACTTCTCGGAGCGTTCTATCTCGGCTTAGATGCCAGCTCAGTTGGGTTGGCAATTACCTACTCACTGGATGTGAGTTCGGTCATACAATCAAATATACATTAATCTCTCTCATAGAGACATATTCAAACACGTGTTTAAATATAGCTCTATGATCATGATGATCTCTCTTCTGTTTTTTTTTCTATCCCACGTTTGAGTCAAAATAAGGTACAACTATTTGATGTTGCTGAAAGTGCTACTATTGGTTTTTATGAATGGTATTTTTAGAGAGAGAGATCAGTCAATGAAAGAGTTGATTGGTGTCAATAGTGATTTTGAATCTTTAGATAAAGACATCCAATTTGAAATTATAATAAAAATTAACAATGAAGGAAGCATAACTTGTGATTTGCGGTATAAGAAACAAATTGTTAATAACGAAGAGGAATTTTAAAATGGATAATTTCATCAGCGGCTGTTTTAGGTAGTGATATAATTTTGTGTACTACTGTACATCAGTTGTTTATCATTTATCCGATATTTGCATGTGTTAATATAGGTTGTATGTAAATATTACAACACGGTAATAAGCAATAATTATAGTATATCTGTATCATAATATTCATATCAATTTTATTCATAAGATAAGGTATTTGCTATTGTAATCGAATTGAACTCATCATTGATATTCATTTTGTGCAATGTGGGACAAAAACTATATTGTTAATTAGCATGTTTCTGATGATTTTTTTTATTAAATGCTGATGCAAATAAAAGTCCAATCAAAACTTGCTTGCTTGGTTGCTCAGATCTCCCTATTCATGAACTGGGTGGTACGGGCCGCCGCAGATGTGGAGTTACAGATGAACGCGGTGGAAAGAGTGCAGTATTACACCGACATACCGACGGAGGACTACAACGGTGAGTGATAGTACTACAGGGTGACGCACACGATAAAGCTGTACACGTGACACGTTTGAGATAACCATGTTTTGATGAGGCATTGACAATCATGGTTTATCGAGTGCGTGTGTCTTTCTCCTCAATATCATGTCTATCTGTATCTATATGTCTGTATGTCTATATGTCTATTGTCTCTCTCTCTCTCTCTCTCTCTCTCTGCATCAGCTAGGTGGCACGACGTATAAATCATTGGTTCTTTCTCTTTATGTCTCGTTTCACCCCCACTTAATGGTTTATCGAGTGCGTGTGTCTTTCCCCTCAATATCATGTCTATCTGTATTAAATACATATAAATTTTATATGTCTGTATGTCTATATGTCTATTGTCTCTCTCTCTCTCTCTGTATCAGCTAGGTGGCACGACGTATAAATCATTGGTTCTTTCTCTTTATGTCTCGTTTCACCCCCACTTCATGGTTTATCGAGTGCGTGTGTCTTTCCCCTCAATATCATGTCTATCTGTATTTATATGTCTGTATGTCTATATGTCTATTGTCTCTCTCTCTCTCTGTATCAGCTAGGTGGCACGACGTATAAATCATTGGTTCCTTTTCTTTATGTCTCGTTTCACTCCCTCCTCCCCCACTTCTCCGTCCCCTCCCTACAATTTACTCATCTCAAACACAAACTCCACTCTTGATTAATTACCCCCCCCCCCCCCTCACCCTTCAGGCGTCGATCCCCCCGATTCCTGGCCCCAACACGGTGAGATCCAGCTGCATGACGTCAATGTTCGCTACTCCGAGGAGTTGGCTCCAGTGCTCAGAGGCATTACCCTCTCCATCCCACCTTGCGAGAAAGTAAGAGTGACACTGATCGCGTCATAGATTGTCACGACTGTGACTCTGAATGTGACTGGCAGTTGCTCTGAACAATGTATCACGTCCACCTGCATGATGTCACAATAGGCCGTGTATATAGATTCCTCCACACAGTCACAGTTTCCGTGGTTGTGGTCATGGACGTATTACTATATGTAACAATCTAAACGTGCCCACTGTTCGTGTATCAGACAGCCTGCTGCGCTATGAGATTAATGTACATATAATTTTGTTGACAAAAATGTTTATCAATGTATGAATATTCCCCTATACAAATGTATTGATTGTGTTCCGTGTATGTCATGAATATATTTTGTACGTCTCGTTTTAAACTGTCACGGTAAAAAGAAATACGCATTGTTAGATGGTCCTTTGCTCTCTGGGGAGCGTGTTGGGAATTGAATGGAACGTGGAAAAAAGTCACACGAGTTAATGAAGGCATGTGTGTAGAAGATGCGGAGGAAAAGTGTAGTCACATTCATGTCCTACATTATATTCAAGATATACATGTGAGTGTCACTTTATAAAAACTTAACTGAGAATGTCACCTCTTGAACAACACTACAGCTTGGGATCTGTGGACGTACGGGCAGCGGAAAGTCTTCTCTTACACTCGCGCTGTTCAGAATCATCGACACATTCAAAGGTAATCCAGATCTGTTTTACTCCATTTCGTCAGAAACAGCAACCTATGAACTGACTAGCTTGTAGGATCTTCAGTGCGACATATACCTATAATACACATTTTATCGTATCGGATAAACGGATGGTTACAATAATTGACATACTGAATTTTAGGATGGCAACTTTACTGTATGTTAGGCCCTATCTTGATTATATCAAACGACATAAACATATCAAAAACGACGTATCCAAAAAAAAAAAAACTGGTACGACGTCGTGAGAGCAAAATCTTCACTTTGGAAATATAAATCGTTATGAGGTATAAGGTGTCCTATTTCAAAACTGTTTTTTTCCTGAACTTTTGCAACTGACATTTTTAATCGGTAAGACACACACGCAAAATCATACAGGACAAGATCAAATCATGTATAAAGGGGATTGACCAAATTTATTTGTATTTTTATTTCATGTCAGTTTTATCGAGGCACTGTTGCTCTCTTAATGTCAAGCAGTCGTCTCAAATGAGGCCTTGATGATAACACGTCTTACATTTATAAAACAGTATAATTACAACCATTTGAAACAAAAATACACATAATTAGAACGAAGAGGCAGAGAAAACAGAACCTTAATTTCATTTACACATTATATCAACACATTATGTGACATCCATGTATGCGAATGATATAATCTACAAAAGCATTATTTACTTCGGCAGGTCGCGTGGTCATTGACGGGATCGACATCGCCAGCATACCCCTACTCACCCTCCGCCAGCGGTTGTCTATTATCCCCCAGGATGCTTTTCTCTTCACAGGGTCAATCAGGTAGAGTACCCATGCACCTATTTCAGGTATCACACACCATTTCTGACCAATACAAACAGTGAAACAGTGCTCAGGCGACCACCTGTATAGCAATACTACCTGCATTTAAAGACGACATGATGTTACCCTTCAACATGTTTTATTAATACAACTTAAAGAAAGAAAAGGAAATTCACATTATTTTAGTTTAAATGTTTAGTGGTAAGCTTGTCCCAAATCTCATAATTAGTTTGATACCATTCGAAGTGTAAAAACATGCATATCATTAACATAAGAGAGAGAGAGAGAGAGAGAGAGAGAGAGAGAGAGAGAGAGAGAGAGAGAGAGAGAGAGAGAGATTAGGGGGGGGGGGGGAGGGGGACGATACTGGAGAGCATTTGTACCACTTCAATTGCGTTATGTTAATAAACACTATTATTGACACAACTTTGCAGGCGTATAATAATGTATGATTGCCTTGCAGGCTGAACCTTGATCCTACTAGCGTCAAACTAGACGCAGACCTGTGGAAGGCATTAGAAATCGCACAGCTCAAAGATGTTGTCCAGGGACTAGACACCGGGCTAGGTAATCTAGAGTAAATCGATTCATGAATCGATCTGTGCTATAATATGTTTTAATCACGGTTTTCTTGAATTGTATGGTTAATGTAACTGGCAGGAAATGTACGAGTTTATAAGAATTCTACGTTTTGACAACAGCAAACACTTTAAAATTAGAAAATTTAGAACTGATATGTGTTCTTCTGTAAAGAATAAACATTTGGATGTCTATTTTGTGTCTCTTTTCAACGGCATTATTTTATATGTTATCAATCGCGACAAGGAATAAAGGTGAATGATTCTCCGTTCATACCAATGAATCACAGTAAAAGAGAAAGATGTTTTGCGAGTATTCACATATACATGCTGTGCAAACACGTTTCATACGATATCCACTATCGTCGACAAGGCAGTTAACTGCAAAGGTTAGTCAATTGCATGTATCATTCGGTGTCGAATGGTCGATGATATGGTTGATTGAGGGAGGTACTCAACTTTCCTTTCTCAAGATGATTGTCATGACAAATACTCATCATCGCAAAGGTCATAAAAATTGTCGACATCGTATCAATATACCGTCTTTGTAGATTATGAGGTAACGGAAGGAGGCGATAACTTCAGCGCCGGGCAGCGGCAGCTATTCTGTCTAGCCCGAGCCTTTCTGAGGAACTCCAAGATTGTCGTCATGGACGAAGCAACGGCGTCGATTGATCAAGAAACGGTAAGCGACCGTAAAAGATATAAACTATGATTTTGTTTTCAAAAGTAACGAAATAATAATTCGTTTAAACGCTTAATAATCAGTTATCTCTCCTAACATCAATGGCACGAAAACTGTTTTGCTTTGTATTGGCATTTTGAAATTACGGGTCGATATGAATTTTAATGAAAATGAATACGATTAATTTTTTTGGTTCTTTGTTGGAAGTGGAGTTCGTTCGCTATACCTCTTCATTGTTTTCCATTTCAACATATTGACAAAAACGAGGAAACATTGTACTTCTGGTTAAAAATACACAAAATCCAACAGAGCAGTATTTCAACCGCCACATTAGGAAGGGTGAAAGGGAAAGTCCACCTTGAAATTACCTTGTTTTCACATCAGAAGCATGGAAAAAACAAATAAGCTTGAAAAAAAAAGTCGTCCAAGGATAACACAGTTATGAATTTTAAATTCTTAATTTTGTTACGTCACTTGCAAGCTACTCTGCTTTAAGTTGTGTACAAATTTTGTTTCAAAATTTTCTCAAAAAAACATGTAACATTTTTGTGTGCACTAGAGTCATGTTTTTGACACTTTCCTTCATGAAAATAATTAATTTATTCCTCTAAAAACAGAAAAAGGGCAATTTGTGGGATCATGCAGCACACACCATGAAAAAGCAGCTCGCAAGTGAAGCTACAAAATGAACAAGTTAAAAAATCAAACTCTTTTATCTGTTGACATACTTTCGTCAAACCTTCACTACTGTATTTCTATTTCACCCACAGGACGCCATCATACAGGAGGTCGTCTCCGAAGTCTTCAAAGACAGAACAGTGCTGACAATAGCGGTAATACATCTTTGCACACCTGCATATTACTGTCTGGACGGTTTCTCCAACAGATACCCAGTCAACAAATTATTGTCATGCTTTGATGCGGAATTGTAATCAAATTAAAGAAAACTCAAATACGCGTTGCTTATCGTCCTAATAGAGACAGTTTATTCAATTCATTATCTTCTATTATAATAAATATATTCAAGAGATAAAGGAATGAGAAAGAACAGAGACATAGCGCTGCGACAAAGTGCCCAATTAAATGTTATGATTGCGAATTGTATGCAGTCACATTGACTCACTACCAACGATCTATCTGAATCTATAAGACGATATCCGACGCAAACCTGAGCAATATTCATTTTGTCGTGATTTGTATACATCGATATTGCCCTCAAATAGTTCAAATCTAAATTGTAGATGAATCTACCACAAAACCACATTATATATTTTAAAAAAAAAATGGTATAGTCGCTAAGGAGACTAAGACGATACGGGTATATGGGCAAGCGGAGAGGATTTTAGCACATAATAATCACATCAATAAAGGGCGCTTTCAATTCTTCTTTTTTAAATAATATTTTGTACTGCTTAATCTAAACCAAAACGACCTTGTCTACGTTTGTAGGGAACCTTGGCTAAACCTTAAAAAAAAAAAAAAAACATCCAGAAAGCTTGGGGGAGTGCTCATGAAGGCAGGCAATAATGATACCGTACTATGGTGGTCAATGTTAATAGCACGAGCAACGCTTTTACCGTCATATCACTTTGGTTTTGTTTTGGCAGCACCGTGTGGGGACGATACTGGAATCCGACTCCATTTTGACGCTCAGTGACGGGCGCGTCGTCGAGTTCGACTCACCGGCCTCGCTGCTGGAACAAGAGGACAGCACGTTTGCTTCTTTGGTGAAGGCGGGAAAATAAAGTCACAACATTAGGCACATAATTTGCATATTAAAACAAATAATGATGTTCTCTTCGATAAATGCAAATAACAAATGGAGACTGGACGCTATTAAGATGATTGATATCATTGCGTTTGGTTTATGAGCAGACAAGTGGGAGAGGTAGTGGGTGGGGGCTGATAGACATAAAGATGTCTTTTTACATGTTTTGTGTGGGACCACGTAGTCCAGTGACTGGTGGTCATATCGGTTCTCTTGGAGGATGTACACACAACATAGAGATTAATGTTTGCTCACTCCTACAATTCACAACCTTATCACGAAATTAGACAATACAAATGCGTTTTTCTCCTTTTACTTGGAAAGTGTATTTGATGTACAATTCCATAAAAACAAAATTAGCCTTTTATTCCTCCGCAATAAATTGGACCACAGAAGCAGGGTTGACTGCGTCCCACGATCCATCCGGGAATGCATCCGTTTGTTTGTACGGATTATCCGGCCCTGCAACGACGTTGTCGAAGGAAGCCTAGTGACTATTTTCCTATTCTTTTTCCCTGTTGTTTAGCCGCTACACATTAGTTTTAATTCTTGAAAGTCATTGTGAGGTAAGACGGACCTGTGGGGTCAAAATGGACCACATGTTCCGTTTTTACCTAATTTCATCTTTACTGAGGAAATGTTACTCGTCTAGAGAGCTCGTCTAAGTTGGTGAAAGAATTTGCACATATCATAGTAATATTCATTATGGACGCTATTGTGCATTTCAGTCACTGCATGGACCATAATACTGTTCCAATCAGGAGTTACATTTGACACTCTGGTGAATGGGATATATGTTCATAAGGTGCAATCACGTTCCCAAACCTATTATAGACACTCAAACAATGGGATCAAAATAGGGTACCTTTTGCCTATACCCATATGGTTCGATCTTAGACGGGGTATGGAGGTAAAAGAAACCATTGTGTCCAAATTTTTCGAATGGTCTTTGCATTCAAACTACACATAAGTTGAAAAAATATGTTTTAAGATATACTGCTAGTTATTCTTTAATATGATTCGTCACAAGAAATGGCCTAACATTGATTTTTTGGGTTTTAGAGTTGTGATCAGAAACAGCTGGGTGGTCCGCTTAATCCCATTTTCCTAGTAATAGTTGTAGTAGTAGTAAAAATATTTGTTGTAGTCGTAGAGTAGGAGTAGTAGTAGTAGTAGTAGTAGTAGTAGTAGTAGTAGTAGTAGTAGTAGTAGTAGTAGAAGTAGTAGTAGTAGTATCAACATGAAACATACAAAGGTGATACAAAGGTTAACATTCAGAAAAAAAAACATTATTTACATATATGTACAATATGATACAACTATAGAATGAAGAAAACATCATTATTTACATATAAACATGAAATGTACAATAGGATACAACTATAGAATGAAGAAAAAAAACATATAAACATGAAATGTACAATTCAATACTATAAAAAAAACCCACACAAATCAATTCAATGATGGTCAAATGAAACTAAATCATGAAACCAGGCTATCAAAGAGAGGAAAAAGTGCTCCTTATCTTGTTTTTAAGTACATGACTTGTATCAGTTTAAAATCATTTTCGGTCCCTAGGCCTATATTATAATGAAAATGCGATGGTCAAAAGTGGCCTGCTCTATAGAGTGACATCATCATAATAAAGAAAAATGTAAATTGCCATTGACGATAGAAACTTGCCGCTAGTATACTGTCATTTTATTCCTTAAGAATAATGTTGTGGACTAATTTGTGCTCTATGTCAATGTCGGCCTACAATGTACATTAAACATTGTGCATGAGGAAATTTTGAGGAAAACAAAATAAAAATAGGTATGTTCAGTGTTTAGGTTATCATGCTTTAGCTGTTGAATTTGACATAGAACAACATCTTCTGAACTAATAATTCAAGTAATCACCACTGAATGAAAATGTATATGATTAATTATTTTCAAGGTAAACATTACAACAGTTTTTCTATATGGCATGTGTTTAAATATGAAATTCTTTTAGACGACATCTCGGATGTTGTCTCTGAGACCCTGGATGTTAATACATGTTGGTAATTGAATGAATAAAGCACCTCTGACACGAGGAAAAAAAATCAATGAATGAAAAAGTTTCCTCCCAATTAAAACTATTGCTGGCCCATCTAGGATACACATGTACCCGACAATTTTAGGGTTGGTAAGACACGTGTAATTCCAAAGGGAGTATCGGTTTCAAGTCTGCTTATTTTCCCCTGATGTAGTAGCAGTTAACACGCTATCCCCATCCATCCCAACACGATAGGGTAAGTGGAACACTGTATCTTCTATGAATACATCTCATCTCCACCTCGATTAGGAAGATGAAACATATCACTCATTTGTACATTATAAGCATATACTCCCATTCACCGAACCTGTAGAAAATTGCTACAACTGCGCAGGCTGGAAATTCCCTTTTCCTGGCAATAATGGCGTGTCCTTCATGTTAGATATCTGAATAGATGTTTTAAATTGCTTGTACATATAAAGCTTTTCTGAAATATACTGTTTTCTTGTGTTATAAATAAATGAATTATATACATGGTGTAGTTATGCTGTATTGTGTATTTTGTCGGTAGTTTGTTTGAAGGAGTATAGGGGGGAGATTCCTTTCAGAAATAAGGTAATTGTACATTGTGTCCACATTAGCAAAAATGTAGAGTGAAATGTAAAAGAGAAGTGTAATTTGAAAATGAGTGAAGGAGAGAGAGAGAAAGAAAGAAAGAAAGAGAGGAGAGGGAGGGAGAGAAAGAGAGAGAGAGAGGGGGAGAGAAGATCGATTAATCGATCGATCAAGAGAGAGAGAGAGAGAGAGAGAGAGAGAGAGAGAGAGAGAGAGGGAGAGAGGGTTGGGGTTGGGAGGGAAAGAGAGGGAGTGGGGATCAAAAGAAGCTACATGAAAGAAAGAAGAAGCTGTATACTATACACATTTTACATGTAGAGGGCTTCAAATTGTTTAGGTAAATAGTTTACTTTTCTGTAGATCATATGTAGGCCCGGTATATGGGCACTACCACAGATCAGTTTACCTTACATATGTTACATCATGAGGAGGTCTGTTTCCACTTTGATTTTTATTAGGTTAAATACATTCATGTAAACTCTGTGGAAGAATGTGATCTAACTACACGCTAAATTTTGACGGTTTCTTAACGCAACGATATGCGTTGATAAATAAGCCTGGCCTAGCTGGCCGCTAAACCCGTACGATCATCAAGTCGGCACATTCTCCTAAAGTATTTTATTTAGCTCTGCTCAGCTAAGTCAGCTTCATCCCTGGCGAAACGCACGTGCACGACGTCGTGAAGGAAAGATCGGCCGCAAAAATTAGATTTCAAATTGCAGGTCCAAACAGTTTCAATAATGCGACAATGAACACACAAACAGAAGTAATAAAACCCCCTAAGAAGAATCTGATTGCAATTACACCCAGAGAGGTCCCATGCACCGCCCATGCACCTCTCTGGTTGGACGAAATTTCCTCGATTGTTTGGAACAAATGAAGATGCTTGCTTTTGATTGTTTGATTTTTTTTAAACAAAATTAAACCTACTCTGGCTTGAAGATGTAGACATTCATGTAGACTTATATGCATAACCGACATGTTAGATCTTTCTGTCTCTGGTGAAAATCTGAGAAAAATTAATTCGCTTTACAACTACCGTAAGGTCGTCTGCTACACGAGCAATCTGAACGTCCATCAAGAAGTGTCGTGTGTTGTTATTACGTCGAAGAACGGGGGTTCTGGTAAATATATATTTGTGTTATTTTACCGTCTGTTATGTAAAAACGTTTAAGAACTTATTTATGTCCGTCCTCAGGTGGCATCGCCTTTTATCATACGTTTACAACATTCGTCCGATTTGATATAGGCCCTATTTCACTTCAGTCGAAATACTCCGCGTGCTTTCATTTGGGCAAAAGAAACAAGCGACTACATTCGTGAACCGATGTAATTCGCAGCGAGCAAATTCTCTGTTCACAGATATTTGGCCTACAGCGTCAGTGCGCTTCCGTGTAAATGATTGCGAGAGTGTCGGTATCGCTGATGCATTTTTTCACGCGCAACTCTGCCGACACTCCGGCGGGCCGCGCTAGCGCTGCGAACAGAAAGCTTCAGGGGCATGGGCCCGTTTCGGCGCTAGTATCCACGGCAGCCTACCCGACTAGTCACGGCTAGCTAGCCGCGTAGCAGTTCCGGGGCTAAACCGGCATTGCTAGGGCCTAGCTAAACCTAGCCTTTTGACAAGGCATTGTGGGTGTAGGTTGTCCCTCATGCCTTTTAGCCTCTGAGTAGCAGTTGTATCCCGTGCCCCTAAAAAGATAATGCCCGTCTGCCTGTACACGCTGGCCTGGCGCTCCGAAAGATACGCCGTTCACCCACTAAACAGTAACTTGTATCGATCTTGCACTGACCGAACCAAACAAATTATATATTCAGGACAACCTCTAATCAATAGTTATACTTCCCGTCTGTATGCCAATTATAGTATGAGTATGAGTCATTCATTTATATCGAGATTGTCATCCAATCCTCGTTACAAATGGGTTTCGGATCGTGCATTATGTAAATGGATAGGTAGGCCTATTTAAAAATGTAGCTACACTGAATTTACAGAAAGAATTGAAAAACATGAGCTATTTTGTTTTAATTTTTAGTCATTTTATGTACACAGTTTGGTTATTCTAAGTTTTAAAAAAAGAGATATTTGTTATGAAATACAACGCTTCACAAGTCAACTGTACACCTGCTGTAAAAATGAATGAATCCATGCAGACCGATAACAATCGCGTAGTCTTACTAGATATGCGTAATTTGATAAACTGTCACCCTGTCACATGGTAAAACTATTATACGTGACATGCTTATTTTGTAAAATAGACTGTAAATGTATACTTGATTTTTCATGAGGGAAACGAGAGGGGAGATGATGGCTATGATACTGTGGGGCAGGTCTGCAGCAGCTGAAACCGTCGGCGTCGTTGAACTGTTGCCTGAACCAGTAGGTGTAGCATCTTGCTGCTGTGATTGAGTGCGCCGTTTTAAACTGCGGTATATTTTGTCCAGTTCATCATAAAATGATGCTTTTTACTAAGCATCGTGTTTCATGCTGAGCTGAACAAAATATACTGAGGTTAAAAATTGCGGCTCCTTCCCTTTCCCTTTCCCTTTGCCAATTCCTTTGAGCTGGAGTGTATGTAATCCTTGCACAGCGGGATTGCCTAATAGATTGAAGTTTTGCCATATCCTGTAGGTAGACTAACGAAAACATCCCTACCACGAAGAGCTGAAATGATTCCTGCTCTGTCACTGTGTTTAGCGCGGTTAGTCTCGTTCCAGGTGCTAGTGGGGTATTGCGCTGAGGGAGCAAAATCATTAAGCCCTAAGGCCGTGATCAGAGGCTAAGCTAAACTAAACGTGGGCGCTAATGCAGACATAGAAATCACTTTTTTTTTGGACGAATTCAACGGCAAAGAAGTTGTCTAGGGTTAGGGTTAGGGTCAGAGTTAGCTTTAGAAATTAGGTTTAGGGATAGGGTTAGGGTCAGGGTTAGGTTTGCGAGAGGTTGAATATTCAACTATGGGTTGTCGAAAAAAGAGAATGTCAAAGATGCCAACAATTTATTCTTTAGGTCAATGGATATCCTGAAGAATTGGCAGCCAGTAGCTGAGACATTCCTTTTCTTTTTCAACAAAGTATTTCAATAATGAATATTGAATTGAATATTCAATTGAATATTCAACCTCTCGCAAAATTGGAAGGCTTATTCCTGCGCAGCCTAATTTTCATACCCTTTACAGAAGTGAGCAGTGCTCATTCAAGCAAGATTTTTTTTTTTGACGTTTTGGTGTCAAATGAAAGTTGACACCGTAAGCTATCCATGCATGTTAATTTTTCTCCCCAGAATCAAATATTTTTTTATTCGGCAGCCATTTCAAAAGCGTATAGTTTTTTTTTGAGACACGCGGCATATTTACCTGTTTAAGTGTGCATATGCATGGTACACAGGTACAGTGGTAAAGTAGCCCCAAATATTCTTGTTTCTGGCTGTGAGCGTCTGTCTCGTTCCTGGCTGTAACCCATATACATAGAGCATGGGGGTTAAAAGTCGTCACAAGCCATTTGGCTTTCTCATGATACATTGCATTTATTAAATGAAAATTGATTCTTTTTCTTTTTATAAGATAAATAAAGAATTGAATTGAATTGAATAATGTTGTTTACAGACACCTACCCTAACAATGGCCAGCGCCCACTATGAATGCAAGATTGGTCCATCCATCCTGAACTCTGACCTATCTTGTCTGGCCGATGAGTGTCAGAGGATGCTGGACAGCGGAGCAGACTACCTCCACCTAGACGTCATGGATGGGTGAGATGAATTTATGACCTCATGGCATTAAATAGGAATATGCAGTGGTGGTGATTGGTGATTTGATGGGACACTTTTTAATGGCAGAAGGGATCTACCATTGTTACAGGTTCCCCGCATGTGTGACTTCATGATTTTATTATTATGAAGGAATTACATCAAAATGATAAACTGCAGGTCATACAAATTAATTGTAAAATTAGATGGCCCAATGGTTCTGTCATGATGATGTGTCTCTTATGGTAAACACTACTGCATATCCCTTCTAAAAGTAATTTCCTTGAAAATTCCATCAACTTAACAGCACCTCTTCATATCAAAAGTAATGAGAGGGTAACTCTTTTGTTTGAGTCACTTAAACTAATCAGACTCAGACAAGCTAGGGGTTTCCACATCATTTGTCTTGTAGCAATGAATGGAGAGTCTGATATAAGGTGAGTCTCATGGGAACTTCATAGAAGTAACATATAGATATCAGGTAGAGCCATTTTCCTGCACAGCAGGTAGAGACAAAACTATTGATCTGTTACCGGCTCATGAGGGACAGAGAGGTATATCCCCTCACACAATGTAGAAATCTCTCTAATACTACATGAACTTACACCCAGGAAAATGGGATTCCTGTAGATTTGAATTGAGACAAAAACGATGGAGCAAAGAGAACAAAAAATCTGATGAAATGTTTCAGTCTAATGAGATTCTATTTTTTCCATAGATAGAGCTCCATATTTTATGTAAAGGTTCAAAGTAAATGTAAGAAATTGTTTGTACTGTAGACAAAGACAGTAACTTATATATGTTAATATTAGCTGATACATTGAACATCTTGGTTTTGCAGTCACTTTGTCCCAAACCTGACATTTGGCCACCCAGTTGTCAAGTGCTTGAGAGAGAAGGTCACCAAAGCATTCTTTGGTAAGCTATTTTCCTTTTCAAATCTAAAGAAGTTAATTGTGTACTACAAAGGAAATTATAATTATCATTTCAGTCATGGTTGACTTTTTTGTTGTTGTTTGAATGTCGTTGTAACTCTATTTAAGGAAGCTGTTATTTATTGAATTAAAGTTGTAAGAATTTGTATTTGTTTATGTTATAAGTTTATTCAATTTTATCTACTATGAAACCTCTCAGTACTATAGGTGTACAATTTCAAGTCAACTTTGAGATTTTCTTGGCTTGGTATAGAATGTGTTAAGTTGAGCTTTCAATAATGCTCCATCTGGAACTATTTTAAAAGCTAACCTTTTTTTTTGTACTATGGAATGAACAGAAAAACCCCCCACAGAAATGAATTGCTGTTGTCTTATTCTTCAATTTTCACACTAGGTTATTTCTCAAGTCAGCTGTAATTTAGGCAAAAGAGCATAACACCCCAAAATTTACTTTTTAGTTGAGAAGGTATTTTTGGTAAATAAAATGCGCTCTTTCCAATGGTGAAAGTTCCGAATCTTATCTATTTATAATTTTAAAGATAGAAGGACATATCTTTCACATTTTGTCACAACTTTGTAATTTCTAACGAGGCAAAAGAGCGTAACTCAAGATACGGAACTATAAATTGCAAAGAAAACATTCAAGTTGGCACAGGAAAAGAATATATCTTTACATACATTGTTTTGCCATATTAGAACCGACAAATATATGATATGAAATAATATAGCAAAAGAATGTATGCTAACATTCATCGCTTTGCCATATGAAGGCTTATCAATTTGGCAAAAGAACATATCCCATCTTATGGCGCGCAGGCATTCTTCAGCAGAGACATATCAATTCAGCAAATGAATGTATCTTTACTTGCTTTTGCCAATTGTTATGTCTCCGTGGGAGAATACTTGTGCAACGTAAGTTAGGATACGTTCTTTTGGCAATTTAGAACCACTCCTCTGGAGAATGCCTTCATATGGCAAAAAGCTGCATCTATTTTGAAAATATGATTTACTCTGCAACAACAAATCCATTTTTACTGAAATTTTGTGAAAATATATTAAAAGAATATTTTTTAGAAGCGTACCATTCTTTTGCCTTATTATGGCCGAAGTGAGTAGTGCCCTACAAATGAATACAAGAACAGTGATTGATAAGTTATTTCCTATGACAGGTATTTAAAATATTGTCCATTTATTTTCTTTTTCTTTCTGACTGCTATAGACATGCATATGATGGTCCTTAATCCAGAAAAGGTAAAAATGCAAACAATGTTAATATTCCAATTGTATAGCTCCGTGTCATGCATGTTGATGGGTATTTGTGTTTTTGCACAGTACTTTTACTGGATACTTACTCCATCTATGGCTGCATTTATGAGATTTTGCGTACCCAGAATCAGTGTTTGGAGAAGAGCGTTTTAGGTGATTTATTGCGATTTCTTCTCTGGCTAGAAAGGCTGTATTACTGAACATGCCATTGCACGGCTCATTTTGCTCATCTTTCCTGCCAGAAAAAAAATTGAACAAGTGCATTCTAAATATTACTAGGCAACAGCATCAATAGCCTATGGAAATTCAACATGAAAAAGTGAGGGAAACAGTTCTTGGACCCTGTTGTCAGACAATTTCCATTTTAATGTATTTGTGCTTATATACTGCACCATAACATCTACTGTATACGCCATATATATTTTGCGCGGTTTTATTTTTAGTGAATTTTGACGAATTTAACAACACAAAAAATTATGAATACTGTACGACGTGCTCTAGCACATGTATTACTAGTACTAGTATTCCACGATCGCGAATTAAACCACTCGCTAAATTGCCGAGAAGTTCTGATTCGCGAAAAATTAAACGAAATATATGGCGTATACAGTAACAACTCGTCTCCATTTGCATCGTATCTGCAACATTGCAACCTCGTCATTATTGACATACTGTGTAGTTCTATTGCACACCATTGTCTAGGAAATGCAGACTGGGAATATTAAAACCCTCGGGAAGAAAACATCCCGAGAAGACATTTATGAATACCAATTTTGCCTTTTCTAGGCTCTTTCTAAATTGGGGAATTAGGAAGAAAGTTATGGCAAATGTTGATAATTTCTTGTACTCTCCTAGCTCGTAACAACTTAGTTAATTTGATGAAAAATATAACTCGAGAAAATGTGATTGCTTTTCGCTCTTACTTTCCATTATTCAGACATAAATTGTGTACCGAAACGTAATCTTCTCCTTGATTCCCACTCCTTGTGTTTTCAGTGGATTGAGCCGATGCATGGCGCAGGGGCTGACCAGTACACATTCCATGTGGAGGCTACAGATGACCCCAAGACAGTGATCAGACTTGTCAAGGAGGCTGGCATGAAGGTAACAGCAATCTCATCTTTTCCTCTTCTTCAAAACCACTAAAGGCCACCCACTGCAGATGACATCATTTTGCCACGACTCTTTAGTCGCAGGGGCCTAAAACTGGAATGTGACGTCACCTGCCTTCACAATCCCCATTACTAAGGGGCTATTTCACCAAGAAGTGCTTAAGTATGCACAAATTTATGCACGCCTTGTTACATGTTCTTGGGTGCCAAATTAGATTCTCAATAGGTGCGTCTTCATTAGCCCGATCAGACGAAATAGCAAGCTATTTTGCTGATCCGGGGAACTAGCCTGAAGTTGCAATCGCGTCTTCATTAGCTCGAAACTCGGGATACGTAAGCTCGAAACTCGGGATGCATAAATTATCCCAATGTTCGTACATGCGCAGTGTGCGATGGGAATAGGCCACGGCCGTGTGGCTCCGGTTGTGAGCTCGCATTCACGCACGTATAAAACCTTACGTAAACAATGCCTCGTGCGCGCTGATGAGTGCCAGGGTCGGAAAATTTTCGAGCTAATGAAGACCTCCGAGCTACCTCGAGCTATTTCACGAACTAGCTCTAGCTAGCTCCATCTAGCCCAAGATTTCTTGGGAAATTTTCTTGACCAAATAACTCGCTATCTTGCCTGATCTGGCTAATGAAGACGCAAATAGCTAGCTGTTTCGTGATCTGGCTAGCGAACCCGATCAGAACAAGCTCGCTATTTTGCCCACAACGGGCTAATGAAGACGCCCCTAATGATCTTGATTCCCATCAGCTAAAATTGAAATCTGATCCTTGTAGATTAAAATTCTTGTTGTTACCAAGCGTGTGATAGAGAGTTTATAATTTGTTAAATATGATAAGGATTGTAGGAAATTTACTTCCACTATGCTAAAACATCTCATTTAGCACAATAAAATGTCACTAGTCGTGCATACAGTCATGCCTTACTTATGCTATAGTCGCACCTTTGCGTATTTGGCTTGCGTATTGTTGCGTATTGCCCATACGCATAATTAAACACAATAATGTGAGCTCACAACGTACTCTTTTGGTGAAAGCTGCATCGAACATGTTTGTGATATGATAACCCTCAGGTTGGCATAGCAGTGAAACCTGGCACACCCGTAGATGTCATCCTGCCATACGTAGAGGATGTGAACATGGTCCTGGTGATGACAGTGGAGCCAGGATTCGGTGGAC
Organism: Arbacia lixula; assembly: GCA_963669155.1. Classification (NCBI taxonomy): domain Eukaryota; kingdom Metazoa; phylum Echinodermata; class Echinoidea; order Arbacioida; family Arbaciidae; genus Arbacia; species Arbacia lixula. The sequence goes on along the minus strand of OZ022576.1, from coordinate 10,635,856 downwards.
AGAAGTTCATGACAGACATGATGTCAAAGGTAGGGAGTCGACTTCTTACTTTCGCTTGTTGTGAATTGTGGCATTGGTTAACGACCACCGCTGACGATGTGATTTTGTCATGATTCTGCAGTCGTAAGGGCTTATGACTTACATAAATCTAATGACCAGGGCCCTGTTGCATAAAACTTACCATTAAAGACAGCCAGTCCCTTTTTCAGATCACCACAAAACCATTGAAACATTGGCAAAACATATAGAGAAGTGTTAGCAAGCTCTATATTCACAATTTGAAACTGATACGTAGTGTAAAATTCAAAAAAGGCACGTAAACAAGGTCTGATTAATAGTCTTTACCTCAGGCTCTTAGCAGGTTGTGTTGAAATATCTGCTTTATTGATTAATCTGTTTATTAAATTATAAAACACATTATGAAAAAAATTGTTCTATGGAAGAAATCATCTCCAAAGTTTGGTAGTTACTCATAAAATTAGGATTTCACACAAGCATAATAACCACATAGATACTGTAACAAAGACTAATACTTTTTTCGTTGTACGAAAAAAGTCGGTTTGAAATTTAACGGCTGAAGTTTTTTACATATACAGAAAGCTTCAACATACTATATTCTTAGAAATGGTCTTGAATCACGCTTTCTTCAATTTACGATCTTGATAGACGATTTCAAATTTTAAGCTTGCAAAAGGGACGGACAATCTTTAATGGTAACTTTATTATCAATCAACTTTATCAATAGTAACATCGCTGACAGCCAATCAAACTCAAGGTTTCCATAGAAGTTGCCATTGATGGCAAAGTTACCATCAATGGTAAGTTTCATGCAACAGGGCCCTGGACTTGTAATTCAGCCAGTCACAGAGTCATACTATATGAATGAGACGGATCATGTCATCTGTGTTGGCCTTTCGACTGTAATGGTGGACAGTGACATGAGATTAAAAGAGGCCCTTGATGCGTGACTCTCAAAGAAATTTGTGCTGAAATTATCACTTCATGTGGTGCTTTAAGAATACTCAAAATTATTCATTGTTACTAGTTTCACTTAGAGTTATTAGTATTGTCTTCAACCAATTGATCAAAATTACTTTAACATTTTCAATCATGGTTTAGTAAATGTTCCTCTTTTTATTGCAGGTGAAAACGTTAAGGGAGATGTACGAGAGTCTGGACATTGAGGTGGATGGGGGAATTGGGCCAGCGACCATTGATTGTGCAGCAGAGGTAAATTGGGTTGTTAATAGCAACTTTAATCACCATGTAATAATACCTGGTAGTTATGTTACATGATGATGATGATGATAACAATAATAATGATAATGATATTGATAATAGAAAAAAATAATAACAGTTGTGGTGAGGATGAGACAAAAACAAAATCAACAGGGGAAAAAATAGGTAGAAGAAGAACTAGACGACTTTATCTATTGACTTGGCTGTTTCCTGAAGAATCCAATATGAAGTTGTTTTTCCCATGGTGCCTCATTAGATTTGTAGGTGTGCTTCCTGAATGCACTTGTTGTGTATGATAGCTTTATATCTTCACACCACCTCCACTACAATTTGTATTCATTTTTTGGCTCTCATCATCCACTTTTGATATCACCATATTTTGTCAAGGGCATTTCATTTTTCTTCTTTATTCATTTGGGTTCTAGGTCAGCAAATCGCACAAAAAATGCTGGTATACAGTGAAACCTGTACATAACAATCTCTGAAGGAAGACAACAGATTTGGTCTTGATAAGCAGGTGATATTTGTGTACAGGTTATTTTCATTGGTTAGGGTTTCAATGGTAAACTGTTTTCAAGGGAAAGCAAAAATCTGATCTTTATAAACAGGTAGTCTTCATGTACAGGTGGTTGTAAGATATTAGTTCACTCTATTTGTTTTTTGTACACTATTGCCATGACGCAACTTCCATTCCGTTTGAGATTTGAGATTCTGTTTCGATTTCCATTGCAGGCTGGAGCCAACATGATTGTTTCTGGAAGTGCAATCATGAAGAGTGATAACCCAAAGCAGGTGATTGATAGTCTACGGGGCAGTGTACAGAATGCCATTCAGAAAGCCAACTTAGAAAGGTAGCATCGTGGCACAGATTTTTTGTCATGACCTCAAGTACTATTTCCTATAGATGTTCAGAATTTGTACAATTCAATGAAGCATATTTAATTTAGTTGTGTTCTGGTACAGGTTGTTTGTACAAAGTATGAGCAATGGGAGATTCCTTCATTTGAAAAAAACAACAAAATTGCATGTTGATAGAAGCTTATTCAGTTCAGAGCTGGTTTGTTTTATGGTCAGAAGATTAATTAAAGGGTGACATTAAATAAAGGCAATTTGTTAAACTCACTCAAAATGGTTGAATTGCATTGGGCCATGACTAACAATTGTAAAATCAATGTGATAAAATTGTAAGCACCCTAGGTGCATGTATCTTCAAAAGATGGGCTAGAAGTGGTATTTGGCCTAATGAATTGCTGAAGTTGCATTTATGATGTATGAGTATATTGAATGATTATGGCTGAAGCATCACAAATTTAACCTCTTGCAAGTTGTGCTTTTTTCTTCCAGAACACTGGTAGAAGGGAAATTAAAAAGAAGGTGCTCATTTCAACTCAATACTTGTTAATGTTTTGTGCATAATGGTATTCAATCAAATTTTTGAGAAATTGCACCTTTTTTCCTACCAGGAGCGGTATCCAAGGAGAAAGGGTATTTGGGTCAATCTACTAGATTCAATAAATCCAGGGCTTGTTTATAAAGTAAGTCTTGCTTGTAAATATCGCGTGTACACGTAGTTGTCAATCAGACCAAGAACATTTGACACACTGGACTGCCTTGCACAATAAAGAATGCACAATACTTTTTTTGTAAAGAGTAGGCTCAGTGAAAACCTGTGAGAATACGGTGGAGCGTTTAATTCTGTTGATTATGAATGTATGTGTAAATTTGTTCTAGTTGAGGTGGAACCTGAACTGTTTTGTTATTTTTGATTGGCCTATGTTGGACTCTAGAGGGACTACTGGTACGACCAGCTTTCGAATGTTCATCTTGATACCTGATGATGTGGCTAGTATGTGTACACTCGCATACACCGCACGCTGGATCAATTGGCCCAGAGCAACATAGCTTGCATAGAGTTTGTACACACAAGTGAAATGCTGCACGAAAATTGCACAGCGCTGCACAACAAATGCACGGCTGGAATAATTAGTAAAATTGATGCATAATCATGTGACTCACTTACGGGATTCCTATTGGTTACATTCTTTAACCTGTGTTATAATATCCAGTACACCCCATATTAATGGCATGTGACCAATGGTTATCGTGAAAAGCAATGAAAAATGTTTGTTTGTGAATGTGTCTCATACAGTGCATGTACTTTCAAATGAGTTGTTAAATGGTTAGATTCTTGTTGGATGTCAGATAGACTTGCCTTACCTTGTATGCAAAGCGAATCATAGTCATAGTATTATGTCTTCCAATGTACACTTTATCTTAGTCAGAAAGTAAAGTGGAATATTTACTTTAGCATCAAAAGATATCATTTCAGATGTGGTACAGTTTGCATTCGATAATCATTCATAATTCATAATTGATGCACATGTAGTAATCTGTTGCAGCAGCACTGGCAGGAATGTATGGAATAGTGAAGTGTAGGTGCCATGTGTCATACACAATGTTAGTATTTACAAGGAAGCTTTGGTTTAGATGGTGCAAGTAAAAACTGTGTCACAAGTACCATACAATAGAGGATTCGATGGGAGGCTACATCGTGCTGATGGCAGATAGGGCAGCCTTTTTAAAGGGCATATACTGTACCGGGAAGGCAAAAAAGTCTTCAAAAGGTAATTGTTAGCAATCTTCTTGCCAATGGTCTTGAATTAATGTATTGTCCATTTTAGAAGCTTGCTGAAAGTTATTTGCCCTCAAATGATCCAGATTTGGAGAAATTAATGATTAATGATTAAATCCTCAAATGTTCGGGCCGAACATTTTGAGGATTTGTGATTTAATCTTTCATTACTCCAAATGTAGATCATTTGAGGACAAATAACTTTGAGCAAGTTTCTAAAATGGACAATATATTAATTCAAGACCATTGGCAAGAAGATTGCTAACAATTACCTTTTGAAGACTTTTTTGCCTTCCCGGTACAGTATATGCCCTTTAAAGGTTGTTTTCCCTGTGGCATCAGCTATTGTTGCAGAAATATGTTTCCAAGCTTGGTTCAATCTTAAAAAGAGGGAGAATTTATAGACAGCAGTTGTTGACTCAGGGACAACAATATTAATATTAATATATATATAAGATAACAAGCTTCAGGATTCGTTTGTATTTTGCTGGAGAAACTGCTGATCGAAATGGTATGAAGGATGTAGTGATATATCATATAAGTTGGTTATCTTAAAAATATAACGGATATTTGTTTTAGATGTAGTAAGCATAAAACAACATCACAAACAGAAAGGTCACTGCCCTATATGAATCATGCTATGGAAACTAAGGCCAAAGATCACATGTATTATATTTGCTTCAATTTGTAAACTTTGTTAATGTGTTTGCACCAGTTTGTCATCCTAGCAACAATAATACGCATCAATTCCATAGAATGGCAATTCCTATTGTTTAGAAGGTGTTAATACAGTATGAGGCTTCAAATAGTCTATCCACAATTCAAATATTTGTGCTACATAATTATTAAGAAAAACAATTCCGACAATATACTCTTAAATTTGCTCAAGCTGTGATCCACTTTGTTTCTGGTAAAAGAGTTTCGTTTTACTATTCAATAACAATATGAAGAGTTAGTTTGAAATGTTCTCTGAAATTAAATATTTTTTGCAATCATGATCACCGCTTCATAAGTAGTTAATACTCTGTATTGTGGTCACACACATTCAGACATACCTACAGCCATAATCCACATACATACATGCATACGTACATACATACAAACATACACATGAACGAACATACCAGCCATGTATCCTGGAATTAGAATTAGAGGGAGCGCAGACTGAAATTTTCTTATATTATTGTATTAGCATATATGCTCAGTGTGTGAATCTCCAAAAAGTAAAGGGGGCGTGCATGGCCCCATGCGCCCCGCCTGTATCCGCCAGGGCATACACTTATTTACATAAAACCTATACATGTAGTACAGTAACCATTTCTATATTAGTAAAGTGCATGTACGTCAGCGTAATTTTTAATCCACTCATTTCTGTACTTGAGCGTTCCTCTTGTTATAACGCTTTAATTAGAGGTTTGAACCCACACACATATCTCAATTTCTCTAATAGATGCAACGTACATGGCACCGTAGATGGGTAATTGACCCTATGCCTGTCTCGACTTCCGATAATCCACCTATCTCATTATGATGGCCTACAGGGCTATGGTCTAGTCATTTAGGCCTTTTGATCCAAAGGATCTTTCTCGTACTTAAACAAGTGGGTCTTTTCAGGCAAAAGGTCTACCGACCACTGTTTTATGGTGAAAAGAAGGATGGAGTTACTTTCTCCTTTTCCGTGTGTGAGAAAAAGCGAGAGAGTAGAGAGAGAGAGAGAGAGAGTGTGTGTGTGTGTGTGTGTGTGTGTGTGTGTGTGTGTGCGCATGTGTGTACATGTGTGTCGTGCGTGCGTGTGCGTGTGCGTGTGTGTGTGTGTGTGTGTGTGTGTGTGCGTGTGAGACAGAGAGAGAGAGTGTTTGTGTGTGTGTGTGAGGGATGGGGGTACAGAGGAACTTACAAAAAAGGCAATGAGAGATTCATAATTTGAAGTGGATCTTGAAATTGAAACGAGATACTCGCCGTCCGGTGCGTATAAAGAATCCTGGTTAGGATTATTGAATTAAATGGCAGTAACCTGAAATTTTCAAAGGTTCAATATTTACATGGTTATCAGCAATAGGGGCGTCGAGAGACCCGCTTCTTTATCGGCTTTAAGCGTCGATAACAACTGAATATCCAAACGAATTTTGCTCGGGTTATTCTTTTATCACATTGTTCTCTCTCATTTTCCGTCATATTAGTGTATCTAGAAATCATTACGAGATGCAGGAAATATACGTACACCCACATTGGTTGTAATCCTCGCTCTCCTGGAAATAGTTGTCAAATAAGCGTTCACTGTGGGCATCTCTCCTCACGTGCGTTGCTCGGATTTGTTTCCCAGTCGGCGTAAAACATATTTTCTCAATGAACGAAATCGCGACAAAATATTCATACTCGAGTATGACAAGCTTGGGATAGAAATCGAAATCCGCAAGTGATCCCACATAATTCCATTGAATAGTCATAGAGAATATATCACGGTTAACATAACGATGCCAGATAATTTAGATCTTATACGTACAGCATATGCATTTGCCAAAGTCAAGGACGTCATTACAGTCTCGCATTTACAGTGGACGTCAGCCTAAACTTGCATCAAGTTTAGATTAAAACGAATAATACATTGCCGTAACCATAGTAACGAGCAAGTGTAGAACGAAAGGAGGATAAAAGAAATGGAAACGGAAAATGATGAGGAAAAAGGGGAAGACATGGAGAGATGAGATACTAGAAGTAGGAAATAAATGTTAATCGACATTGTATTTAAGTATGGAGAAAAAGGAAGACCGCAAACTGAAATATGATACGATATATGTGGGTGCGGTTAAACCTCACAGTTAACATTCATATTAAAGGCGAACAACAAACACACAAATGGATAGAAAGAGGAAAAATTGAAAGGGAAAGAGAAGAAATAAAAGCAACTGCGAAAAAGGGGTAGGGGAGGAGCGTCACATTGCTGAACCCCAATAAAGTTGGGTTATTTAAATCCCTATTAAAGAGGAGGGGGGGGGGGGGCATTATGCACCCCCTTCCCTCACCCATCCCCTGCGCCATCAAGGTCCGTGTGGGATGATAAAATTTCCATTCATTGGAAATTCGAAGGATTCGGGTGCCCTCTCCCTCTTCAGACAGCTTCATCTATTGTTTCTCTCTCATTCTCTGTACGTACGTCCATAATGTTTCTCTGTTTCTCAAACACATATCATACAAGAATCTGGTATACAAGAAACTCCTTGCAACACCTCTGATATACATATATAAAAACGCGACGACAATTTCACTCGATGCACGATGCGTTTCTTCATGAATAAAACATCCTAAGACGACCGGGCACCGCGCAAATGGCGTAATACAAGCTTAGGCCCTTTGATTCTTCCGATCCCGCTTTGTATTCTCGCCAAGCCAGCACGCTAATGGCGTGTCACATCACTAAACCCTGCTCTCAGACACTCTTGAGAATCGATTGATAACGTCAGAGGAATATTAGTCAACAACGGCTCCGTTCGTTGTCATGTTGGTGGATGTATATTGTTAGAGGGGGTCGAGACTTGAATCGGAGTACTAACATGACTAAAGAATAACGTACGATAACTCATCCTGCGATCTTCTTATACAAACAACGCTAACGATGAATAAGTGATGGAAAATGATAATCAACATTGCCAACAACAACGGGGCATGTCCTTGCAACACCCCGCAAAAATAAAAAAACGAGACCCGCTTCTTATCAGATCAGACGCCGCCCCCGCTCCAAGGCCTTGTTAAATTTCGGTATTTTTTTTTTTTTTTTTTACTAATGACTATGTGCACCCCTTTAACCCCGCGAACATTAACGGTAGGACGACTGTTCTCCCGGGTGGCTAAAGCTCTGTGGCCATCATTTGTTCAAAGCAAGGAAAATGATTGTTAAACTTGATAATTTTATAAAGGTATGTTAACATGGAGGTGGTATGTCTCTGCCGCTTTCCTCAATACCGTCTTGCCTTGGGCCTTTTTCATGTTTTCTCACATTTGGAGAGTTTAAGTCGCCTTAGGATTCGTTCATTGCCAGGCGAAAGATGTTCAGGTTGCTTTGCCGCGGCGAAAAAGACCTCGCCTCAAAGTGCCTGCGGCGAGCGGAAGTGGCAGTGTCACAGCGCTTTCGTGTGAAGGGACTTGTATCTTGCAACCTGTCCAGCCAAGATAACATACACGGCTACACGCATGTAAGTGCAGTATGAGGATATCGGGAAGGGTAATGGTGTGGTCACGCCCACAGACCTTTTCACAGATGCTAGTAATGTGGGCGTGTGTCTTGAGCGATGAGGGTGGGGGAGAAGGGGGGGGGGGGGGGGGGCTCAACCAGTAAGGCCTACAGACGGTGTACACATCAATCACAAGTTTGTTATTTTCATGACTTGTTTGAAAACAACCAACATACGTTCAATAATTAAATTATTATTAAATTACCACATTATCTTTTTATTTCACGAATTCCCGAAATATAATTAGGATTATTGCTTCAAACATCCAATGTTTGTTTGGCCTTAATGTGTGTATGTGTTCATGCATGTGTCATTGTGTGTGATATATTTTATTTGTTACAAACATGTGTCGGAAAGAACGAAATATAAGAAGAAAAAGTAACAAATAATATCAACAGAAAGACAAAAAGGTCGGGAGGAAACAGAACAAAATATAAGCCCTTGCATGCAGAAAAGCGGGAAAAAAAAGGAACACGTGAAGATGACAAGGGAGGAGAGCTATCGCCAATCAGAGGTAACTCCACATAATCATGGTGATAGTTGTGGTAGACTCAATCTTCACCACCACCTGGCCGTGTCGGAGCGAGCTTCACGCACCGCTTTCTAGCCGGAGAAACACGAGAACCCTGACATTCAGCAAAAACACCGCTCGGCGGTCTGTCAACTCTCGACGCCTAGCTGCATCCGCTCTGTGCTCGTCCGTACACGCTACACGATTGTGCTTTCAGTAAACATCCACTCGTTTGGGGTGTGAAGACGAATTATTGTTGCCAATAGCAACTGTTTGATTCATTACCAACATGATTATTTCAAAGTTAAAGTTCGATTCCACGGTGTATTCTTATTTTAACATGATTGCAGTTGACCCTTTTTAATACAAAAATGCTGCTCTATCCTATGGGAATTATGTGCATTAAATGTAAATAAAGTGACATAGGACATAATGGACCACATTCCTTGTCTCGCTTAAGCGGTCTTTGTGCACATGTTTCACTGTATATCAAAATCATTTTCATTTAAATCAACTTATAGACATGGTGATGGTCAATTTTCTAAGCGATCATTATCATATGAGTAGGGGTCTGGAATAGGGGGAAGGACGTGGTGTCGTGTACAAAGAGCTCTTGAATACCACCTGTCTGTAGATACTGTTCATCTTGAATCCCTTCAGAGCAGGTTGCGTGCAATTGAGCCAGCCTATTAATTTCATTTTTGATTGTATTTGCATGACAAAGGCTGTCGGCAGATTTGCGGAACACAAAACATGACTGGATTTTTCCAATTTGGAATGACTTGTCTTTTGAAGACACACCCCTTCCGGCCGTACTCACACCAATGATGTTTATCGGAATGCACCTTAGGCATGAACTAATTATAGTGTACGCGTCATGTCTGTGTGGAGGTCATATTTTTATTGAATAGCGGTAAAATCAGCTACGGGAAATATCATCTTTTTGTCTGCGATTCGTTGAATTCAGATTTTAGTTCTTCCTATCAACAATACAGTGTACTGTTTCGTGACGATAATCATCCGTTGTATCGTTATGTTTGTTGTCTTTGTCTTTAGTTCTTCATGTGCTGATGTACTACTATATTTATCTCACCTTTCTATTCTCTCCACCTCTCTCTTTATGACCGTCTGCCTACCCCTCTAGCTCTGTGATCTCTCTTTCTCTCTCTCCATCTCTCTGTCACGTTGTCATTTTCTATACGCAACACACATACACACACACGCACACACACCTACACACACACCTACACACCTACACATACACCTCTTCACATTCACCCTATCTGTCTCTCGTGTCATCCCCTTAATTACATCCTTTCTCACTCCTCCCGTCCCTTAACCCGCGCGGTTCCATCCCTCCAAGTCCCAACCCGCTCCCAACCTCTTCCCTACCCCTTCCCTACTCTTTCACCATCCCTTCCCCACCCCTTCTCTACCCATTCACCATCCCTTCCCCACCCCTTCTCTACCCATTCACCATCCCTTCCCCACCCCTTCTCTACCCATTCACCATCCCTTCCCCACCCCTTGCCTACCCATTCACCATCCTTTCCCCACCCCTTCTCTACCCATTCACCATCCCTTCCCCACCCCTTCTCTACCCATTCACCATCCCTTCCCCACCCCTTCTCTACCCATTCACCATCCCTTCCCCACCCCTTCTCTACCCATTCACCATCCCTTCCTCACCCCTTGCCTACCCATTCACCATCCCTTCCCCACCCCTTCTCTACCAATTCACCATCCCTTCCCCACCCCATCTCTACCCATTCACCATCCCTTCCCCACCCCTTGCCTACCCATTCACCATCCTTTCCCCACCCCTTCTTTACCCATTCACCATCCCTTCCCCACCCCTTCTCTACCCATTCACCATCCCTTCCCCACCCCTTGCCTACCCATTCACCATCCTTTCCCCACCCCTTCTCTACCCATTCACCATCCCTTCCCCACCCCTTCTCTACCCATTCACCATCCCTTCCCCACCCCTTCCCTACTCTTTCACCATCCCTTCCCCATCCCTTCCCCTTTTCTCCTAGCTATTTTCCTTCTCTCGTATATCTCTCCTCTACATGCCTCATGTACGGTTATTATCTCTAACTCCGTGCGTCCTGCATGCATCATCATCCACATCTTCCCCATTTTAGTGACCTTTCCTCTACTTTTAGCTTGTCTTCCTTTCTTTCTCATTCTTGCTTCACCCTCTGTTTCCCCTTTCTTCCTTCCGTCTTGCCCTATTAACCTTCTGGGGCGCTTTTCATACGAAGTCCGTTCTCCCCCTTGAAAATAAAACCACATCCTGATCATTAAGATACCTTTTAATTTTGACACTGGAAATGATATCCCATCACAGGACCGAAAGGGCCCATTAAGCCGATTGAAATCGTTCTATATATATCACGGTGGTATAGCTCGACCATAGGTCAACATGGAGGAGGGAGGCGGAAGAGATTTTGTAGCGGGGTGATAAATCATATGCTTCAAATGCAACTTTGAGCTATTGATCATCAATCTCCCCATGCAGCGGCCATACAGATAGCACGCTTATGCGCCACTTTGCTACATCGCATCGTACATCATGGTACGTGACACACTAAGCATGCTGAAATGTAATATAGCGACTGGTTGATTCCATGTCGGGCGTGTAGGCCTACTGCCATGACTGTAATTTCCACCAAATGTAATTTTCATAATGCATATCATGGGTCATACCTCTCCCGTAATATGAATACACGTTTTACAAACGAAAGAGATAGCACGATGCACTTAATTTAGTGAGATATAGGTTAGGCAAGTTAATACGTTTGTGATGTAATCGGCATGTTTCCGGCTAGATTTTCCAAGGTTATTTCTATATTGGCCTAGTGAATGTATCCCCATCGTGAAGGCATCACTCTATGTATAAACATATATAAATCCTCGATGAAGTACAGCAAGTGCACTCAGTGCAGCTGCCTGCGGAGCGAACGTGCAATATTCATATTTTCTAGCGGCGGTGCGTTATCATCATAACAGGCGCCGTTTTCCCCACCCGTTTCCGTAGTTACCGATGCCAGTCGATCGTAATGTATCTCGCGCGTGATGGACAATAAAATGATCCATTACTCACGGGCTTATACGCATGAAAGATGCGGTCGACTGTGGGATTCGCTTATTCCCAGAACAATATCATCCAGCTTTGACCATATCACTTTAAATCAATCGCAGCCATTGTGACGTTGAGAGATGTCGTATTTCGGTCATACGCCCACAATTTGTAGAAAATCTGACCTAATTGAGAATGCCAGATGATATGGGATTCCCTTAGTACTGCGCTGTGAGTTGTATAATTGAACGGAAAAAATAGGTTGTATTCTTAGGAAACTGCTAATGCAGGGAAAGGGGCGTGCGTCGTGACATAAGATGAAGATTGCGGTCACGGTTATCAAACCTGTACATAACGGCATCATTGTGTTGCTCTGTGAAAGTACTTTTATATAATCCATTCCAGCACTATATAACAGTCATTTGGTAGCAGACTTGCCAGGTGTATATTCTCTGAAAAGTTGCACTCAATGCAGAGTACCTAATGTGAGGATACTTGATATGTTGAACTGCTATGATTAAACAATTATGTCTTTGATTAAAACGCCGTTAGTCAGTGTGTAGTCTATACCTAACATGAGTAACTGGCAAAATACGATAAGGGGCATTATCAAATCTTGTCTGAAATAGATTTTTGTTTTGTTTATGTGAGATGAAAAAGAAGGCAAAGTTCTTAATCAAAAACGCTAGACATGTCTCACGTTATAATACCATTAAGACGTTACCATAGTTACAGACAGCTCTTGTGATTAAACAAACAAGCACACACGCAGACATGTCAAATGGCTAATGATGGAAACTGCTGCGTATGATCTGATGAGCGTCTTTCGATGAATTATTAATGACGCAAGTCACACGCCTTGCGGCCCCGGCACATCCGTCCTCGCGCTCAAGACGGGGTCGTCAGAGTGCCACGTGTTTGCATAAAGCCCTGGCAGTCACGATGTGGACCCAGCGTCGGAAGTCATGTCTGTTCGGCTGAGAACATGGAGGGCGTACATCACGGAGGGTGCACATCAACTACAAGACAAGTAATGCACACAAAACCCATAGAGCAGGCAGCATTGTTATCTGGCACGGGAAGGAGTACCGGCATTTCGTCTAGCGTGAAGTACACCTCTTGTAGAGTAAACAAGGCCGTGATCTTGTAAACTATTTTGTGATTGTTAAAACGAAACTTTATTTACGCCGATGCATATAATATTGCTGAACATACTTAGCGCACATGCTCCTTGTTCTTCTTCTTTCTTTCTTTTTGTAATTTCTGTTTTGAAATTAATTGATGAATTATGGTATTGAGCATAAAGACGGTATAAAAGTCATACTAGATATATTAAGGATGTTCTAACTATGAATAATACGAGTGAAACACAAAGACTAGAATGCTAATAATGATGAAGATAAATTATGATATTAAGGGAAATCATTCCTTATTAATTTCTTTAAAACGCGTGCATTAACACATTAAAATCAACTTTAGGAGAGTATTGTTCACATCATAGAAATTCCATGATTACGACATGTTTTACATTTTTTAAAACGTCTCTAAAAACGTCTGTTTAAAATATTTCCTGGGCCTGGCCATGTTGCATATAGATTTTCAATTATTGTTACTTACCATCAATGGTAACTACCATGGCAAAAGTCAATGAGCTCTCAATTCTGCACTTGTTGCCATGGTAGTTACCAATAATGGTAAGTTACAATAATTGAAAACCTATATGCAACATGGCCCTGAATTAGTCTCCTCCTCCACCCCCCCCCCCCCCCCCCCGCTCATATACTCTCCCTGTTGTTCATCTCCTCATTTTAGTTTCCTTTTGTCTTCTGTTCTCTTTCGTCTTTCCTTTCTTCCTCCTGATCTGCCTGATGCTGGAGACATGTTAATGGTTCTTCAGAGCATCTCACTTAGACGATGTATCGATTTTATGAGGCGTACGTGTTGTTTGATCTGGAAGGAGTCTCCGCGTTATTATTAGTTGCTTTCGAGCAGTTATCTTGCCTACACGTCATAACGTGTGTAAGCAGCTGGAATCAGCATACACATCTGCAATCATCTATTTCCTTGGTCAGGTTAGTATAAGCTGAAAACCAATGATGCCAATGGCTGGATTATGATACCGGTCGACGTCGCCTGTTCTGAGAGTTCATATACCTCGAATATGCGCTCATATATATTGATATTGTTGATGTACACTGTTAAGGCATTATCGATACAGTTTCCCCATTGAAACACGAGTTTCCTCACTGCTTACAATAGGCCTGAAAACTAGCAAAGTTAGAAAATGTGATTTATCCATTATGATCCGTGCCAACGAATGTTTTTCCTTTTTAAAAGGATATTTTTGTTTGATGCCAATGTAAACGGCCCTAAACGATAGTAGAATGTGTTCTATACAGATTTAATAATTAAAGGACATAGAGTAAGGCTCACATATATGTATGGTGTGGATGGAAAGGTCATTCTTTAGACATGCTGGATAACCAATACATAAATGTCAATGTTACCCACTGACAGTACACAGATCAACAGGCGTAAACGCAAAACAGTCATCGGAGCGCACCCATTATTCAGGAGGAGGCTGGCGTTATAGAGCACGCACACGCGCACAGCTGACAGCTGATTTTTGTCTCCCGCCAGTCTGTATAGGTCGTTTGCCGAGACTATAAAAAGCTGCTCAGACCATACACGCTCACTCAACGGTCGTCCGAGCACCCGGGATATCACGACAACCCATTCCGCTCTCCACCTTTAAAGGATCGAGCGCTGATTTATATACAGTTGTAGTAGGTCGAGTGACATCTGAATATCGCACGCTGCACTGACGACGCCTCCGCCTTAATCATGTTAAGTGACAACGAGATGACAGACAATTTACTAATGACAACCGGGTGATCGTTTTATGAACGCTGTATTCTTCACAACCGAGCCCATACAGGCGGGTGAATTGTGTATTCAATCTACGGTGGTGTGAAATGACTGGTGACGAATAGTATGTATGTCTTCCTGCCATAGAACACTGAATGTGATAGTTTGTTTTCAAATAGCACTGTGGAAAATACACATCAAATAAACTAATGGGGACGCATAATCATGTTTTCATGCTGACCTTTTCAGAAGGCCTCTATTACAATCTCGTGAATATGTGAACGCACTGCGCACGGGGCTTGCAAGCAGTTATTCTCTCAGCCAGTGAACGTTATTCAACCTCTTTCCCCGTTGCAGAGGACGGGGGCAAAGCCGAACTCAACTTTAAAATCATGCACGCCGTCGACAGCATATTGGCAACAACTGTGCAACGCGTAATAACCGTTTCAATAAGACATTTCCTCGTTTCCCCTTCCACGAGTCAAAGGACTTTCAATACAGCCTACTCTGAAGTTCCACTGGAATAAAGATATTTGAAACCCTTGTATCATTCTATTCCCGTTCCCTCCGTGGCCTCATCGTCATCTGATAAGCCTATGAATATTAGATATGGATTTCAGAGAGGAAGTAATTTGGACACAGTAGAGAGGATCTGCATACAAATGATAAACGAGGATTTGTGGGGAAATATTAATGAGTGAGCTGACGCGCAAGCCAAAACAGTGAGTACCTGGTTGTGTTAAGCTGATAGAGATATGTTGTATTCTAATGCATTTCACCGACGTAAATATAGTGGAACAAGTGGATTTTGTCGACGACTTTTTGAATTAGCTAGTATATCTCAAACTGCAAGACTGTGCACGTCATATGAAACCGTACGTCAAGATGTAAATGGGTATAAATCTGGAATGCACCTTTCGGCAGTGTCATTCTGATTATCGCCACTTGATTGAGGTACAATTCAACAAGTGGATGCCACATGCCGATTAGAAGCACTATTGTACATTTGATGTAACTTTACTAGTTGATAAAAAAAGACGAAAGCGAGAAAGGATCCAATAAATCATAAAAAACTGACAAGCACCTATCGGCCTGCAAGACGATACTCTAGAACCTGTCGGCGAGTGTCGGACAGTGGTTTCCCTGACGTCATTCTTGGCGAGGGGAGGTCGTGTCGTCTGTACCAATGATCGGGTGCCTGCCTCCTCGCTTGGCGATGGCCGCTGCGCCGAAATTTGAGGTAGGGCCCATCGCGGCGACGTTCGTGCAGACGGACGGCAACGCGCTCCAGAAAGCAGTAAGGCTTGGGAAACTTCGGCTCACCCGACTGCTGGTCGAAGGCGGCACGGATATTCACAGCGTGGACGATAGCGGCCGAACGGCGCTGATCATCGCCTGCATGACGAAGTACGAGAATGATGAACAGGACAACACGAAAATGAAAATGGTGAAATTACTGTTGGAGAATAAAGCGAATGTGAACGCACAGGATAAATACGGACGCACCTGTTTGATGTACGCTTGTATGGAAAGAGCTGGTAAGGATTTAATTTTGTTTTTGCTGAAATATGATAGTGATCCTAGAATTACGGACAAGAATGGATCCTCAGCTTTAGTGTACGCAGTGAACGCGGGGGATGCCTCAGTTCTAGCTCTGCTTATCGATACCTGTAAGAACAAAGGTAAGGAAGTCATCATTATAACTACGAACGATCGCGGTACACAGAGAGAAACAAAACAGTACCTTGATGTCCCACCTGCTCTTGCCACCAGTCCTCCTAATTACAAGTGTATCACTCCTTCACAAATTGACCTGGAACCACCACGATCTCTAGCAGTACCCATTTCTGCTAGCACGCCTAACCTTGACGCATCGTCTCCGAAGATGGTTCGGAAGCAACTCCTGGACTCGCCACGGTCACCCGAGACTTCCCCTCGCTCTCCGAACTCTTCCCCTCGATTTCAGCGGATGCAGCTGGCGCCAGGGCACTCCGGACTGCCCTCCCGCAGGTTGGTCCGACGGAGCAGTATGGGACTCATCTATGGAACCGGGTCAGTGTCGCCGACAAGGTCTCATCCGGACCTTCCCGAGGAATCCGAAGAGGACGACGGGTCTGTCGATGGGAACGGTAGCGCGCCAGTGTTGCAGTCGAAGAGCAGCGAGTCATTGCATAGGTCACCACGGAGCTTCCGACGTCCGTTGATACGACGGCAAAGTGCTGACGCCTTTAATCCATCAACTCTCAAATCTACAAACACTAGAGTACATACTCAAGCTTATTACTCGGCTAACTCAACACCTGAGAAGAAGTCCCTGCGGAAGGGTGTCAACAACAGACGAGGGTCGCTTCCCGCCATGCCTCCACCGCTGAAGAAAAGTCAAACCGTTCACGCGATCAATGTCCCCAAAGCTCTTCTTGAAGGTAGGCGATCAATGGACTCGAACGAAGACAGTGATGGCAGTAACATGTCTGACGTTTGTAGCGAGCAATTTCCCTCCCCTCTTGAAGGTCCCAAGAGGTTAACCCTCGCGCGGCGCGGCTCGGCTCCGTTCCTTTTAGAGGACGAGCTCTCCTACACTCGTCCAGGAACACTACCGCCGCTTAACATCAATCCCCGTCCGCTGATTCCAGACATCGGGTCAACGACGTCGAAACCTTCGCCGCGTATCGGACGCCATGCTGACGGCCGTCTCACAAGCGGTGCCAAAGTAGCGTACGATCGACGTCTATCTATGCAGGCCGAAGATATTGTTCGTCTAAGCGGGCTGTATCAGCGAACAAGTGAGTCTCCCAGGCGCAGAGGACCGGCTGTTGATTCGAGTGGGGACTCGGGCGCTGAGAGCAGCTAAATCTAGGTGGCAAATCACTTCGTCGGCCTCTGTATAATTATATGTCATGAATATACATTGTCTGAGACAATGCTCTATCTGTCCAAAACCACATTACCATGAACACTAGCGCATTGCCTTCTCTCCTATTTGATGCCTTGCTTAAGAGTTCACACGTGCAATATTATGTATTTCTTTGTAGAAAAAATGCAAAGTTACATAAACCATTCCAGTTTGCAAAATATCAGTGATGTACATGCCTGTAGTAATCCATGTGTGTGTGAAATTTTCAATACGAGATCTCTAAACGCAGAACTTGCATGCTAATAACGCTGGTAGTTGATGCTTGCTTTAATGAGTAAACATTCCGAATTATATAATTATATCGATATTTTTGATGGTATTGGTGGCGGGTGAGGTTAATATTGTAGATGTACTCGCTAATAACAAATAATACTGTATGTATATCCACGCACCCCTGGACTGATCTGATAGGATGTACAGGTTATTTCTCTTAGCTGTATACTAGTGTTGTCGATGAAAACCGGTAATTGACAAACGGTCAAGGGAATGAGTACTTGTGATAAGCCAAATATCTAACTTCCGGGCTTTTTGATAAGTTCTACTTTCATCACAAAGAACTCATTTATAACGTGAACAAAATGTTTCAAAGTAATATGTCAATGGCTAAATAACCCAATCACCTGATTCGTGATCACAACTGAACGGTTCGCTGTGATTGTAAGTGTCTCGTTTATGTATTTAGAATGTCTCAAAACAATTCACTGTTATTCCACACTCGTCTTGATCAATATACAAAATTCACATATCTTTCATATTGTCACCGGGAGACATTTTACGCGTATTACATTACATTACATGACCTTTTAAAGCAAATATGTAATTGGGAGAAATATTTGTTAAAAATGTATTTGCCTTCAAGCCTTCAAAAGGTGGCATATTACTTAACTGAAATAAACAAATGTATAATTTCTGCTGAAGGAAGAATAACATTGGTGAAGATAAGTAAAAATTGTTCGATTTCAACTGTCTTGTGTCTCCGGTCTTGGTTATGTGATAAGGGGCAAAAGTAAGATGTGATATTTACCACTTTAAAGGAGAAAATGTATAACGTTATGAAAATAATTACTCGCATGCTATTACACAGAAGCCATACGCGTCGTTGATGACAATGAAGAGGGTGATTATCACAACAACAGGAATGTCATAATTTTTCTGGTTTTCTACTTCGAGTTATGATATCATTTGCCACATGTAGTAGTCTATCTCACACCAATTCAGAGCATATTCAGTCGTCTTTTAAAATGTTTATATGATTTTAGAACTAATAGCAATACCCAAAGCAATTATTGTTTTTTTTTATGATTTTGTCATGATGATATCCCTTTCAAATCGCATATGAGCCAAATTATTCGAAGGATCTGATCAGACTGTTATTTTGAATTGAGGCTAATAATTAATATCTAAGCTATGATAGATCTTTCGACGGTTACATCTAATCCTTGCATAATCACCTCATTCCCGTTTCTCTAGCTATATGCCCATGATGAAAGTATCTGCAGGCCGGTATACTATCATAAAAAACAAACAGTTATCCCATTCTGAAACTGTCTCTGGAATCATTATAATACAGTTGAGAAGTATGCATCCACATGAAACTTTTAAACGTAACAAATTCCTCTTGAATGAATACTTCATTAAAATCGAAGCAAATTATATGCAATTTCAAGAAATAATCATTCAAATCATAAGAGGGTTTCTTAGACTGTTTGTTTTGTGTGCAGATGAACTGAACCCCTTACAAATCTCATGCACTCAAGTTGATCTACATCAGTTGGGGAAAGCACTCGTTATTCCAAAGGTTCGTTATTCCGAACGTTACGCGACAAATGCTCGGATTAACGAACCCTTTTTCGCTTTCGGAGGTATAGGCAATTTACGTGTTTCGGAATTACGAACCTCCGGAATAACGAACCTTCGGAATAAACGAACCTTCGGAATATCGAACTGTAACCTCAGTTGGATTGTAATAGGCAAAGCGCTCCAAGGATCATATTAATCACTTGATGAACGATCATTATATAGGTATGTTTAACTCTTTTTAAAGATAGTGTAGCTCTTCCCGCGTGCCTAAATGTGCAGCTGTGTAAGTACCACGGCATATATCTATGAATTGGATCATATTCTTTAAGAACTTGTCTCGGAATGTAGGAACTGACAAGTTCCATTTAAATGGACTTTCTGTATTTATATTGACTTTTACATTTAACACTTGTTTGCGGGTTGTCTGAAAGTAAAATCTCATATAGAGCCTCACGCTATGAAAACTCTTCCAAACATCACAATCTATTTAATTCATTCATATTAGTGGTGCATAAGTACAGGACTACGATTTATGTCCTGTATGTGATGATTTATCATGATAACATGAATATGTGTAAAAGTGCAAAATAGTATATAATTCACTTTGCATGTGAACAAAAACTACACATGAGAGGCAAACTAGAAATTCGTATTTCTTCCTTAGGTCAATTCTGAATCACGTTTTGAATTTCATTTTTCACAACCTTGATAAACTTGTTATTGTTGTGTTAAACGCAATTTGTTTTGTAAAGGGATACCCTACCGTTGACAGAATTGTGATTTAGTCACGTTAATTGGTCTCATGCATATCCACACAATCTTTTTTTTTTATCATTTTACACAACAGCTCAACGAGGATAATTTTGATTTGCAGATTATATTTTTTAGTATACGAGAGATGATTATGTATGTATATCATTGTATTTCAGAGTGCAATATGTCTTCAGTAAATGTCAAGTCCGCGGGTGAAATGTGGAGCTAGCTCTACGAATGTATTTGGATAAAAGCGAAAATAAATCATAAAAATGCAACAACGCTATCATACTTGTCAGGGGATCTCTCTCTTCCTGTGTATAAATTCTTTATCATTACATGGCTGTAAACATGCGTATGGTGAATATTTATCGTGGGGAAGAGATGGCTAGAAGGTTGTATAATCATGGGAGATGGTGGCGGACAGGAGGTGAGAGGGATGAGAAGGAGGAACAAAGAAAAGGAGGGACGAGGAAGGAGGAAAAAAACACATTCAAAGAGAAGGGAAGAGAGAAAATAAAGTGCGAGAGAGAGAGAGATATATAATAAAAGAGAGAGAAAGAATTATCAAGAAAGAGATCAAAGTAGACAGTTTGTGTGTGTGTGTGTGGGGGGGGGGGGGGGTAGAAGACGTGCAAATTTATAGAGAAAATACATCGATTATAAATAGCTTCGTCTACAGAATATCATAAACATATATACATACAGTATACATGCGTGCGTGTCTGACTTCTCTAACATCTGCATATCTCTCCCTTTATCGTTCCGTCTGCCGTCCGCCACACCCCAACCCCTACATGTCTGTCTCCCCCCCCCCCCTCTCATTCTCTCTCTCTCTCTCTCTCTCTCTCTCTCTTTCCCCCTTTCTTTCTATCTCTCTCTCTCTCTCTCTCTTTCATCCTTTCTCTCTCTCACTCTCTCTTACTCTCTCTCTTATATTTCTCTCTCTCTTTTTTTCTTTTTCTCTCTCTCTCTTTTCTCTCTCACTCTTGCTTTCACGCACACCCCCGTTATCAATTGTTAATTTAGCGATGTTAAAATCGACCTAGCCCTTTAGCCTCCATTCATGTAGCTCGAACGTTGGTCATGTTGGTGGACTGTTATCAATTTTGTAACCAGGAGAAACACTCCGTACAATGTGTAAGGTCAATTCAGGAAACGTTCAAAGAAGAGGAAATAGCTCCTTAATGCACCTGTCAATATGAAAATAATTACCCATCCAGCTAACTTTGGACGCATGTTACACGAGCAGCGTGGACCCTTGCGTGTTTTCAAGAGGAATACATGTACCGAATGAATCTATCATAATAACATGGCAAACATAAACGGTGTAGTAAGCAAATAATCAACGTCGGTGAAGGTAATGGGACGAACTATCACTTCCGAGGCGATCTGGATGTAGCTATCTTTCCGAAGCTTTTAGCTGAGGAAAGATAGCATATACATTCAGATCGCCGAGGAAGTGATAGTTCGTCTCATTGCCTGAAACCAAATGTTGATTATTTGCTTTATATTCCACATCTGATACCAACAATCTATAAAATAAATGACAATTTAACGTACAAAATCGTTCGTGTCGGTGCGGCTACATATTCACGCGACGCTCCGAAACCCGGAAGCAAATTGACTTTGTGCACGTTTACATAGACTCTACAAATTCCAACGAACACTATGACATAGTGACGCTAATTCGTAAGATTTTGACGGAAAAGCAAGAAGTAATCGAAATTCTCTTACCTGTGCGGTATCGGTGAGAACATAGATCCTCCGAGAATACTCTTCATAATTCTAATAAATTACAGGAAAGTGAAATTCTAGGTCAATTTTGGTACGAGTTGGTAGAGAATTGCACACTTGCTTTGGTGAAATACTGTGTGGGGGAAATGGAAGGCTTGCACTGCTTTGTACGTACATGTACGCCCGCGGCGCAGCTAGCGCGCTAAAACCAAAAATTTTAATTTCCGCGCACGTACCGCGGTGTCGTCTGCGCCGATAGTCCGAGCTACGCACTTTTATTTCGCGCGTACTCAAAATGTTGATCACGCGTTAGGACTGTGAGGAGTGAAGAGATCAGCGAAACCAAAAAGTACTATCACCTAGAGTGTAACGAACTTTCCTTCTCAAAAAAGTACTATCACCTACAGTGTAACGAACTTTTCATCTCAGGTGATCAGATGGGAAAAACTACGCTTCATCACGTGATCAACTCTTGACCAATCATATAGCAACATTCTTAGTATGTGGAATATAAAATACAATACGTTGTTGGAAAACTGGAGTTGACAAACAAAAACAACATTACACCGTGACTGGTCTACATGGCCTATGTGATTTAATACAATGACAATCGTGACAAATATAGAATGTTCAAAACTATTAAATAGCCAGCAACTACCTTTAGATGCATTTATGATATTTCACTTTCTCCAGAAAGAGGTGCAATTGCCTTAAAAACAGCGTACCAGAGCTCATAAATATGCCATTTTAGGATGCAATGATTATGAAATGATAAAGAAAATAATAAGAAAACACAGATGGGCACGTCTACAACGAATGATGTTCTGGGCTTGTCTTAGTCAGGAATGCATTGCATAGGTCAAATGTCCTCTTGACAGGCGTTCTCACACATAGACTGCATAAATGACATGCACAATCACACATCGTCAACAGACGAAACGAGTAAAATTGATGAATGTATACCAAAAACATATTTCGAAAAAATAATTAATCCACTTCCGTATAAATAGTATAATAATCATAGTACTTCTGTACTGTTTCGTTCCTCCAGCACTTTGCCTTCAATCAACCCAATATTATTTGGTTAGCTGCAATCATTGTTCATGATGTATACTCAAACATATTCTTTATATTATACCTACAATTATGTCAGTGCATGTGTATATTTGCAACAGCATTCCATAAAATGTTGCAATGTAATGTATCTAAGCGACATGTGCATGATTTGTATAATCTTTTCGGACGCAATATTATTTATTGCGATGATGATCAAGTCAAACCTGTGTAGAAAAGCCGCTTAAAGAATGCTATATAAACCGGTAGGTTTAAGACGACCCGTCCAAAAACGTCCTCGAAATCTAGCGATCTGTACAATTCCGCCTAGAATCCGTTTTAGGTTACAATATTGTGACAGAAGTTGTAGTATTTTCTTCCATTTTTCATGGTATTTACACAATATTTACTTCCCTGCAAAAGGGATACCCCGTTTTTAAAGGCTAACATCGAGGGAAACCGAAAATGTGGCTTTTATATTTCAGAAAAAATTTCATTCTCACTCGGAAAGAAGTCATACCTCATCAATGCTCCCCCTTTCCCACGATTCTACCTTCCACTGACTCCTGATTTATGCGATGATATTCAAATACCCACTGCCCTGACAACCGTCCGCAGACATGTCAGACAGAGAGAAAGAGAGAGAGAGAGAGAGAGAGAGAGAGAGAGAGAGAGAGAGAGAGAGAGAGCCATTTGCTCCACCGGAAAGCCGGCAGCTGACTCTGCTCAACCTCCCAGCTCAGTGTCCTTCGTCCGAGGGTCACTGGGGATGAGATATCCGGCTTTCCCATTAATATGCATGACTCCAATAGCATGTGTAGTTCTCGAAATGGCGGGAATACAAAAGGAAGCCCCATCCCTCTCTCTCCCTCCTTCTCTCTCTTTCTCTCTGACACGTAGTCCATATCCCTGTTCCATAATACTCCTATGTCTAATATATGATTATTCATCAAGGCCCACAATTTGTTTGAACCCATATATTGTAGAGGGTTGAAGCCTCCCCGTACCAAGCCATGGAAAGCCCGTTGACTTATTATACACTTCATGTAGCTATGGTACTAAGAAGGTTAATCAGAAAGCTCTACCTTCTGCACAGAAGAATACCCAGTATGGTTGTTTGTTTGTGTGATGTTCATGAAGTTAACATGATATCTACATTAACATGAAGTCTTTTGATGAAAGGAGAATTCACTCTTAAGTTAAGTTGATTTTGATAAAAGCAGAAACAAAGAAGTGAAGGCTTAACAAAAATCCGTTTTAAGGATAGCAGAGATATGTGACGTCACCTGTGAGCTAATCTGTTATAAGCTATGTATTATGTCTTTTCAAATATGAATTTTCTCAAAAGGATATAATAGTTTTACCTGTACATTTTTTGAAAGATCTTTAGACGCATGTTTTTACGCACCCACATCTATCTGTCTATGCGTATTTTATTCCTTGATAAAAAACCCCCCAGAAGATGGCAACTAATGAAACCATACAACATAGACCTACAATGTATGGAAGAGCAGCTAGCAAGTGACGTCACAAATCAAATTTTAAAATAGTAATTATCTTTTTACCCTTCGACGGACCTTCACTAATAAGTTGTCTTAATTTTCTTCTATAATCAAAACTAATGAAATTCAAGATGGACTTTCCCTTTAAATATCATTGTCGGTGCGCAGATGACAAGGGAGAAGGTGTTACTGCATAACTACAGAGACACGCTTGCACTTACGAGGTAAAACAAACATGTTGAGCCATTAAACATTTAGAATGTTTAATGAATATAATGCATATGACGGGTGTGAACGTAAATGAAATTGAAACATAGAGAACATATTTTCAGAGGTTGCGATATTATCGCCTGCATGAACTCTGGTAAATAACATATCGTTGCTTACGAAAATAAGTAACCGCCATTTTCCAACCAGTATTTCTTTCACCATCTTTCATCTAAGTCGATATAAAAAAAACATTGAAACGATGCAACCTTGTAATGCTCTTGCATCTCATATCAGGTAAAGGCATGGAAACATTTTTCATTGGGATAAAACCACCAATAAATATATTCGTTCAGTGCCAGTCGCTATTCATTTGTGAGATAATTGATAAAGACTACCCGTCTCCAATATCGATATCTCCAGGGGGTCCGCTTTTCATGGTTATAGAACGAACATAAACACGATTAAAGCTAGTATATCATGAAGTAACATCATTTCCTTTCAGGGCTGAACGATAATCATGTTAATATTAAGCCTCCCATAGCGGCCTTGGAATTCAGATTTCATATGAAGGCTGTTTTAGGGTACAGAAATAATTCATGGTAGCTAAGTAGCCTTGCCTCCGGTAGTCAAGGCAACGGTATCTGTCTCTCGGTTGGGCGCGCGTTCGTGGCATATTGCGGAATATTCTAGCGGCGAAATGGCGGGCAAAGTAAAAGCAGATGTCTCTGAATATTAGCGCAGGCAGACGTGGGGTAAAATGAGGGGATCAAGTACATAAGAGGGAAGGGTTTGGGAGTTGAAGGAGGAGGATGGTGGACAAGGTGATGTAGTGGAGTATGGCGACAGCTGGTTCGATCTATATTCTTTAAAAGGATAATCAATTTGAAAACTTTTAATTGTTCGCATTAATAATTGTTGTCATCGATATTTCTTCGTCTGACCAGACTGCACATTTCCCTGCGCCGTTGTATTGTCTATAATCATTACACTTGCGATCCTATATGCATGACCTTTCGAGAGCTATTACTCGTTAACCTTGTGCAGAAGCAACAGTCTCTTTCGGAGATGTTTATTTACAGCAGTCGTTACAAGTCACGTTGTCACTTTATGACAACGACCTTGACTCACCACACTACCGACACGTAAGACTACAGAATTACGTTTCTATACGAGATAAACCAACGGGACACCATTTTGCTATTGATAGACTGTAATCTACGCAAGATCGTAGCACCCTCACCTCAAAACAGACAAAAGGAGTTGGGATATGGCCTGATATCAACTGCGGTAAATGTTTTACAAAGCGGTCAATGAAAGGCAATGAAAAGCACCGTGCAGCGCACTGAATTGCACCTGCTCCATTGTGAAGGTGCTCGTGATGGAGCAATCATAATTCCTGTATAATTAAACTATGCATGTAAGCTTCCCATGCTTAGACAATGTTTGGTTTAGCATGAGTAACTGCATGCGAAATATGGAGAAATGGAAGATGTGTCGGTAAAATGTTTTTCTCTCTATATGTATGTCTTTATATTTATTTATTTTTTTCTTTCTCTCTACCTCTCTCTCTCTCTCTCTCTCTCTCTATATATATAAATATATATATATCCTCTCTCTCTCTCTCTCCATCTCTCGCTCTCTTTCCTCTTCCCCATCTCCCCCCCCCCTCTCTCTCTCTCTTCTCTCTCCCCCTATCTCTCTCCCTCTCTCTTCATCTCTCTCTCTCTCTCCTCTCCCCCATCTCTCCTCCCCCTTCTCTCTCTTTCTCTCTCTCTCTCTCTCTCTCTCTCTCTCTCTCTCTCTCTCTCTCCCCTCTCCCTCTCTCTCTCTCTCTCTCTCTCTCTCTATAGAGAGAGAGAGAGAGAGAGAGAGAGAGAGAGAGAGAGAGATGGATACATCTAAGATCACGCGTACGATACCCATTTGGAAGTATTTCAGGGCATTTTGCAAAAGGCATGGACTAACGTACTTTAAAGTCGCATACAAACCTTGATCAAAATTATGTAGAGGTATTACGAGCTGATTGAAAATCTCATTCATTAGGGCTCTTACTAAAATCAAAACTGAAAGCGATATATTTGTGCTTCAAAACTCAGAAACTTGAAATAGGAAAAAAATGAATGAAATAGGCTCGCGAAAGTTTTACCACAGGGTTTTGCAAATGACATTTTTTCATTTGCTTTACTGTTGTTAATAAATTTGACATCACTTGTTTTCCAGTAAAAGCATACAAATACATCAAAACACTATCGGATATCACGTTTGTGTGCAATTCTCAATCAATTTTGATTTTTTTCAACGACAATGTCTGTGGTTTAACAAGGCTATCATGGCGGCATCCTGCTCTGTACAACAAACCAGAAATGTATTATTTGATCTCTTAAAAAAGCAGATGTGTTTGTGCTTTGATGTGCCATTAACATTCCTTCCCTGGGGGTCCGGTTGATTGACTTGACCTATCGACTAGTCTCTATTTTTGTCTTAATTCCAACAATTCTGTCGAGCTGCTTTCAGTTATATTTCGTTACAAAATTAACTGCCGGGAGCACGAATAGCGCAGCATCCTTATCTAGCTGTTGCGCGACTTGTACTCACGATATCGTATATTCTATTCACCTTCTCTTCCTAATTTACCAAGCGTATTTTGCATCTGCATTAATCCTTTTACCCTATATACACAGTGGCATGGGAAAGGAAATGAGCAGACATGAAGTGAAGATCGGACAGCGTTGGAAATTGAATTATATTGACCTTAACATAGTATTGAGAGCTAGACTGTGCTCATGGGTTTATACTTTATCAAAGTGTTCTCATTATTATCTTTGTCATCATTATAAACCATTATATTCATGTCAACGATTTGGCAATCATATGCCTTATATTGGTCATTCTCTGTCTGTCTCTGTCTCTCTCACCCTCCCCCCCCCCCTCTCTCTCTCTCTCTCCTCTCTCTCTCTCTCTCTCTCTATATATATATATATCCGTCTGTCTGTCTCTGTCTCCTTTATATTTCACACTTCCCCCTCTCCCTCTCTCACATGAACAGACACACATTTAAACATATACACACACATAGCATACACACATACACACTCACACACACACACATGCATGCACAACACACAAACACACACACTCACACACACACACACTAACACACACACATACACACACACATCGACATAGACACGTCTTCACCAGAAATAGCTCAAGAATCGATATTCCATAATAGTCAATGTAAATTTGCCTTCGTCCTTGCAGTATTCAGTCTGTCCAACGCGATCCGGTATGACGATATTCAAGTTATCCTTTAATTGCCAGTGTACACACCATCGACAGCAAATATCCATTCGTCTCTGTGCATGTCCTCTGGAGGAAAAAAAAATCATTGATTATTTCAGAAGCGTGGAGTTGATTATAATTATTCTGTGAAGCGAAACTTTGATACACGGTCCGTACTTCGCTGTACGCACATGTCCTGTACGTATTGGTATTAATAACCTGAGTTCTATGAATAATCATGCTGCTATGAATACTACAGCCTCACACTTTTGATACAGAATTTAACATACATTATAATTATCGTGTCCTAAATATGATTTGTATTATTTCTATTATTTCCATTGTCTAATTATTATTTCTATGTCTAATAATGCAACATAATAAATACAAATGTATATTAAGTAATTGAATGCCGGCTTCGTATCTACTAATAATATATTAATGCATCTAACTGGCATATTGCTCTATGCGTCACATTTATATTAATTAAATATTCCGTGAGTTTTTTGTATCCATCTAATCTCTTTTAACTAGGCCCTGTTGCTTGAAACACACGTTTTGCAGGTTTCAGTTATTCCTCTATTGGCACCCTACAAGTGAATAATATTTGATTCACCCACAATGCCACCTACCCCCTCCTCCTTTCCCCGTCAAATGCACAACATTCAGACTTACCTCAACCCAACCCAACTCCCAGCACTCCGGTTCCATTACCACAGTCACATCTCGCGCACTGACATTGTGGTTTTTTTCTTCAACTCGTTCCTCGAAACAATAAACGAACAAACCCATCATGTTCAGCTAGAACATTTACTCGAGTACACCATGAGCAAAGAAAGTTCAGGAATGCGGCGACAAGAACAGGTACTCGAAGGTACTTGGAAGACGAGTTGAAATAAATTCACGCACGAACATGCAGGAGCTATCACATTCACCATTGTGCCTACTCGAAGTCACTTCTTTAAAAGCCCCGTTCAGAACAAAAATTCCATTGCGACCTAATGCGACCAATTTCTCGTAAAGATTAATTGTGGTGAATTGTCTTACATGTACACTGTTTGCAAAGATTGCGAGATATTGCGTACGAAATAGAATAGTTCCGTGTTTTAGACTGGACTACATACATGGCGTACGGATAATTGGCTTAGCGGTTACTTTGATCCTAGCATTAAATCATTGGTGCAATTTGCATTGATGTTAATTGATATCGCTATTCCAGTTGTTTTTTGTACTTATTTGTATTGGTATAGGTGTTATAGGTGTAAAGTATCATATTTTGGTATAGATACTAGCATTGGCGTGCGTGTCATTGGTATCGAGAAAACAATCGTACAAAACGTAACTCCGTGAAAGCAGCCCGTGGCGTCGGTAAAGCAGTCATGCAAATATCACGTGACACGAACACTGACCAATAGGGAATTCACGCGAGGTCCTTAAACAGCCGCCCAAAATAAAGAAAGAATACGAGATTCTGAGGCCCTTTTCTTCTGTAACTGTGAAGTGGAGATGCTGTTTGTTTTGTATCAATACATGTCACGCCTGTCCTCGTTGCTGTCACGGTTACGACACCAAACATACACCTGATCAAACAAGAGAGATATACACTTTAAACGGATTGAATATATCATCAACATGGCATCTTTACAGAGGCTGTGAGCAAGTAGCATACATAATGTTCAATCAAATATACACATATGTAGTTTGTGTTTTACACCCGAATAACGATCCATTACAGTTTGCCGTGTAGGGGAAATCGGATGGAAACACAAGGAGATACACATGCATCCATCTAGTCGATTACATGACACACCATTGGCTCGACCAAGTTTTATACTTGGGGCTATAAACAATGAATTCCAGGTGGGTAAATGAATAGTCTCGACTTATGTCTTGTTCGGGTTGCTATTGTCATACCTGATATCATTGGTTTGATATTATTTAGCGTTACCGAGATGAAAATCTCACAATAAAAGAATTGTGTTATTTATAGTCAGCATGATTATCGTGGTTTTAGTGCACTTGTTCTATCTGTGCATTTCAAGTCTAGGAAAAAAATGTTTATCTTATCTCCGAAACAAATGTTTTATTCTACCTTGTTCTACACTTAAGCTTTTAGTGATTCACTTACCGCATTTCAAAATCACAATCCTGTGTTTTTAAACTGATATATAGTACTCCACCATGAATACCCACTTCGACATGTAATTTGAAATCATTCGCTAAAACACAGTATAGTATCTATTGACAATTATATTGTTTGAATTACTAATAATCAATTTATATTAGTGGATGCTTAGCAGTTATCAGTGTGAGAAAACTCTGTGAATGGACACCATACGAAATTGTGGTCATTATTGCTTAAGATTTGTTCACGTAAACATATCAACAGCGCACTTCGAGAAGTCCTTTTCAAGAAAGGCAACTGTTTTTAAATACGACCCTCTTCCCGAATAATAAAATAGCAGAAGCAATCGTGTCAATAGATAGGACACTAAAGAAAAAAAAATATTGAAATTGATATAGTTCTCCTTTTAGAGTGTCTACATTTTTTTATGATAGTGCAGCTGCACTATGATATTTGAAGTCTGATTTCAAAAGGTAATCTTGATTATGGGGCTTAGAAGTACGATTCGATGAGGTGAGGTGAAATGATGAGAGGGTATTCTAAATAAAAAATGACGTGGTAATCCGTAGGTTTTAATAGGTGTGAAATAAGAAAATAGTCATAAAGATTTGGTCCGTATGGTGCATTTATATGTCTGCCTGCGCGTATGTGTGTGTGTGTGTGTGTGTGTGTGTGTGTGTGTGTGTGTGTGTGTGTGTGTGTGTATGTGTGTGCTCGTGTTTGTCTTCGGAGATGTTGATACCGAAGAGGGGAGTTGGTATACTGGTTCAAAACATGTTTATATTTAACTGTTATTTAGCGTTTTTTTTGCAAAAAATTAAACTTAAAAAAGTCTCGCAATACTTACTGCATGTAGATACAGCCACGGGAGACAAGGCCTATTAGAAAATAATCCACAAACCTTTATCACCAACGTACTTTGTTTTATTGTTCTTTTTTCTAAATATGGTAATGGTGATTATTTGTAAAATGGGTTAATGAACGTCATAACGCCTGAAGTGGCCCATTAAAAATACCATGCCCTGAAAACTCAGGCTAATATCTTTACCCCGTCTATTTCTAGGGATCCACTCTGCTAGTTTCGCGTTCATATCATGACACTCGTTCCAATTCAACTGTCACGTGACAAGATATTATATAGGTCATGAATAATAGCTGTTCATCACCGCTCAGAGATATCTGGGAATATTGGGGGCGGAGGGGGGAGGGAGGGGGGGGGGGGGGGGGCGGGCTGCCGGAAACCTCTCGTCGCAGATAGCCACGTATCCTTTGGCCATTGCTACATTACGCGATGTTCTTAAGGTATTAAACTATATCGACTCATTTTATTGGTGTATAATTCTGAGGTAAATTGTAAAGCATTAGTATGTTTTCAGCTTATCCTTTATTGTATTGTTGTTCTTTTATTGGCTGTTGATAGCGGTATCACTGTTTGCTGTTGTTACCGTCGATCTTGTTTTCTTATTCCAGCTCGTCTTGTTTTTCATTTTTTTTCAGAGATGTTCGCAGTGTCGAGCCGTGTAGACAATCCATAAGGCTTTTTCTGTTGTAATTACACCTGTCCAGAATTTAATGTGTGCATTTAAAATACTGATCATATTTTTTATGTTATCATCGTCAAATTACTCCTTCAAAAAATACCACTCCACGGGCAAGAGTATTTTCATTTGACATATGAAATAGTCAGAGGATGAATTGTGCGAATGTATGCAAATCATAAACATTTCCTCTGCTATCACTCCTGCAATATTAGTTTTTTTATTTCCATAACTGCTTTAATTTTTGCTCAAGCATACTGCAACCAGTCGTCTCTACTACCGGCGCACGGTAAATATGAATAGAAAATTATTTTTGCTTAAGATAACTTATCAGATGATGAATGGAAATAATGTCTAAAAATCATAAAGATTTGCTGTGATATATCATTTTTATATCATCCCTGTAATGTTAGCTGTTTAGTGTGTTGACGCATCAGTTAACATCAAGGAGGACTACACTCTTTCTTCGCAGCCCGTTTACGGCAAATATGAGTGGTGCGTTATCAGCAACAGGTCTCGTACTGGAACAACTTCGTGACTTTTTCGGCAGTACTTGGCGTCATCGTGATGTATTTTGTGCCCTCGTTCAATAGCGTGAACATAGCCTGCATGCGTAATAGACCTCTCTTGGCATGCCGCCCTGAAGGCTTGAACACATTAATCATCTCCCCAGGTCCCTTAGCTCTTCTGCGCTCAGCTTAAAGCTGGAGATTAGAGACAGATGGGGGAAGAGAGGGCAAGTGAAAGAAGGATCGAGGGAAGGGGGGGGGGCAGAGTAAATGTGTTTAAGAAGAAGAGATACTAACATTGTTTAGATGTATAATACAAAGAGAGAGAGAGAGAGAGAGAGAGAGAGAGAGAGAGAGAGAGAGAGAGAGAGAGAGGGAGGGGGGACGGAGGGTGTTTAAGAAGAGAAGGTACTTAATATTATGTCTATGTGTACGTGTATGTAGAGGTAGTTATGTGTGTGTGTGCGTGAGAGAGACAGAGAGATAGAGACACACAGACATTCACAGACAGAGAGAGAGAGAGAGAGAGAGAGAGAGAGAGAGAGAGAGAGTGAGAATGGTTTTAAGTCATGAAGATACAGAAAGATTTACAATATAGTTTTGTGTGATTTTGTGTAGATGTATGTGTATTTGTGTGGACATATTTTAAGGGTGCAAGAGAGAGAGAAAGAGAGAGAGAGAGAGAGAGAGAGAGAGAGAGGGGGAGAGGGAGAAAAAATATCCAACTATAGGCATGATAGGTGGCAGAGGCAGATGCAAAATTAAACGCCAAATGCAGCATGTATTTACATTAAAGGAGTATCGTGCCGCTTCTTTTTCTCACCACGCTGTCACGTGTACTGTCGTCTACCCTATTCCCACGCAATGGTGAGAGGGACTGAGTGTCATGTGCTTAGGATTTGCGACTTCAAATTCATGCCACAGTCATGACAGTGAGAATATGGAGTTTTGTTTCGCTGTATGGGAATTGAAACAGTATTTCATACGAGCTTTTTGGTACGGTACCAATACGAGCGTATTTCATTACGAGTCATTACAGTCCCTGCTGACTATGCGATATCTTTATTACTTAACAGTGCAACCGGTAAATATAGGCTGCTCAAGGGATACAAGATTTTTTTAACAGGGGGTCAATATTATTATAAATTATTATACATAAGAGAAAGTGTTCAAGAGAAACAACAAAAATGCGCTTTTTAGGCAGATGGTCTCTCGATACAGGTCAAAAGAAGGTTTCACTGGAACATCTCCCTTCCTCACTTACCCCCCGTTTCTCTCTTTTTCCTCGCTAGTTCTCTCATTTTCTTTATATTTCATCTTACGTGAGGTATTATGAGGAAAATAACACCATGTGATCAGCTGAAATCATTATACATAGAGTAATGCAGTAATACCGTACCGGTAACTCGTACGTAAGTTTGGACATACGCACGTAATAAATTATAAACAAGTCATGTGTACGGTCATTTTTCACGATATCTTCGGTAATAGTTATTATACTTGGAGTTGCAAGCATGGTAAAGGGAAGGAATGGAAAAGTTAAGATATGTTATGTCATCAATGCATACTTAAAAGTGCTCTTGTGAGATAAGATATTTGAGAGGCATCGTGGCATAAGAAATCCCTGAGCGACAGAAAGTGATTGTGCAAAGCAATCATTTTCCATGAATGAACATCTTTCTTAGTCAGCGAAGAACAACGTGAGCTAAAAGAATCACGGGAATTGATGCATAATGTATATTCTTCCAGAGAGGCTTTTGCGGAGGACGACAGGCGATACATGTACAACACATACAAGAAGCGGGAAGGGAGGACGGAACCTTCTGAGGTGAAAACGTGCGGGACGGACGAACAGCCACTTAGGTTTGGAGCTTATGTGAGCTCACTCTTGATATGGATACAGGGAAGCCTTAGGGATACCGTGTCCTTCCCCTTGATGTCACCTTACTCCTCTGCCTGTCTGTTTCTTTGCTTTCTCTACCTCCAACTCTCTCTTTCTGTTTCTTCCTACTTGCTCCTCAATTCGTAATGCATATAAATGTCGCGTTTTACCCCCACCCCCGTCTCTCTCTCCCTCTCTCTCTGTTTCTACATCTCTTTTTCTCTTTCTCTTTCTCTCCCTTCTTTCTCTCTCTTTCTCTCTCTCTCTTTCTCTCTTTCTCTCTCTCTCTCTCTCTCTCTCTCTCTCTCTCTCTCTCTCTTTCTCTCTTTCTCTCTCTCTCTCTCTCTCTCTCTCTCTCTCTCTCTCCACCTCCTCTCTTTCCCAAAACTCTCTCTATCCCTTTTCTCTTTCACACATTCCGTTTCTCTCTCTTCTATTCTTAATACCCTCTATTTCTTTACCCCATACCCTGTCCCTCCTCCCTCTAGCTGCATGCCTCCCCATTCTGCTCTTCTACTCTCTTCAATCACCTCTAAGGTTCCTCTCCTTCTTCTGTGGCAATTTTAAAACCAGGCTTTATAATTTACTTAAAAGCCCTTTCTTACATCTACGGTAGATTGCAAGGTATTGGTCTGTCTTTGATATTTTGGATTTACAAAGCATGAAAACGGATGAACAAGGACAAAAAATATGTACCATAATCCCCTTCTTGTTGTTTCATTTGAAACCCACCGCCGAATATTTTACAAATTTTGTTTTTCTCTCACTCTTTTACGCCCAGCCGCCCGCCCCCTTCTTTCTCTTTTCCCATCCTTCTCTTCTTTGTTCCATTTCTATACCTCGCCTTATTTAAAAAAATATAAAATATTTTTCGTCTATTGATATTATGGTCTTCTACTAAATATCACACCGTTTCCTTGCTACACCTTTAAAACAAGTGTCTGAATGTTCAACCATCTTACTTGAATTCTACTCCCTATGTATGTTACCTTTTATGACTACGAACACGAGTCTAACATTGTATATAAATAAACACAGCAGGATATATCGGGGCTACGTAAGCAGTTCGTCGGGATCCGTATCATTCCTTGCGTTTCATTCGGCAGGTAGCGAGCCAACCCAGCAGAAAAACACGCTTTACGAGAGAGGGGGAAAGAGAGATGGAGAGGGATTGGAAGAGAGGGGAAGGGGTAGGGAGAGAACGGGAGCTAAGAATAATGATTATAGACAAAGTGGGTCACGCGGGAATTAAGTTTCAACGTGTAGATGAATTTAGCGTACTCCTCAAGACAAAAATAGAACACTCCAGAATAATGGAAGTAAAGTGAGTGAGATAGAAAAACAGAGAGAGAGAGAGAGAAAGAGAGAGAGAGAGAGAGAGAGAGAGAGAGAGAGAGAGAGAGAGAGAGAGAGAGAGAGAGATGCGTAGTTGTATTGCGTGCGAGGGGGGGAGGGGGGGGGGTTGTGAAAACAACCGTTCCGATGAGCAAGCACTTGACATCCGAATATGGAGGCTGGTGTTTATTTCGATGCTGGCTGGCTGTATCTCATCCAACCTAGGCAGGGTTTCAGGTGGCTTGCCTGATTATTGGCTCTTAACCTTTCCGTTTTTAGAGAGTTTTGTCTGTCGCCATCAATCACGAGTCGGAAAAAACGCGAGATAAAAGTATATTTACATTCTCTAAAAGATACTTCCGTCAACAGTAACCCGAATCTATCAATGTAGCCTGTTATTTTCCCCTTGCGAGCTGGTCTAACAAGAGCATGCATTTATAGCTGTCATCACGGGGCTGCTTGGTTAGAAGAATAGACAATTCACTTCCTGTCTTCTATTTACAATGGGGATAGATTTCCGATTCATAATTTCAGAGGCCCATAACCTATCCGTCCACAGTTACTATCGCATAAACCCTAAGCACACGCCAACGCACGGGCCTAATTATTGCTACAATGCATGGTACTATGATATTTTGTTTGACTTATTTCTCGCCTCATTTATATTGTGCTGTGATAGATGAAAACACGAAAACGAGGATCCTTGATATATCAGTCGACTGTGCTACCGCATTATCATCTTTCGATTTATATTGTGCACTTTTGAATGAAGAACATTGTTATTTATTATGAATGTATATATTTAACCTATGTATTTATTATGAATCTTGGTATATCAAATATTATATAGAGATATATATATATATATATATATATTATATCATGGTCTTATTTGTCCATTTTCAAAGATGAATCATAAAGACACGATTATATTATATCGAATTGAAATCAAATAACTAAATGACAAGGATAAGTGGAGTGCATTTAATTGTTTATATTGGATATTGACACACACAAAAAAACTCTTATCATATTATCTTCCGCTTCCGCTTTCTTTTTTCCTTACCTCTTTCTGTGTCACCTAGTTTCTCCTGTCCTTCCCCACATACATCTTCTCTTTCCTATTTTTAGGTGAAAAGAACCACCGCTCTACGTCGGAAGGAGCAGTGATGGAACAGTGCGTACTTATGTGACCGTTCATTGGCACTACAATCTAGGTTAACGAAGACTGAAATGTAAGAAGCTCTCCGGTGACAAGTCGTGTTTCTTCTTCTCTCGCCCCATCTCTCTCTCTCCTCTCTGTTCGTCTTCTTCAATTTGATAGAAATGAGATGCGTGGATGTAAAGGATTGTCCTTCCTTTCTGTTCGTCACTCATGGCACTGCTCGTCGAGACCTTCTTGGAAACCGATTTCAACCATCCAGTGACCTTTCCCGCTTCGACTAAATTATTCACAAAATGCCCTTTTGTGGATACCACTAAAATGGGCGAATAACCTTTATGCTGAGGTGCGGCGCCTGGCTCGTTGCTGTCTAGCTCGTATATCATGTGTAAGTAGGGGCGATCCCACCAGAGAAATCGAAGGGAAGAAGGCGAATAATTATACTTGATATACGTCCACTTTATACTGTACCGATAAAACATGTAAAAAGTGATGATAATTTTAACCCCAAAATATCGATGAAACATGACTGAAAATGCCGCTGTTAAAAATAACTGCAATGCATTTTAATGATTGTAGTGGTATCATCGATATGGTGCTAAGGTAAAGTATGATGATTATGAAGATCAATTCCAATTTAAAACATGCTTTCGAAATAAGTAATCCTTGCTTCCTTAACACCTCCATTATTATTTCCACATTTATTTATGATAGTGATGAGAAGTTTTTGAAGAAGCAAATAGAATGCCGAAATCGCGTTATTCATTACCAAATTTATCTCTCGTCACGCAATGGTAGTCTCGTCTCCTGTTTATGTATCGCTTGTGAACTACTATGTATATGATAGGCATTCCGGTATTTGACAGTGCCTATGAACATGATGATTACTGTTTAAGGCGCTCGAAGAATCGTCAAACCAAACATCCAATATACATAACCTATGATCGCATTATGTACACGTATTGGTGTAAGCATCGGAAACTGTGTCAGTAGACATGGTAGACATGATAATCGAACCCATCTTGTTCATGTTGTTTGCATTCCTTGTCTTCTTCCCGTTCTCATCAAGTCAGTCACGTCTTCGTGTATACACTGACATCAGCTACCGTCCAACCTGTTATCCTCCCACGCGATTACCAATTTCCAACCCCTAGTTGTCTTTCCTAGAAATCTATTCATCCTCCTTCTGATGTTCATTGTGTGACCATTATCTCACTTTATACCGCCACAGTATGTACCGTTCCGCCCCAGCCTTTTATCAACCAGGCTACCGATTGGTCGGTGGGAAGGACTCTTCTCTGTGTCGTGTATTACGCCCACCATCTGAGATTACACGCGACCCCAGTGGAGAGTGGCATTAAAAGCGAGGACTTTCTCACTCCATCAACCGATTCTCCCATCTCCTTGTTACAAGCTTGTCACCGGCTGTACTTTCGACATGCAATCCATCTTCGATGGTGGGAATAAAAAAAAACGCGCCTGCGTGGTCGTCTGTCAACGATCCATAGAGAGATTGCGTTTTCCCTCCCCTTTCCAGGTCGTATATGGACTAGACATTTTTATTATCGGATGAAAGCGGGTATAGCGTACCTAAGAAATCGAAACGCGTCATAAGATTTAAAGGAGATGTCAAATGTTCGCAGACCTACATTGTCAGAAAAAAAGAAGAACACATGACATTCATCAACAGAAGTTTTAAGTCACTGACACCATACAAAATATTAATGTCGCGAAATAGTCTGCACAGAGATCGAGATAGGTAAAGCTTGAAAACAACGCAAGCGTAAGCGTAATCAACAACAACTACTACTTCTACTACTAAAACTACTACTCCTGCTACTTGCTACTGCTTCTACTACTGCTACCTCTACTATTCCTACTAACACTTCTTGACTGTACTACTTTCGTTGAGACTATTATTTCTTGAGGCTTTTTATTCCTAAGCATTTGGCCTAATGGGATAGTTGAATCGTGTGCAGGTGCTTTTTGCATGCTATGCAAACATATTGATGGCAGTGCAGCGGACAGTTTGCTGTTAGCCAGTGTTATTGAGTGTAGACCAACAACTCCACATCTACTGTTGATAGTGACCAACGCCATTCATAATTCATTTTTTTATCGCTATTACGCCCACTTCTCTCTCTCTCTCTCTCTCTCTCTCTCTCTCTCTCTCTCTCTCTATTTATCTCTCTCTCTCTCTTACTTGCTCGCTCTCCATCGGTCACACTTAAACGCTAACAATGTACATGCACGCAAGTATAGGCGTACATACACATTGACACTTTCTCACATACATACAGTCAAAGAACCAAACCCATTTTCACACTCTATTTCCTTCTCTTTTCAAAATAATTTGATTTTCTCTTCGTTAGGTTTTATCTGATTTCTGTCTTGCTGTCCCTCGTCCATTATCCCCATTTATGAGTTATCTTTCCCTTGAACGTTTGCTTCAACACGGTCTCTCTCTCTCTCTTTCTCTCTCTCTCTCTCTCTCTCTCTCTCTCTCTCTCTCTCTCCCTCTCTCTCTCTCTCTCTCTCCCTTGAATCCCTCCCCCGTCATCCCTTCTACCCGTCTCACAACCCCCTCCCCCTCCCCAACTATCTTTCATCTCCCCCTTTCCTTCTCTCATCACTCTCATTCAACTCCTTCCATCAAGGACGCTTGTACTGGCATAATTCTTGGCTCAGGTTCGGTCTTCGGGTCAGCTCTTGCCCTTTTCATGTCTCACGATCCCATCCATTTTAATGAAGTCTCCATGAGGCGCGATAATCAGACGCGTTTGCCCATTCTTTCCTCCAACTTCGTTTTCACAGCCTCAGGTTTAATCTCAAATCAATGTATTCTCCAAACTCGATTGCTTAACTTTTATTTCCTAAAATCCCCCAGTTCCTTCCCATTTTAACCATAATGATATTACACATTTTATCGTAGAACTGTACGGCAGTTCATCATATTGCACTCTTTACCTTATTGTGCGCCACAAGTTACACACTATTACCATCGATTATGATTTCATATTGCGCACAAGGGATTAAAGGTAATATGAAATGGAGGTTACGTCTAACCATTTGATCACTTGATCTGCTCCACACATCATTTTGTGGCGTGGGTTAGACCGATTCGATATGCCATATTATTCCCTGCTCACAACCATACTGTATCATAAATGTCACTTTAATTCCGTTACCATGAAACAGAGGTCACGCTGCTTAGACATGTTAGAGCTGGCCAGCTCTGCAGCGTTGGCAATTTAGTCACGTGGACATGCATTACATATTGCAGGAAACCTTCCTGTATACTTCGATGTAAGGTCCAGACCGTCACGACACAGACCTCATTAATCGAACAGACAACACATAACCATGGTAACTGACCTTACTTTCAACATGCCAGCTGATTTTCTTCTTACATTAGTTACCAGGAAGTTCATTCCCGAGCTCTGCAGTTCTGTCTTAAGTAATGTTCGTAATGTTACTTTTCAAAACAGGAAATGAAAAAGAAATAACCTTTGCAAATGGAAGACCTGTATTACATCTGATTATGGAAAAAGAAACCATATTATGAAATAACTTAATTCACGTCGTCCCGACCCCGATCATAGAACAGCATTTATGTTTAAAGGGAGTATACTGTACTGGGAAGACAAAAAAGCCTTCAAAAGGTAATCGTGAGCAATCTTCTTGCAAATGGTCTTAAATTCATGTATTGTCCATTTTAGAAACTTGCTGAAAGTTATTTGCCCTCATATGATACAGATATGGAGTAATTAGTGATAAATCACAAAATCATCTAAATGTTCGGCCCGAACAGTTGGAAATATTGTGAGTTAATCACTGATTACACCAAATGTGAATAATTTTAGGGCAAATAACTTTGTGCAAGTTTCTAAAATGGACAATACATGAATTTAAAGGGAGTATACTGTACTGGGAAGACAAAAAGGCCTTCAAAAGGTGATTGTGAGCAATCTTCTTGCCAATGGTCTTAAATTCATGTATTGTCTATTTTAGAAACTTGCTGAAAGTTATTTGCCATTAAACTATCCACATTTGGAGTAATTACTGATTTAATCACAAATCCTCACATTGTTCGGGCCGAACATTTTGAGGATTTGTGATTAAATCACTATTTATTCCAAATGTGGATCATGTGAGAGCAAATAACTTTCAGTAAGCTTCTAAAATGGACAATACATGAATTTAAGACCATTGGCAAGAAGATTGCTCACAATCACATTTTGAAGGCTTTTTGTCTTCCCAGTACAGTATACTCCCTTTAAGACAACTGGCAAGAAGATTACTCATGATTACCATTTGAAGGGTTTTTTGTCTTCCCAGTACAGTATACTCCCTTTAAAATAGAGATGTGCATTTACATAATCTTCCTAGGTACTAATGCAATTAGTTTTTATCATCAACAAATGTGGCATGTAATGCTGAATCGGTTTTTTTAAATACCTGATGCCGAGTCTCCTGAAATACCCATGTGGACACAAGTGAATTAAAAGGGAGCATAGTGGTAGATTATTCTTACACTGGGAGACTCTTCTAGGTTCAATAAATTTCTTTTAAACGATTAATCTTATGTCAACTCAAACCCCTGACAAAGTTAAAATAACACTGGCGACATAATCCATTTGCCGAATACTTTTACAAGTTCAAACGAAATACAACGTAAAGAAATCTTTTGAATGATGTTCAAAAAGATATTGAGCTGCCCTTAATTACTGTTGCGTCCCTCGTGTCACACTTTATACACTTAGTTTCATAGAACACCAGTTTATCTTGCGCACAAGGGTAAGAATTTTGAGACGCATAGGTGATCAATATAATGGACTAAGAAAAGCAAGTGCAAAATCAGACCCGACAACACTCCAAGCTGAGAACCAAGAGAAAAATACTGGCGCGACATCGTCTGTAATAAGAAATGTAGGTACTCTTGCGTGTTCCTTTGCGCTGCACTGTGTTTCTTGGGAAGATGCCTCGAAGCCGAATGGGCAAAGAGATACTATATTGGATATTGGATATGGGCGCCGTGGTCAGTGAGATCATGTTACTAAAGCGAGGTAGTACGTCTTCCCTGTACTGATTACGTAATAGTGCAATGCCAAATACACATAAAATGTCGGTACGACGTGTTTCCCCGTACTGGGTTTCTCGGGAAGAAGCGGAATGGGCGAGTCGAAATTTCATATGGGGGTCAGGGTCGGTGTGGTAGCGTTACTAAAGCGAGGTAGTACATCAAAAGTCCTCTGAAAAGTGAGTAAGTAATATTGATGTGTCAAAAAAAATTACATTGAGAAATGTCTGTAGTATGGCGCTTGTATTTGCGCTTTATCATGTTTCTCCAGAAGACGTATAAATTACCGAATGTATAAACAATGAATTAGATTGGATAATTTGATATGACATACATGTCGCACAGTAATGTTCAATATGTTGTAATTGAAATCATGTGAAATACAGGAATAAAGGGAATGAGGTATAGACATGATTCTGAAACACTATTTTTGTGAACTGAAAGCCTAAACGGACAAGCATTCTAGGTTGCAAGCACAACATTTTCGCATAAGAATGCATCAAATTCTAACATAGTATTTTATGCTTTATAAAAAACACTAATATTCCGGAAACCAAAAAAAATGAAATTTAATCTATAGTGAATGTTTTTTTTTTCTTATTCAAAAATAAGAAAGCGATGTTACCTGAGTGAAATAAAATACTAATTGCATTTATATGATTGCTTAAGTTTTCCGCATACACAAAGAGCCGTGTACTCTAGGGAATCATGCTAAAACAGGTTTCGATTGTGATGTATCGTCTTTGTGTCACATGGGTGCGGGGGTGAGACGTGGGAAATTAATGTCACAGATTGAAGGTTAATGTCAACTTGTTCTTAACAGTGATGAAGGAGGAGGCCGAATTGCCTAGAGCGTCATTACAACACTTGCCAGCCACCCTCCCCCCTCACACACACATACCCACACATTTTAACACATCTTGAGTGGGCATTATACTTTTTTTTTTACCGGGATAACAGATTATTCATAGCGTCAAGTGCCCTATTTCATCCATGCCTCCTGGGTTGACGCGAGGACAAATCTTTTTAGTTTGCCTTTGGCAGAATTTATGGGTTATATTGAGGAGGCAGAGCATTACATGCACAAGGCGAATTAATCAAAACACCATGAATACAGACCGTTCTCTCCGTGCGAAGTAGTGATTGATTGCGAATGTAAATGAAGTGTATGTGTGTGTGGCGAGGAGGGGGGGGGGGGGGAGCAACAGTACAGAAAGAACGTTTGTACTCACAATGGTGTTTTTTCTGATAATCATTTGGGTCATATCATTAGATGTGAACAAGGCTGTGTGTGATTTTCATGATAAATGTGCGCATAATAAATATGAAGAAAAAAAGTAGCAGCAGCAGTAGTAGTAGTAGTAGTAGCAGTAGTAGTAGTAGTAGTAGTAGTAGTAGTAGTAGTAGTAGTAGTAGTAGTAGTAGTAGTAGTAGTAATAGTAGTAATAGCAGCAGTAGAAGAAGCAGTAGTAGGAGTAGCAGGAGTAGTAGTAGTAGTAGTAGTAGTAGTAGTAGTAGTAGTAATAATAGTAGTAGTGATATTGTGACAGGTTTTAACATTGACATTTTGTTTTACTTTTACCACTTTAATTGATGAAGAGTTATTTGAATTCAGTTCATATTCAAAGTATGTGTAAATACCAACGAACATTTTTCGTAAGGTTTCTGTATTTGCGGTATATGGAAAACACATCCAGTATTACGTATTGACGATTCCAAATTAAGCTCTGTTGTCAACTTGGATGTGTTGTTCTATTTTTGTGTGACTGTTCATTTTTCATAAAACAAGCTTGGGGACGAAATAAGGACACGAAAACGAGGCAATTCAAACAAAGATGAGACTATAACATGTTAACAGGTCAAGTCCGAGATTATGTTGTCTGTACATTCTTAGTAGAAGTAGTAGTAGTAGTAGTAGATTTAGTAGCGATATTGTGACATGTTTTAACCTTGGCATTTTGTTTTACTGTTACCTCTTTAATTGATGAAGAGTAATTTGAATTCAGTTCATATTCAAGGTAAGTGTAAGTCCCAACAAACAATTTTTCTTATGGTTTCTCTATTTGCGGTATATGGAAAACACATCCAGTGCTACGTACTGACGATTCCCAATTAAGCTCTTTAGTCAACTTGGATGTGTTGTTCTATTTTTGGTGATTGTTCATCTTTACTGAAACAAACTAAAAAAATTCACCGATAAGCTTGGAAATAAAATGAGGACACGAAAGTGAGGCAATTCAAAAATAGACAAGACTAATATACATGATAACAGGTCAAGTACGAGATTACGCTGTTTGTACATTCTTTATGGATGGAATGCAACAT
This sequence comes from Arbacia lixula, assembly GCA_963669155.1. Lineage (NCBI taxonomy): Eukaryota > Metazoa > Echinodermata > Echinoidea > Arbacioida > Arbaciidae > Arbacia > Arbacia lixula. The sequence continues at coordinate 10,592,085 of OZ022576.1, read as the reverse complement.
GAGGACAAAGCCCTGTAAGTTGTAATTAGCGCTGTAGTGGTACATTTCCGAGGACAATAGCATTCTAATTGGTCCCTTTAGAGTGGTTTTGTGGATGCATGGTAGCCGGAACAAGTACAGCGTAGAAATATAACTCACGCGTAGACATAATAGACGTAATAACTCAAATTGAATCTTGTTTGTGTGAAATACAGCGGTGGTCACTGCAAAACAGTCTAAAGTTAAATCTAGGAAAAACTTAAGTTGTGCATGTAAGTTGTCAGTTTCAAAAGCACGTGACCTTGTAGTTATTGTTCAGGATGATCTGAGAATGAATACTCACATTGATAATATTTGTAAATCGGCTGCCATTGGACTACATAGGATAGAGGCTCGTTCACGCATTTATATTTAGTTATTTAGATTTCAATACTGGTCTGTTTCTGGGAATCTCCGAGACTCAACTAAATAAACTCCAACATGTACAGAATTCAGCGGCAAGGCTTGTGACGCGAAAAGGATATTTGAACGCGTAACCCCGATCCTACGTAGTCTCCACTGGCTTCCGATAAGGGCTTGTGTTCAGGTTAAAATCCTCACTCGTGTATTCAATTGTCTATGTGGAAATGTTTCTGTCAATCTTACCAGCCTGCTGACTGAACTCTTCAAACGATACCAGCCTAGTCGTAATCTTCGTTCTCAATCAAAAAAATCTTCTCTCTGAAATTCGGGTAAAATCTAAGACATTATGGAATAAACTTCCCCAAGGCATTAGATCATTGACAGACTTCGATCAATTCAAATCAACACTAAGACGCATCTGTTTGATAATTATTAGTTGTTTTCAAATCCTCACATAATCAATTTTTAATTTCACACGCAGAGAGACTTGAATAGAGATTTGAATTATATTATGTGTCTCTAATAATTTAATGTTATTATTATCATTATATATTGGTCATCGTTTTTATTGTCATTTTTCATGAGGAATGAGTCACGGAACAATAATGATGAATAGACAGTCACCTTTTATCGTATTCAAATATGATTATGATTTCTCTGTCTCTAGCCGGCTACAATATGCACCTACTCGTCAAATGATGTTTGGAGTGCATTCGAAAAGGAAAATTCCAACCCTTTTAGCACACAACCATGTTCCACACTGCTCGCAAGGCAATGTTTCAATATGTTCTTCGTCACCCTTTGGGTATAAGTCCTCGAATTGTACTGCAGTGTGCGCAAAGCTTAACTTTCATTTGCACCATAACTAGATCAAGGATGCTAAAGTCAATAACATTTAGAATTAATTCACATGATTACATTTTTCCCCACCCTCCTCACCCACCCAAACCCCCCGTTTCCCCTCCTTCCCATCCCTCCCCTTCCGGGAGTGCCTTTAAAAAATTAATTACCGACGTCATGCTACAATGTGCTTTGATTTTGTTCGGTCAGGTAGACAACGAGTACATAGGGAGTAAAAAAATATAGAACATGTTTGTCTGTTTGTGGTGTTGTTTTTGCGTATTTATATTTTTGTTTTTAAATGTCGACGGTATTATTTATGCTTCCAGCTTGATTAAGTTGGTTGATGATGCTACTTTGATTGATTTCGTACGATGTTTTGAAAAAAAAAAACATGATTACAGAGAAAAGAAGAAATAGTATCGAATCACGATAACGAACGAAGTAAGGAACCATGCATCCTGCAACTATGTCCACAAATCATATCACCTTTTTTGCCAATCAACCCTATGCATGTAATTCGCTATAGTGTGCATTTTCAACGTAAATCATTTGCAAACTCTCTTTACCCCCCCCCCCCCCCCCCCAATCAACATTGATAAGAACCCGGTCTCTGCTGCACCCCCTCCCCTCTTTCTTCAACATGTAATGCACTTTCCTTTTCGCGTTGTTATGACTGTATTCTGTTTCACTTGTTTCATATCCATTTTGTATATTCCATTGGAATATCGGGAAAATGTCAAACTTAGTGTTCAGACATCAAACGCCTTCTTGTTACGCGTTGAAAATTATAATCGTTTATTCACACACATTAAGTTTTATAGGTCTATAGGCGATATGGAAACTATATCTGCAGAGTACACAGTAAAAAGCCATGCTCATGATGATTTTAGTCACCATGTTTCCTCCCAGCAGGGCTGTGTGAAACACAATTGTTCATGAACATTTTTCTTTTAACGTGTTGTCTGTAATTTTGATAATTATAGTTTCTTGTTAGTCTATATTATGCTACGCTAATATCGTTGGAGTGAAGGAGACAACAATTAAGTACATTAGACCTTCAGGATACATACATTAGCCTCACGTGGCAACTACCTGCGGAGTCTCGTAAGGCAACTGACAAGCGTCTGAGCTTGTGAAACCATTTTCATGAACGATAGTTCACGATATGCACGAGATCACAAAATAAAGTTCAAGCGTCTAGTATTCCCAGCGGTCCATATAAAGCTGAGACATACTGAACACTGCAATGATTAGCATCTCTCTCTCTCTCTCTCTGACCCTCGCTATGTTTCTCTCACAACCTAACTATCTACATCTCTTACACCGCTTACAACTTGTATCGACTCCCCTTGTTTTTGCTCTTTCTTGTTCTTCCTTTTCTTTTTGTGCCTGTCAATGCGTACATATTTCGAGTATTGACATGACTGAGTGTCGCACCTTTTTATGTAATGACGTATGGATTTTCTCGTTATTAGGGGTACTGTGCCACAACGGTGCACACCGTTGTGGTTTCCGAAAGAGTACATGTATCGTATGGCGTCACCGTTGATAATATCGCGCATGCTCTGCAGACAACGTGCCGCATGCAGCGCGCACATCACAAATGCGCAAAGTGTTGCGCGCACGCGCTTATTGAAGAGCAAACACGTGGTAGACATGAAGCCAGAGAACCACATGATACATAATATTGGGAAAGAATGCCAATTGACCACTGTTACATAACTGCATAAACCGATGCAACTGTTGGATCAGTATCAGTAAAAGTTGTCTTGAGACCCGGCCTTCTGATTGAGGCGATGGTCGGCATTTACATCATCCTTTTTTATCTCACGATTGCTGAACGTAAGCACAGCAAAGGAAATGTGTTGAATTTTCTTATTTCCATAATGATATTTCTATTCGTTTGTTTAACATTTTCTGCCATTTAGATTGTTATATCTCGCACCTAGCGCTACATTTTTGCGAAATATGTATTATTTGTTAAGCCTGTTAAATGGCTGTGCTGCAATATACGTTCACGTTATTTCCATTTGTTAATTAAATGGAGGTATACCTTTTTGTTGCTTTTTCTTTAATGTTTCATGCCATGTTTATTTTTCATTTTACTGCTTTTTAGTCCAAGTATGTGGAGGTGATGAAAAGGACCTCTTTTACGGCGAAGAGCAGGAAACATGTAAGTCTTCAAAGTACACGATATAGATTGTCATGTTTATGGGTTGCTTGGCATCGCTACACATAATGTGGAAATGATGATGAGCATTTGTGTTGTCAATAAGGGACATAACATGACAGTTGTTGCTTTGGGTGGTAGATGCGGTGATGTTTACGATAGATGTTTACGATAGAAGGATGCCAATGACATGAATTGGCCTGTGGTGACGCTGGTATTGCTGAACATTCAACTGATGATGAAGGTGATGGAAAACTGATTAGCGGGAAAAGGTATGATAGGCATGAATATAGTAAAGGAGAAATGACAACAGAAAATGAGAACAAACACATACTGAATCAATTGCGGTAGTGTTGATCCGTCCAGAAATACCTGTATCAATAGGCCTATATGCCTACTGCCCATTTTATTTTTGTCCTCATTTTAATATAATTCCCGGAATGCCTCAGCGAAATATATGTGCATGATTATAATAATACACTTAAGATAAGAGAAATATTCGGATAAATATAAATAGGACCAGGCGTGATGGTTAAATTGGATGATTATTGTGGTGGTGGTGAGGATTGTGGTGGAGATGGAGGTAGTGGTGATGTGACGAAGATGAAATCGATATTTGCACTGGGTTTGGTGTCAGAGGAATTCATGTTGTTGTCATGACTATTATCTTTTCCCATTCTTGGGGCGGAAGGATTTTGGCGGTGATTGGGATTTGGGGTGGTGCAAATCATTGACGTCACCATAATCATATCGAAATGATTATGGTGACGACAATGATGACGACACGGATGATAATGATGGGATGATAATGACAATAATAGGCATATTGCTAAATATAATCAATGGTAAAGGTGTGGATATAGGCGCCTACAAAATGGAGTGACGATAGTCGACACTGATAAAGGATGCAGATGAGTATCAGGGTAGCAGCATGCAGTGATTATTAATATCGTTACCCCATCACATGCTTGAAAATGGCAAGTTCATGTTTTCCTTTAGCCTATTTCCTAGTCTGCGAACTACACGGACAGAACCGAGTCTGTTAACAATTATGTCTTGCCTCGCCTTGCCTATGTCCGTGCACTCCACAGCCTAGTAGCTAGACTAGTTTTCTTTAATTCAATTCTACATAATGCACAATATGAAAAGTCGTCCCATGATACACCACGTAACCACATTCGGATTTTTGTTTGCTGCAGTGTCTTGTTCGTTTCCGGTCTGGTGTACTAGTATGAGAAACTAGTAACAAAATTCGAATGGTTGCACGGTGTATCATGGGACTATTTTTCATTATGTGCGGTATGTACAATTCTAACACTTCAACTTGAATACCGTCAGCATGACAGATCATCCATGTGTTATTGTAACTCTTAATGTTTCACCGCAGTCTACTGGGGCGATTGGTCGGTGTGGTCTGAGTGCGAGCGGCACTGCTCCTCGAAGCAGGGGATGCGGCGTAAGGTCAGGGTGTGCTTCCGTTCCGCTCAGAACCAACACCTCATCCAACCCTTCGCCGTGTGCGACGGCCGGGTCGACGGCCTGCACAAGGAAGAGGAGACGTGCTACGATGAGAAGTGCGACGGAACAGGTTTGTGGGCGCCAGCGCCGATCCGCCATACTCAGGCTGATAAAGGACCTCCCAGGGATTTCTTATGTCTTATAAAGATGTGATTGATTGCAATTAGAGCTATGATTGATATCAATCGTAACTCTGTACATCAGAGATAGTGGATTAGTTGCAACCATCCCAGAACAATAACATGTATGGCCTGCATGTATAAAACATTTAAAAGGAGCGATGAACTATATAGGTTTGCCTATTTCCTTTTCCCACAAATAGAAGAATGAAAATGCTTGAAGGACTCTTCAGGGTATTGACAACCCCTTCCAAAAGTGTATGTGGATGCTTAAGGGGGATACCCCATCCCAACCCCACACAAGGGTCCCCATCAAAAGTGATGCATCGCCGTAGATGAGTTTGAAGAGCATCTATGGTCGGATGATTTATCTCCACGTGACTTATGTCGGTTCACAGAGTGGCATGGCTTTAAGGCTATTTATGAATTCCCTATAGTTCAAACAAGATCTACAGACCTCTTCCTTCGCCTCCAGTTGAAATACGAGATGCAGTCCTATTTATCGCTTTTTCTTAAATGCATTCGATGGATATCTCTATTCAATTATGGAGACGAACACTTGACAGTCAGAGATCCAGAGATAAAGCTACAATTAAAACGGTACAACGTGTGATTTTGGTGTCTGATAACGCGGCATGAGGGCGGCGATCTTACGATATTTCGATGATCTTATCATATGCGTGGCTGCATTTGGAATGATAAACATAGTTTACTGGTTCACACGTGGATTTCATGGAACTCGCACACGTGTTTAGCAGAAGGCTTGGTATGGAGTAAGACATTGGGAGGAGGAGAGGGAAAGAGAGCGAGAGAGGAGGAGGAAAATAAATGAATATCAATAACATGATGATTTCTTTTACTGTTTTTATTTGATTCTTTGAATATGTCCTTCGTCGAATTGTCATACACACTTTAATACCATTTGTGGTAAGAAGAAGAGGAATAAGAACGAAGGAGAAGAAAAAGGAGAAGAAAAGGAGAAAAAGAAGAAAAGAAAAAAAAATAACAAAAAAGAGGAGACAACAGCCCTCGCTATCAGCAACAGCCCACCCAAATGACGTCAGTCTCGGTACCACTGCTAGTAGGCCTATATTGTATATTGTACGTTTAAACATAGCCACTTTTCCATTTCGCTGCACCCCAAATATCTTAATTGCTCGCAATTATCAGGTTGTCTGTATGTCTGCTCCACACATGCAGGCAACTTTATTGGGAAATGGTCGCCATGGGAACCCTGGACTTGTACCTACGAGAGCGGTTTGTGTGGGATAGGAACCAACGTTAGGACCAGGTTCTGCACCAAGCTAGCTGACAGTGTGGCCCTCGACAGCCGCATGCGCACTGCCCCGGACAATTGCCCGGAGGGCAGTGACACGGAGGAGGAAGAATGCTTTGCAAGGTGCCCAGGTAATGATCCATTTTCGTGTTTCATGTACCAAATTTGTTCATTGCGAGAAACAGATACACACAACAACATTACATGATTTTTTTTACGATCTGTTTCTTTTTAGGGATGGGAAGATTTGTTCTACTTCGAACCTTTAAAAAGGACAACAGTAAACCTAATAAAAAGGTTAACCAACAAGGGGGAAGGACTATGGAGAGACAAAGAGAAGGAGAGGGAGAGAGATATAAAGGTAGAGGGGAAGGGGGGGGGGGGGTAGAAAGAGAAAGAAAGGAAGTGAGAAAAATAAAGGAGGAAAGAGGTACATATAGCTGAAAAAGAGAGAGAGAGGGAGAGAGACTAACAATATGCTTACTGGCCCTCTTATATCAGCATTTTTAAAAGTGTTATTATAGATTTGTAAGTTTTGTTACTGTACATTATGTGCTATCATGAATGTGTTATGTGTGTTTTTTAATTCCATTTTACAGCTATCACTCGGGCGGGTAAGTGATTCCAATTATGTACGGCTTGCTTGTTAAGCAACGCTTTTTCATTTTCCTCATTGGTTTTCATATTCACGTTCTTGTTCATTACCTAATATACATTATCATTTCACATTATGTTTTCCCAAATTGTTGCATTTCAGTTGTCAGATATAAAAACTCAAAAAGCTCAACCTTTCTGGTTTCTATGTGTATTTCTAGTTAAAGTATACACACATGTCACATTTAAGCAATCAGAATACGACCCTTTGGCTCGGGCGGGAGGAGAAATATAGAGCCTGAATTCCAGCTGCCTTCTACAATCAACATGTGAAGCGGCAGTAACTTAAGTCCAATTCATACACAAAAAACAGCTTTAAAGGGATAGTTTACCCTAAAGTTAAGTTGGTTTCAATAAGAGCAGAAACATGAAAGAAACATGTTAGTGAATGTTTGACGAAAATCCGTTTAAGGGTAAGAAAGTTATGATTTTTAAAATCTCAATTTGTGACGTCACGTGCGAGGTGAACCTCCAATATGTTGTGATCTGTACTATTACACGAATTGCTCTTTTTCTGTGAAGGGCTGTTTTTTCATAAAGGTATGTGTGTTAAACTGAATACCGGTAGGTAAAATTATGCATTTCCTCTTGAGAAAATCGACCTTTTCAACAAAAGTTAATACACAATATGGGAGAGCATCTCGCAAGTGACGTCACAAAATCAAAACTTTAATCTATAATATCTTTCTTATCCCTTTTGACGGATTTTCATCAAACCTTCACTATTATGTTTCATTTATGTTTCTGTGTTTATTGAAACCAACTTAACTTTAGGGTAAACTATCCCTTTAAAGCTGTTTTAGGACTTAAGTTACTGCAGCTTCACATGTTGATTGTAGAAGGCAGCTGGAAGGCAGGCTCTATATTTCTCCTCTGGCCCGACCCAAAAAGGTCGTATTCTGATTGCTTAAACCAACCAAAAAGGTTGAGTTTTTTTAGTTTTCATCTCAGTTTTCTGCTTTTATTAAAACCAACTTAATTTTAGGGTGGATTATCACTTTAACGAGGATTAAGGTAATGTATTTTTATGATATATTGTCAGAAGCAATACCATAGAGCAGCATTATGTCTAGCACGTAAATCGTTAATCCATAATTTTACTTCTTGTCCGGCTTGTACTAGAGACGAATGTATACTTACTGTTGAATTAGACGAGGTTTATGAACGAGGCTAGCAAATGGTCATTAGAGCTATAGGGTTGGTCTGGCATTGCAGCGGGGTTAGTCCGAGGCAACATGGATGGATGATATGACCATAGGGATAATTACACTATCACGTGGACGTGCTGAAAAGCAGAAATCAACCGACAAGTTCAACTCGAGATTATATTGAGAGGACTACATTACGAGGTCAAGCACCCCCCCCCTCCCCTCTGTCTGTCTGTCTCTGTTTGTCTGTATGTCTGCCTCTCTTTCTCTCTCTCTCTCTCTCTCTCACTCTCTCTCTCTCTCTTCTCTCTCTCTCTCTCCCTCTTCTCTCTCTTTCTCTCTCTCTCTCTTCTTTCCCTTCCTCTCCTACACATTACGCACCGTTATAAATATATTTTCATTGATGAAAGCCTTCTTTAAATTAAAACTAGACGAGTACTTGTAATATAAGTTCATATCAATTAATTAAGTCATCTGGTAATTTACTTACCTACCTCCCAGTCTATCAATATGCGTTCATGCAACGAACACGCTAGGTATTCATCTACATCAAAGCAAGACCTTACGTGTACAGTGTAATGCACAAGCTAAATGTCTGATCTTGATCAAAGCATGACCATTCGCGTTCATACATTGCACAAGCTATTTTTTTAAGTACCAGTTTAGCTCCACTGTGTATGTAAGCTTTTCGAGATATACAAGCCTCTTACTTAGCAACCTATTTCCCTACCCCCCCCCTCTCTCTCTCTCTCTCTCTCTCTCTCTCTCTTTCAGTCTGTAGAAAAATTTAGGAGCATACACTTCAACACTCATTGCCAGACCTACTAAAGTACCGCCTGCTGCAAATTCAAAAGGTCCCACCACCCCTCTCTCTCTCTCTCTCTCTCTCTCTCTCTTTCTTTCACTCTCCCTCACCGTCTCTTTACATGTTCCATCTTTCACTGCTCGATTAGGTATTTTCTATTCAGAATCACGAGCGATCCTGACAGATAATTGGGACGTGTGATTCGATTTAATGTTGACCGTCTTCTGTGCCGGCTTATCATCCGTCAACTCTGCACTTCACACCAACACTGGCGACGGCCTTGCGAAACAACGGCGCGACAAATTGTGGGGGCGTTTCCACAGTTTGAAAATTAAATTCCAGGTATAAATCAAAGGTTTTGTATTATCATGATCATAGTGCATCATAATAACATCATATTCAGTTCATGTTATCTACACTGTTTGCATAACATGATAATCATTGCAAAACTTTAGAAAGGGCATTCATAAATCATTTTATATAGGCCTGTGTATCGAATAGCATTTTCTTCTTGATATATCGAAGTGTATTCAAAGATTTAGTATCGCAGTTGTACAAAAAAGAAAAAAAAAAAGAAAAAATAATGCCGTCTTTCGAGGCACATGACTCACTGCTATCTTTGTCCGATGCATATGTAGGTACGCATTTTAATTTTCCATTTTTTAATCTAGTGGAAAATATAAGGGAATGCCTACATTCAAAAGACTTTTTCGCTTTAAGTTTCGCATCTCTACCCACAGTCACATTAGATATACTGAATAAGTCGGTTCGTTTGTGTGAATTATAATATAGTAAGGTCGCGGTAATGTGGCTCAGTGAATACGCGAATTGATTGTTCTAGTGGCGTTCATCATGTATGATGGGAACTCATGTAACTCCAGCCATGGCGACAATATGTCCTCAGGCAAGAACACATTACAATCTACATTGCTGCCCGTACCACTGCGAATAATTTGGACCTCACAAAATCAATTTCGAGCCCGTGACTGACGACATATAAATTTATTGCATGGCCTCGGGTAGAATGGTGCTTAAATTTTTACTCGTTGTTCTTTTTGTTCTTTTCAATTTTCTTAACGTTTTCCGTCGTTTTATTTTTGTTGTTCTCGTTCCTGTTTATTTCTCTTTTTCAGATCCTGTACCATTATTTTTTCTGATCGTCATTAGTATTTCAAGTATTATGACTTGTAATAGTTAATAGAAGTAGTAGTAGTAGTAGTAGTAGTAGTAGTAGTAGTCTCGTCGTAGTCGTAGTAGTAGTAGTAGCAGCAGCAGCAACATCAGTAGTCATGGTAGTAGTAGTAGTAGTAGTAGTAGTAGTAGTATCGGTGGTGGTGGTAGAAGAAGTAGAAGCAGAAGCAGCAGTAGCAGTAGTAGTAGTCGTAGTATTAGTGATAGTAGTAGTAGTAGTAGTAGTAGTAGTAGTAGTAGTAGCAGCAGCAGTAGTTGATGTTGTTGTAGAATAGTAAAGTTATTATAGTATAAGTAGCAGCAGTAGAAGTTAGTGGTAATGTTATAATAATGGCACAAGTATAAAGTGATAACAGTAAAAATAAGTGATTGATATACTTTTCATGATGATGAAAACAATCATTACCGAAAAAAGTGGGAATGCCAATAAAAGTAATGACAATAATGATAATAAAATAAGTGGTGGTCATTGTGGTATTTGCCAACAACATTGGAATATAACAATATGAATACAATAGATATTTGCAAGCTCTTCGAGCAATATTCCGTTTCTATGTAAACGCGCCTGCTCAACGTTGGCTGCTTACTCCCAGCTTGAACTGCTGGTTCAGAGCGACAGCCACGAACGTGAGCTACCATTTTAATGAGCACAATGCCTGATTGGTGGAGGTCGAGTGGTCACGTGACACACCGTATGGTGGATCGTACGCGGTAAACGTATTGAACGACAAACTGGCGCTATGGCATGCAAGATGGTCATAAAAGCGGGGTGGGAGGGGAGTATGCAGTACCATATTATACACCAATACTTAACTCTAGTTTCATCTCTTGCTCAGTATCCATCTTGATTAAATCAATACGATGCAAGTAAATTGATCGTAGGCTACTGGAAGTACTTTGCATTTATATGCCAATTCCTTAAAAATATTTTTTTCAGACACTTACAGATTGCCATTTTTTAGCAAGAACGGTAACGGTATAAAAATGACGGTAGATTCTTTTTATGGTTTAAAACGTTGTGTCTTGGGACATTGGTGCAGTTTCGATTTCTCATGTTGTCGCATAACATTGATAAATAAAGTAAATGAAGGTAGGAAAGGCAACATCGTTTTATACCCTTGCAAAACATGATTTAACTTTTAAACTCTATTTTCTCAAATAAAAAAAATAGGATATGATACTGAATATATGAAACGTGCCGGCAAAATACAATTCCGGATGGCGTTCTAATTTTTTTGTTTTTCAAACCTTTCGTACATTACCATAAATGCATACACACATACAGGTTGGTGAAAGTCGAATATAAGGAAGAAGGTTTTCAACAAACAGTCGCATGGCAAAATGCAATGTACTGGCAGGTCGTAAGTGTGATCGCCGTTCAAAGATAATGGACAACATACACTAATACTCACCCTGTCTAAGAAACATGAGCTTCGCCTCACATGCATTGACATGTGTGCCCGCTTCATAATAGATTGCGGACTTTGAATGGCTGTTAGTGCTGTTAATTGATTAATCAGCAACCTCATTTTCTCGGGTTCAAAATATAATTAAGACACGATTTAATGAACTGCAGCGATCAATTCAAGGTCCGCAGGGTAAGGTTGGGTGTGGGAGCGGGCTCTGTCAAAAAGAAGCAAGTAACTAAACATCTAAATGTTACTTATAAATATTTCAACAGGGAACCAATATCTCATTCCTTATATACTGGCTAAATTTAGAAATGAGATATTTATCGTGCTGTGAGATATCAAATATAACATGATGCGGTCTTACAAATGACAGACACATGTTACATGTTGTTTGGGTGAAGTGCGTTTTGTTACTTACTTCCTTCTGTCAAAATAGGGCAGCATAGTACTTACACTATACAGTCATTATGAGCAGACACACCGAGCTCATCAACAAAAAGTCATTACGAAAGGTCATGAATTTCTCCATTTAATACACATGTCCTTACTTGCATGATTAAGCTTATTGTCCTAATCTGTCACGCATGAATAGACTGTAATCACTGGTCAGAAATGAATCGATTCAAGTGAATGTCACCTAGTTGTCCGACGCCTAAGCATCCTTCAGTAATCAATTGAAGGCGTGTATTCTTACATTGTTATGATTCCACTTGAGTTCCTGTTCATTCCTTTAAATTTTATCCTTCATCCGCAGACGTTCCTCCCATTTTATATTTTCACGCTATTCAATCTTCCTATCCTTGATCATCACAGTTATACTTTAAAAAGTAATATATACAAAAAGAAGAGCGGTTTCGTTTTTTTTTTTTTTTTGTTCGTATAAGATGTTGGCTGCATGAGATTATTTGGACAGCACGATACTCATCTTGTTGGTGGAGACAGATGTAAATTGACGTCAGTCGTCGTCAAGCTGACAGATCTCAGTCCTCAACCTGATAAGGCTTTATTCCGAAAACAGAAGGAGGGAAAGGCAATTTATTCCCAGGCGTCGAGTACGGCCACTTCTGCTTGTCGTGGCTATGATAGATAGACCTTTACCCGGACAGCCGATCGACCACTTCCGTTCGAGTTTAAAGGGAGAAGTAAATGCAGGGAGGTGTTTTGCCTCAAAATTAATCCGATTTTTTTTTAAAGATTAATGTTAAGGAACGGAAGTAAACCTCACGTTTATAAGTTGAATTGAATAGAATTACATAAACAGGAGGAGTATATTGGAAGGAAATTCGAAGAACATTCAAGATTGGGAAGAGTATGACTATGTAATATATGTTTAGATATGATTTGTATTTGCGCTCAGAAATAATAGATATCCTAATCAATAACTTTAATGGGCAAATTCCAGTCACGCCATTCACTGCAAACGGCGTAGGCCTATTATGCGGACGTTTATTGTTCTTAGTACACATAATACAAGGCATCCCTAAAATGATTAGGTACCTTGGATAAACTAAGAAGTATTACAGCACTAAAGGTCGTCGTGCCCTTTAGCGGATTAATTTCGGTATGGCTGTGAAACCCCAAAGGTACCAGCTGGTCACCCATCCTCATTCTAGATTATTTTAACGTTCTCTCACTTTTTTAGTAGTGAAAAGTGGCCTGCGAAAAAATGGTTGAAAATATGAATGATGAGCGTAAAATGGTAACCATCCACTTACGAATTATCATGATCATAGCCTGGCTGGCAATTGATTTATTTTTAAACGATTTAGTTGATTATTTGCCTGACATGTATAACTTTCGTGTGAAGACGATCGTCTTCATGTGAAGACGATCAAAATTGTCACAAATTTTGATACACTTCTGACACTATATTAAGACATTATATGCATTAAAAGGCTGGGTTATTAATGTCATCTTCTCAATCCTTACTGCCGATAGTCTGTGTTTTTTTTTTTTTTTTTTGTCATTATCGCTGTTGACATGTTCATCGTTACTACTAACGTTGTTATTCATAGCATAATGATAATGATATTCTAATAGATAACATATAATAATATAATATAACAATAATAATCTGCATTGACTTCTTTATACAATATATTGTCTGTCATCAAGCGTTCTTTTATTTATCTTCTATTGCCATGACTGTTGTTGGTGGGTGTCGTCATATCATCATTAGGGTGCTTTAGATGTGTGTGGATGTGGACGGCTTTCAGGTCCAATGACGTCATGTTGAAGCTTTGCGCATGCCCTAAGTCTTGAGAACGGGATGCTTGTTTCCATGAAGACGGCAAATCCCCGTCTTACGCGTTCTCGATTCAGGTCACGTACTGGACGAGGTCCAAGACCTGAAAGTCATACACATCCAAAAAAATCTAAAGCTGCTTACTTACGCTGTAAACATGGTAAATGTACGTTTAAAAGAGGAATTTGTCGCTACCATTTAATAGGGTTGCAAACATATAAGAATTTGTATCATGGTTCCCCAGCTCCGTTAAAATCATACAATGTAATAGTCCTATTGCCTTGCTATGTTTGCCGCCGGGGCAGGGGGAGCGGGAGGGGGAGGGGGTGGGGTCATAATCATCTGACTAACCATGGTGAATGGAAGCGGCAACCTTCCTTCCTGTGAACGTCACTTGCCAGCCCGCTTTAATACTTCATCATCAATACACACAAATCGCATAGAGAAACTTTTGTTCTGGAACTCAAATGCTTAATATGGCGAGTGGGGTATTATTGGTACATCCTGCCGTCCGTCAAACAATGGCACATATCTTACCACATGTTGGAGATACCTCCTACAAACTACATATCAGAATAAAGCTTACACTATGTTGTTTTCCCATTTGATTAGATTTGGAAGTCAAATTATAAAAATATGTATTAAGGTTTTATTGGATTTTTGTTAAATCCGATTTCACTTTATGGATGGGTGGGTATCCCGAGGTATCATCACTGTAATTATGGTAACACGTGTGTTAAAAGTTGACATTCTATGTAGTTCAAATTTTAACTAATCTCCTGTTTAGTGCCCAAAACAATTATTTGAGAAATTATTTGAGAATTAAAATCCTAACATATAAGTCTGCAGCAAAAAAACTGTATAGGCATATTTCACGTTTATTACATCTGATAAAGCGCACTTCAAAACTATGATATGGACAAAATGTGGAAAAAATACTCCACTTGCCACCGTGAACATTGGACTGTCTAAATATATCAGAGTAAAATGCACCACTACCTGGAGCAATAATTTCAATTCGATTCAAATGATTAATCAGTTCCAAGATATATCCCCATTTAACCACAGCTTATTCGCAAAACCTTGTTCAAATACGAAATGTATATATTGCTTTACAACCTTCGTAATCATGGTAGCGGCACGTACATTATTATATCTTACACATTCCAGCCGTGGGCCCCGTTTTATAAACTACACTCTCCTGTCTTAAATGTACAAGGTTACGATTTATGTCAGTCGTAAGTCAAGTCCTGATCATTCACGAGTCCTTATAAGACGGACACTGTTCTTATGAAACTAATCCTTGCTCTTGACAACTCTTCCAGATAAATACGGTGGCTGGAGCGACTGGACGTCGTGGGTGTGCACCAAGGAGTGTGCGCCAGGAGTGATGGCTTCTCGGGAGCGGCAGTGCGATAATCCACTCCCACTCAAGGGCTATACGTGTCCTGGCGACGCCTTCGGCAAATCACCGTGCAACAACACCTGCCTGAAGCGTGAGTAGGAGTGCTTGTCGTGCGGTCAATGTGCCCGTGGTCCCTTTGCAATGTTCGCTCGATCGTCTATATATATATATATGCAGCAGGATGTTTTAATAGTGTGTGGGACGTTTATTTTGTATTATATTTTGATTCGGATATTTTTAGACCTTTTATGAACGTTTAGTATGTGCGTGTTAATGTGGGTTTTTTCGTGAGCTTGACTGTAAAGGCGGATTCACACTGCATCCGACATTCCGACATACGACACGACATACGACTTTCCGACATTTTATCCGACAAAATAAAAATCGAAACAGTGCAAATCCAATGTGTCCATTCACACTGAGGCAACACGACAAAAAAAGTCGTGTCCGACACATTTTGTCGTATCAAAAAATCGGATCATGTAGCGATTTTTCAAGCACGACAATCCGACATTTAGCCGGAGACCAATCACAACGGCGGATTCCTATGACGTCACTTCATAAGTTTGGCTTGTCAAAATTGCTTCGCGGAAAATCTCTGCGATGGCCCAACTTCAGTCCCATGTACTAAAATGTATGTTGGACAATGTTTCCCTACGCATCATATCTTTATCATGTTTTGGTGAAGCATTTTGCCATCGTTTGTAAAGAAAGGTGGGCGAGAATGTGATTCCTTATTGGCGGCAAGTTAATCAATGTCTATTAATGTCAGCTAATAGCGAGTTAATCTCGGTATTCAGTGGTAACTGAGTTTTAAAGACTCGACTCGAGACAAGTCTAATGTTTACGTTCGAGTAGGTCTACGTACGTAGTAAACGTTAAAAAAAATATACAGACCCAAGGCCAAGGGTCTACATGTAAAAAGTCAACGATGATATGATGGTGTATGCAACTGTTATCTACCTGCATAAATGTCATCATTCTAAACTTGAACGGCTTGTGAGATCTAAATCGAACTTTAACTTTGAAAGGCCTGGGCATGATCTAGTTTTAGAGGTCTAGTCTCTAGAATGGTATTGAACGTTATCAATTGAGTAAACCTGTTTATGCTTATACTCGGATTAGGCTCTAGTCTAAACTATAGTGTAGATCTACTGTACTACTAGAAAGCTGTTGCATAACCAACAGTTCAACATAAACATCCATAATACGCGTACTCTACTATACGTCTAAACGGTGCTGCAGTTAATTGTAGTGTGTTCTGTATTTCTCTGTTCGAATGTCAGAGTTTTAATAGATAGATCTAGATCTAATTCATACGTTGGATCTAAAGTTAAGTTACAGGTCTACAGCCTCGAGGTCAGCATGGCTCTTAAAGGCTTTAAAATGTCATGAGATCGAAGTGAGATCTAAGTTGATCCAGATACACTTTATACTGCGACCAGCCCGCTCACGCTCCCGCTACGCGAGGGCAGTCCCGGGGCTACAGATACACCAACTCATAACAACACAGATGTGTAAGGGTCTAGGTCTATTAAATAGAGTGTAGATTTCCCAGATCCAAACAAGTTTCTTTAGCAGCTAGTCTACTACTCACGTTTTCTTTTAGATCTGGACCCGGGATCTGGACTCGACCGTACCTATCATGGGTAGCCATTAGGTTTATCTTGTTATGATAAATCTAGCCAGCCGGCCGACCGGCCGGCGTGCTCATGATCTAGATCTAGAGGTCCACGGAGTGAATTCTCGTATTACTATTAGATACTAGTTTTAGTAAAGAAATGAATTCACTGTTAGATATATCTTACGTTGGTTAGTACTATAAATATATGCAGTCTACCTCTAGAACTAGAATAGATAATTTGCTACACTCAGATTTCCTTGTTTAGTTACAATTAGTACTAGTCAGCCATCTATCAATATCATCAAGTAGAGTCTACTTCAATCACATGAAGTTATCTGCCCGTCTAAAGTCTACCAACATAACCAAACCTTAATTTTAGTGAGATCTGACTAACAAAAATAGAGATGAATTGGCCTGTTTCATGGGTTTAAGTAACTTTTCTTTCGGGTTTAGAAGACACTCAACTAAGTTCACATGAGGAGCTAATGTAGATTTATATTTTATTGTCGGGGAATGGTGACAGTTTTCTTAACGTCAAAACTTCTTAACGTTAGTTTGTAGACTAAAAAAAATCAGAAATGTAACTATTTTTTCTTGCAGAGTCACTGTTGGTGGAATGATTTACTTCTTCAGTTAAATGATGACATGTACAATGGCTGTAGATATGCGGGATGTTCCTAAAAAGAATGTACCAATATTCAAAATTTCTTTGCATAGATTTAAATAAATTCAATATCAAGAGTAGGCCTGTTCAACTGTTCATAATGTTTTATTTGCTACTTTTCTTGCATCATGGCGTAAACATGTAAAGCTTTTTTTTTTTTTTTTTTGAGGGAAAGATGCAATTTCGAGGGTGCGGGAGAAGGATGTCTGAGAAGAGGGGGGGGGGGGGGGGGTGCCCCCCCCCCTCCCCCTACCGATGTAGCTTCGTAGGATAATGTTGTTTCTTGATCTCTAAGAAAGTTTTCACCGTGTACTTTCAACCGTCTATATAGCATAAATGATCGAATCGGTGAATGAAAAATTAAGAAGGGGGGTTAAGGCTGAAACAAATAATGTACAGATCTATGTAGCCCTACATTAGGGGAGTTTGGTGCCGAGGTGGTATATATGCCTTTGCTGTGTTCATGAAAGAGAGGAGGGGACGGAGGGGGGGGGGGGGGGGTAATTTTGTTGTGTTGATGCAGATTTGTCAAAGCAGAATCTAACAGATAGACTTAGTTTGAACAGGACACTCAAATCATTGAATGATTTTATATTTCTATTTGAGGAATCGTGATACCTACAAACTGTATTGTAGACCTACATGTATACAATGTCATGTTGCTGATATGATTTATACTCCATATGTCTGGTATAAAAAAAAATCCCAAACATGCCTTAACATAGGCATAGCGAATGAACTAGATAAAGACATAACCTACCCTCTTATAATGGACTATTGTTATGATTGCTGTAATATCGTAAATTCTTTCTCTTCACCGTTGTAAAGAAGGATTATAGGGTGAGTGTGATTATGCCAACTTCCCAACACGATCAAAGATGCTGGTTTTCCTCTATTTTGGATAAGTACGTATCTGTAACTTGATCTAGTATTGAGGCAAGAGCATGAGAATGAACAAGGAGACGTAAGAGTAGAGGAAAGGAGATGAAAGAGAGGGAAGCGAATGCGTGGAGGAGGAGGGAGATGGTGGAGAAGGAGGAAGACGATGATCATCTAGTTGTCTTTCGTCTTTTGTTTCTCCTCCTCGTTCACCCTTCTGTCTTCTAGAAATTCTCACTTGATTCTTTTCCCTACCCCCTCTTTCCTCCCTTCCTTGCCGTACTGCTCCTCATCTTCTCCTCTATTCCTCACCATCAATCCACCCTCTCCCCCCCCCCCCTTCTCTCTCGTTCCCTTTCTCCCATTTCCTTCACTCGCCCCTCGTTTTATATTCCCTTCCACCTTTTTCATCTCTTTCGTCTTCTACCGCTCCAATTTCCTTCTCCCTTTTCTCCTGCCTTCGTCGTAAGTTCTTTCCTTCCTCCTTCCTTCTTCACCACACCCCCTCCTCCTGCTTCTCTTCCTTCTCAGATCAATATTTTTCTTTTGTTTATGCTTGGTTATTGCAAGAACTTGGTAAGAACTTGATAATTGATTGACCGACAGCAAATGTCGTGTCATCCGACTTTTTGCACGACATTTTGGAAAGTCGTTATCAGTGTGAACTGAAATGTCGTGTCGTATGTCGTGTCGTATGTCGGAATGTCGGATGTCGGATGCAGTGTGAATCCGCCTTAACTTTGATGTTAAGCGTCATTAATGACCACCGCACGATGACCCGATACGATTCAGTCATCGGACTACCCGGTCATTGGATTTATGCAAGAAGGTGACGTCAAAAGTTTCGAGTCGTATGCCCTTACGATTGTAGAAAATGGCAAAGTCGTGTCGTATGTTGTGTGGACATATGATTGGACGTTTGAGTGAATGGCGTCATCAGAAATACGACTTTAATGGGCGTTTCCGTTCGCGTTGATAGTATGTTATCGATGTCAAACGTCATTTCGATGCACTGGCCGTTAATTACAAGTTCGAGTTTACAATAAGGCGTGTGCGTTCAAAGTGCGGCGGTATAGTTGGTCGTACGTGCTCGTCAGGCACTTTCAGACTCACGCTCTGTTATCTTCAAACACGAGCCGATTCACACGACGTTATTTGCAAATAGTGATCATCTATAGGTATCACTTTTACCTTCTCGTAACAAAAAGGCGGCAGGAAGTGATAACATACTGTATATAATTCAATGATACAACAATACAACATTTAAAACAGACCTACTAAGAAAATTTAAAGAAAGCATATAGATAGAGAAAGAATTTAAATCCTTTGTGCAAAAAAAAAAAAGAATTGAAAAAAAAATCATATATGTGTGTGAGTTAAATCATATAAAGAGTGTAGGCCTCTCCAGCAGTATAGTAATGATAAGTGTGATATGATCACTGTTATGATTACATTTGCCATACGCTCACTGATCAGCTGAACTCTAGTTAACCCAACCACACCTCGCTTGGTACAGCAGAACTGTTTGTTTAATGCATTCATGCTAGTGTTATTAACATCAGGCAGGCAGGCAGTTTCACCTTTTCCCGGGATATATGGATGAAACAAGAGAATGTGGAAGAAGCAATTCGGAGAAGAGAGATGAGAATTGGACACGGCACCGGTTTTCATTGGTTATGTTTGATCTGACGCTGAGTGCGCACTCTCGACGTAAAGCGCCTTTTATCACAAGTATCAGTGAGTTGAGAGCCTTTTTGCTGTGGGCGGAATGATAATGTAAGGGTCTCTAAGGACATTGGGGTAAGCGTAGAATGCTGGAAATCAGCGTCTACGGGTAACGGACCATGTTATCTTCATAAGGGCAGGGTGTATATTCTGATCTTCCTCCTCAAGTTGAATTGTAATCCATTAAGAGCAATATGGGGAAAATTTGGAATATTGTACAAACTTCCGACTGACCGCGCAGAGGAATATCATGTATATGTATATATGTCAAAGCGGGAAACAACCCTCTTAGCCACCCCCACCTCTCTCTCTCTCTCTCTCTCTCTCTCTCTCTCTCTCTCAAACACACGCACACACACACACGCTCTCATAAACACATCCTCTCACACACATATTAAACAAAACAAAAGATACCCTTGGTGCACATATACACATCCAATGTGATGTGATTTCCGTTTGCGTTTGCTTTTGCACTTGTTGTTGTAAAATCTTATTGAGGTATTTTTCATCAGCCAGCATGGAGTCAGGAAGATAATGGCGTGGTAGCAATGCATAGCTAGTATAAAATTCAGCAGGTATCCGCCACACAACTGCATTTATTCAAATTCAGCCAAAGAGGAATACACTGACGGATGACTCGAGTACTTTTACGAAGCGAAGCGATGCTAAGGTAGAGCTATAATCTCGCTCAGAATGTGTAATTAATGGAAGCGATCTTCAGAACGAGCGTGCCTGGAGTAAACAGAGCTGGCATTCAAGAGGCCAACAACAGCTTGAAGTCCTCACTGTGCGTCTTAAACAAAATCTTAATGGTGGTTGGCAAGATGCGAAGGCAGTGGCGGTCCCTGTGCTAAATTTAGGAGAGATAAAATTAGAAGGTAGACATTTTATCAACAACTCGCGTGTCGTCCATCATGAGTAGGTCATTGAGATGGGCTTCTGTTTTCAACGTCTGTCAGGGACAATTTTTCGCTCGCAATCTAAGCCTCGTCCGAGGACTCTAATTATAATTCTATTCGGTAAAAACGAGAAAAAGTGAACGGCGCAGGTAACTCAAGTGCATCATTATGAGGAGCTGATTTCATTATAATGATTGTTTTCACTGAAAGTTGCCTGCACACTCCATTATTCATTTATTATATGTCAAAAATGGAGAAATCAGCAATACCTGTCTTATACGTTTCAATAGGCTACAATGTGTAGAATGATTGAACGTGAAAAAAAAAAAACATTATCCAAATTACAATTGCTATAATCTGATTTTAAAAATGTAGCGTAAAGTCTTGATTGATTTTTCTTTCATCAAATTCTACATACATTTAGAAAAATTTATCATTTTCCAATTTCATCAAATTGATGATTCATTTGTCCAAGATTATCAAATTCCTTCTCAATACTGCATATCATTGTCTCTCCCCCCCCCCCTCCCTCCTCCTCTCTCTCTCTCTCTCTCTCTTCACACACGCACACACACACATACAACACACACACGTACACACACAAACACCCCCCACACACATACATACACACACACACACACACACTCTCTCTCTCTCTCTCTCTCTCTCCCTTCTGTCTGTCTTTCTCTTTCCACCACTCTTTCTCTATCCCCCTCTCCCTTCCTCTCACTGTATGACTTTGTGTCTCCCTCCTTTCCCATCTCTCAGAGTGGGGCGAGTGGCTGCATTGGAGCACATGCACCAAGACGTGCGACCAAGCCCTACGGGTGAGAAGCCGGGACTGCCTGGGGTACGGCAAGCCCTGTGAGGGTGACCAGACGGAGAAGAAACGGTGCCTCGATCAGACCAGGCACCAACTGTGTCCTCCAGGTATTGTAACAAATACGGTCACTATGGTTACTGCATAAGTTAATTCGTATTCCTTGCTCGTTTCCATTTGTGTGTGTGTGTGTGTGTGTGTGTGTGTGTGTGTGTGTGTGTGTGTGTGTGTGTGTGTGTGTGTGTGTGTGCGTGTGTGCGGTTACGTATGTGTGCTTACACATCATAAGAGTTTATTCCTTATTAATGCGCCATTGATGCATTTTTGCCCAATTAATCAATACAATAGCTGCGATTTTTCACACCTTCTCCTGAATAAAAGACACTTTTATCGAAGGAGACAGATTGATATGTCTTCGATGCCCCACTAATTCCAGAGGGGAGATGGGGTCAAGATCATTGCCAGTGTAAAGCTGCTTTCCGGTTTGGAAGGTAATCAGGAGAAAATAGCGAAAGTGACCTTCTACTCTCGCATTTCTCCCCCTCATCCCTCTTCAATCCTCTTCGACAGCTGATATCAGCATCGTCAAGTGTTTAAACTGTGTGCAGGGTTATCAGGATATAGGTTGGTGAGGTTGTGAGCTTTCTGTACCAGGTTGTTCAACTGAATAGGACATGTCTTTGTGATATAGTGTACCCTCTGATGCTCTTGATGTTTTTGAAGATTCATTCATCATTAATCATTTCGGTTTTAGTATTACCAGTTGTAGCAGTAGAAATAGAAGTAGTTGTAGCAGGAGTTGTAGAAGTGGTAGTAGTAGTAGTAGTAGTAGTAGTAGTAGTAGTAGTAGTAGTAGTAGGAGGAGGAGGAGGAGTAGTAGTAGTAGTAGTAGTAGTAGTAGTACTAGTAGTAGTAGAAGTAGCAGCAGTAGTAGTATTAGTAGTGGTAGTAGTAGTGGTAGTAATAGTAGTAGTAGTAGAAGTAGAAAATTAGAAGTAACATTGATAATAATTATAGTGATGATGATGATAATAATAATACAAATAACAATGATAACTATTATAATAATAATGATAATGTGAAAAAATAACGTATGGGCTGCTCTGACCTGGTAAACATAGTGGGTCTAACTTCCCATTACCCTCGGCTTAAGTCTCTGGTAATGGTAATTTCGATCCGTCATATCGGTAATATATTTACCAGGTCACATCAGCCTATAGGTTACAGTGAAACCTGTCTATAGTGGCCACCCAAAGGAAACGAAAATTGTAGCCTTTAAAGACAGGTGGCTGCTATCGATAGGTTCTTTAACACATGATCTCTCTCCGGGGGAGTTATTTTAGTGGCCACTATACACAGGTTGGCTGCCATAGACAGGTGGCCGCTGAGACAGGTTTGACTGTATTTGTATTGTAATGCATTAGTAATATTGTAGCTCCATGATAATAGTCACAGTAGTAGCGACAGTGGTAATAATGATTACAGTAGAAGGAGAAGGAGAACTTGTTATAATAACAGCTGTACTAGTGTTATAATATGATCAAGATATTTATCATAATTATTCAAAAATGGAATAGAGGCTCGTTACGGAAATTTGAGATTTGAAGTGGAGAACTCCCCTATTTTGTATCGATGAAATACTAGAGAACACCAATACGAGGACTTGGGGTGAAGTGCGGTATTATCGATTTCCCTCGGGTTCATTTTTCTCCTCCCTTATCATTTTTCGCTTTTTCCGTATCTTTTTTTTTATTTACTTATGTCTCTATTTCCCGCTGCCTACCCTGTCTGCCTGTCATCCTATCTTCTCGTCTCTCTCTTGTTTTCTATCAGTATTTGATTTTTGCTTGCTGTTATAATCGTAACATGCTTAACATATTGCCCTATTCCGTTTTCTTCTCATTGGTCTTACTGTCGCCTTCACTCTCTCCTTCTCACGCTTCTCTCTAATATTGGTTTCCCTCTCTTTAATACATCCCACTTTCTATGTCTCTCTCTCTTTCTCTCTCTCTCTTTCTCTTTCTCTCTCTCTCTTTCTCTCTCTTTCTCTCACACTGTCTCTCTCTCTCTCTCTCTCTCTCTCTCTCTCCCACCCCCTCTCTCTCTCTCTGTATCTCTGTCTCTCTGTCTCTCTCTCTCTCTCTTTCTCTCTCTCCCTCTCTTTCTCTTTCTTTCTCCCCCACTCTCTCTCTCTCTCTCTCTCTCTCTCTCTCTCTCTCTCTCTCTCTCTGTCCATCAACATGATCATCTTTCTAGTGAACGGGAAGTGGGCGAGATGGACTTTCTGGTCAGACGACTGCAGTGTGACCTGCGGTAAGGGCGTGAGAGTCAGAACGAGGGAGTGCAATAACCCCTCCCCAGCAGGCACGGGGAAAGGTAAGAACAGCTGCCATCCAGCATCCAGCATACTCAGCCTTGGTTGTCAAGAGGGAGGGCTGGTCACGAGGGATACGAAGGTGAATAAAAACTAAGAAAGGATTTGGAGACAAGGAGGGGCTGAGACAAGTGTAAGAGACTGAGAGAGAGAGAGAGAGAGAGAGAGAGAGAGAGAGAGAGAGAAAGAAAGAGTCAGGCAGACAGACAGAGAGACAGAGAGAGGGAGAAAGAGACAGAGACAGAGAGAGGCAGAGACAGAGAGAGAGAGAGAGAGAGAAACAGAGCGATATTTTTTTTTTTTTTTATTCTTAAAAGAGGTTTAAGAGAGAGACAGAGAGGAAGAGTGAGTCAGAAATAGAGTGAAGGTGGCACAGAAAGAGAGACAGGGAAAAAAATGTTATATGCTTTCATTCATAACAACATGCTGCAATAGCACCCTACACCTGTACAATATCGATGAACAGAATAACATTACTAGAATAAATTAAGGAAGAACAATGAATATCATGAGAGTGGAAAAGTGCGGTGAGTTGTGACCAGGGGGTTGTTTCATCAACTAAAATTGATGCGATCGTTTTTTTAGATCGATTTTAAGTATTTATGGAAATACCACCAAGTTCTTGTAGTAGACCTGTTTTCTGCACACCATTATCGTGACTTTATTGCACACAGAAACAGTAGCAAAATAAGAAAGAAAGAGAGAGAGAACGAGAGAGAAAGAGAGCAAAAAAAGAAAGAAAGAAAGAAAGGGGATAGAGAGAAGAGAGAGACGGAAAGGAGGAGGGAGAGAAGATGTTTCCGCGGAATGACCTAATGAATACATCAAAAACATCATACGGAAGTAAACATGGTAAAGGAGACATGAAGAGTTGCACATTATGTACAGTTGATTAAACTTTGAGAGCGATATCGAAAGGCTTTCTTGAATACCTGCAAAGCATGAGGTAAATCCGAATAGAACGGCGATGGATTCAACTCAATAGATTTTTAAAAGACATACCATTCAAGCGAAATCTATTGAGCAAAGAGAGCATCCTCGAGCTGATGTCTAGAGAGAAAACCCAAGACATATGGCGCGAGCGATATGAAGAGTCATAATGAAGAAAAAAAGAGGACAAAATAGTGAGCTCGGAAAATGGCTTAACGATTGATGCGTGCCTGTGGCCCGGATTACTCTCGACATAAGAAACACGACAGAGATCTGAAAACGGATACCTCTTCCGAAAATACGCGAAGCTTTTTGGCGTAATATCAGTAACGTGAGATCCCACTTAGCAGAGAACGAGAGATAGGAGGGGGGGGGGGGGGGGGGGGTTGGCGGCTACAGATAGAGTGAAGACGCAGTCGATGATAAAGGGAGCAGAGAGAAGATGATGACAGGTATGCTTTTAGTACCATCCATAATTGAAGGCGAATCTTGAAGAAAACACACCGAAATTATATATTTTTCTCCTCCTGTTGCTGATAATTTTGCAACGCACAATATTACTTTATCAAAGCGGTATCTATCAGCTCCATTCGTGCTAAGCAAACTTATGTTCGATATGATTTGTGTGTATTCAAATGTAAAAGTGAAGTATGATCTGTAATATTTTTGTATCAATTTTGTATGTTTTGATGAAGAAAAACAAATATTGATAATGCTCAATAGCAGCATGCATGGGCAGATGGATAGAAGACTGCGCAAAATGTGACTAAAAGTCAAACTCCAATGCTTGACAAATACTAGCATCACTATAGTCTAGTCCCTATAGGAGACTAGCAATGTGAATGAATGCATGTGCATACCACACACACACACATTCACACATACACACACACACGCACACACACACACACACACACACGATCGGGACCACTCTCGTTACATTTAGAGCAGAACTTCAAATGGTATGAGATCAACTTTCATGAATAATCCAAACAAAATGATATAAACAATATTATGGTGTTGTTGGCCCATATGTGTGTCATAAGCCTTGCCAGTGTCAACGTTGTCACTAAAATGGTTTGGAAAACCGCCTTCACGTTATCAATGAATTATGAAAGGTGTTTTCTCACTCAACATGACCCCCCCCCCCCCCCCTTCCCCCTCCCCCCATCCCACCTCTCTCTCCGAACGGACAATCGAACATTTACAAATGATAATAGGTGTTTACCAGTGCAATGCGAAGTAAGCATAATATTCTTAAGGTACTGCATCCTTTGTATGCGTCAGAGAGCAAGATTGTCCTCAATGAGGTTGGCACTGTCTTCATCACGTCTGCTTCCTGTTTACAAACAACAAATATGACGTTCCTTAAAGAAATCAGGGTGACTTATTTCATGATGATCCAAGCGTGATGTTTATCATGCTTTCATACACGTGAACAAACATGTGTGTTCTTATTAAATATCGACGGAAGAGGGGCACGCTTTCATATTAGCCTCTCACAAGATGATATCTCGGAAATCAAATTATCAACTTTATAAACATCTTGTGTAGAAATTTACCAACTGGCCTATATGACGGATAAATGTCTTTCTATCTTGGGCACTCAACAGCCCTTACATTTCAGCCTCGCATCCAAAATTCTAAAAACGACAATAGAGGCATTGCATGCGAGTCGTATTTGACGCAACAAAAAGCGAGGCAGGGAGACGTGTACACAAGAAGTTATTTGACTCGAGCATTGACTGAAAATAGAGCGACGCGTCGTTCTGACGTCACGGACTGTTGTGTCCGGATTGGACGGTGTTGACGCACACGCGTGGCGATATAACAAGTCCATGAAACGCACACAAAAAGGCCAGCATATCACATGTGGGACTTATAAATAAAGTGGGTCTCATTGAATGTTTTCGATATTGTAGGCAATGTACTATCATTAAATGCATGACCTGTTAGTGCACGAGATAAACATCCTGTATAAATTTGTAGAATAAACTTTATTTCCTTGCTTCCGTCCTATTTACTTCCGTCTTTTTTCCATAAATTTGATCAATATTCGTTGAAGGGCCTGTTTTTTTCCGTAATAACACATACTCCTGGATTGCGTTTGTCAGTATTCATTTTGTCAGCTCAAATAAATTATTGACAGTAATGACCTTCTATAATCGTGCCACTGAAATGCAAAATCCAGTGAACCTTTACAACACGTAAATATAAGTGACTCACATTATTTTATATTTCAAAGAAAGGTTGGGAGTTAAGAAATGATAACGAGATTACGTTCATTTAATTTTGTCTTTTTCATTATTCTGTTCTAAATGATGCACTTTCAAAGAAAATGAAAACTTTGTCACTAATTTCCTTTCATTCTGATTACAACATATCTCAATACGTTAAAAAAAACAATTAGTTTCATTTTAAACCCTTCCATACAGTAGAATACAAAATCAATCACGTCCTCTCCCACCTATGTTTATCATAGTATGCGAGGGTAAGTCGAACGAGACGCGAACCTGCACTATCGATGTCGTGTGCCCGGTCGACGGCGCATGGACGGCGTGGTCGCATATCGATGACTGTTCGGAAGAGTGTGGCGGGGGCACGGGTTACAGGACTAGGCAGTGCACCCCACCCAAGTACGGCGGGAGGCCATGTGAGGGGGAGACGGAACAGTTTGATGCCCCCTGCAACACGCAGGGTTGCCCGGATGCAACTTTACCACCAGGTGGGTCTCCCTACCCCACCCCCACCCACTCCTCTATCAACGTGTGCTCGTATAATTAATGTACATTTTATGGTAACTGTCATATAGCGTTATTGTGATATCTTCGATAAATGGAGTATTGATGGACATATATCTCCGTATAAGTCAAACCCATGTAACATCAACAGTTTACACATTTCTTTTTAATATTGGCTTAATGTCGTTTTGATATGAAGGCAGATTACATAATTTCGGAGCTTACTGACGTAGGGAAAGGGTACTTTTATATTTAACAATGTACACATTTTACATTGAGAGCATTGTTGCATTGGCAGTATTCATACGATCTAAAATTATGATACTCCCAGGAGAATAATTCATCTTCATAGTTGATAAGATCCTAATTGTCTCCAATTACGAGCATATTCTCGAGACGGGCCATAAGAAGACTCAGCATGTACACCCATGATACCAATTTGATCAAAGGGTGTGATGATTACGTAAAAAGACTGAGATGAAATTATTATATGATTATCAGAGAGTATACACTTTTAAGTCTTGCTAATGACCTCTTTATACTTCGTCTACAGCAATTGCCGAGACATTGCGCGAAATGTTGGAAGGTAAGATCACTATCGTAATTGCCTTTAATCGAGGCGGAATCACACTGAGACCTTGTATATGCGTATGCATGTGGGAAAGATTATAAGTTACAATCTAAGTTAGATGAGACTTGACTTGACATATTGAGGAAGATTGAGAGCATGGAAACTTGGTGAAAGGATTGGAAGGGGGGGGGGAGGGTATTTCGTACAATACGATATGAGTATTCTATCTCTCTCTCTCTCTCTCTCTCTCTCTCTCTCTGGCTGTTCGCCATTTTGTGTCAACGGCTTAAGCCCGGAATCCCTTCATTTGCCATCTTCAATATCTCCCTACTTCGTAATACTTTTATTTTCCCGCGCCCTTTCTCCTTTCCATTGCAAGCGTTCCCTTCTTTTTATCACTGACTGCCATGTGATGATATCATTGCTCACAAATCTTGCACTCACTCGCTCCCACGAACAATGTCATTCACATCCCTTCCCTAATCCAAACACCTTTCCTTGTATACCTTCTCATATTTCATTCGCTTGTGCCCCCTGAATGCCCCCCCCCCCCCCCTAACCCATCTCAACTCATCTTCACTCACATATACCGCGTTGTAGATAGTCACGTGAATCTGGAAAAGTCCCACGGGGACTCGGCGCAGATGGACTGCACGGAGCCCATCGGCGTGATACATGAAGACTATCCCGAAGCGCGCATCGAGTGGCGGCGCAATGGGAAACGGATGGCGGTAGACGGGGCCAGAGTCCAGCTGGACGCAGGGAAACTAGGTGAGGATAGGTCATGCAGGTGGTGTGGGATGGGGGTAGGCCTGAGTATGGCAGTAATACGGTCAGCGGTTAATACGGGTTTTCCCCGATAGAGATCAAGACGCGTGGCGGCGCAACGACCAAGTGATGGCGGTCGGGATGAAGGTAAAACGGACAATGGTTCCTCATGGATACTTGGAAACCAGATAAGTAGGGGTGGTGAAGGATGGAGGTTGAAGGGGATGAAGGGGAGACAGCCTTTGGTCATGTCAGTTTGCGCAGATGGAAGTAGGCCAATGAATGACAAATGTCTACTCACTGTTTCAAATATCCGTTTTCTTTGCATGCCTGACATGCCTGAGGTGCACAGATCTAGTGGGGGCGCGACGGCCAGCGGATGGAGAAAAAACGAGTATAAGTTACAGCTGGATCCAGGGGAACTAGGGGTATCGTAAAGGTGTAGGGAGGGGGAAATTCGAGGGGGCAGGCAAACAGCTTTTGCTTTTGCAAAGATTTCCCCAGAGGTACGGATATCGAATAGCGACGAAGTGATGGCATAGGTGCACCGCCACACCGCGAAATGTGTGGCATGGAGATCGGCATGGAAGACTTACAGCCTTCACAGATGGTAGTGTGGGCAGGGGGAGGGAGGAGCAGGGGGGTGGGGTACTGCTGATGGGAGGGTGTAAATGATATGGGCAATGACGTTTTTCAATAAGGATTCCTCGACGCGCAGATCAATTGGCATCGTAACCTGATGGCGGTGGACATCACGGCAGACGGTCTCGCGGGTGCAGCTTGATACTAGAACACTGGGTTTGAGGAGAGGTTCGGGGAGATGTCGGGGGTAAGGCAGGATTGATGGTGATTTCGACGGGGATTACTCCCGTGGATCACGTGGCAGGACAGCGTAAACTACCAATGATTATTCAGCTGAGAAATCGGTATTGCCATGACTGCCGGGTATTGAAGACGAACCCTGACGAAAACGGAGAGGTGGTATGATCAGCATCATCACACATGTTCTTTTCTTTGAGATGTGATACAAACAATACTACTCAAAGAATGCTGCCTCATCAACCTGATTGACAATTATTGTGGCATGAGAATAGCCAAGGGGAAGGAACTTTGGAGCAGAATCCAAAGACTAGAAAAAGATCTGACTTACTTTTCATGAGAGTACAGCTTGTCGTTGATGCACTATTCAATTCAGGTTGCTGCATTCATCTTAATCTTACGTTTGTAGCTCGGAGTTCATGGAACCTAAACCAAGCTTTCTACATTACACAGTCATGTTACAGGATCCATAATTGTATTTGGTCCTCCTAGTTCATGCTACCTGAAATTTAGATGTAAGATTTTTATACATTTTAAACCTATAGAAAGAAAAATTCTCCTCAAGCGTCATGTTCCCGTTCTATATTCAGACCATCAGTAATGATCCATTAGAATGATGTGTTTCCCCTACAGCTTCTTTAACTCTCTCTTTTTTTTCCTCTCTCTCTTTCTCCCTCTCTCTCTTTCTCTCTCTCTTTCTTTTTTTTTTCTCTCTCTCTCTCTCTCTCCCCTCTCTCTCTCTCTCTCTCTCTCTCTCTCTCTCTCTCTCTCTCTCTCTCTCTCTCTCTCTCTCCCCTCTCTCTCTCTCTTGCTCTCTCTCTCTCTCTCTCTCTCTCTCTCTCTCTCTCTCTTTCTCTTTCTATGTCCCCTTCTCTATCTCACTCTCTCTGTCTCTCTCTATCTAATAATCCTCTTGCCATTATAAGTGTAGTGGAAAATGTCAAAATAACCATACTGTAGCATGCTGCAGCATCCTCTGTTGGTGAACTGGTGAAACTTTCCTACCATTAGCATCAAGTGCATGAAATCAAGTTTAGATAATATTGTGTCACCAATTATTTTGAAAATGAGTGCAGTTCTGGTGCCAAGGTATAACCGATCACGTTTAAAGACAGCCAGTCCCCTTTTCAGATCACCACAAAACCATCGAAACATTGGCAAAACATATAGAGAAGTGTTAGCAAGCTCTGTATTCACAATTTGAAACTGATACGTAGTGTAAAATTCAAATGATTCACGTAAACAACGTCCGATTAATAGTCTTTACCTCAGGCTCTTAGCAGTTTGTGTTGAAATATCTGCTTTATTGATTAATCTGTTTATTAAATTATAAAACGCATTGTGAAAAAAAATGTTTTATGGAAGGAATCATCTCCAAAGTTTGGTAGTTACTCATAAAATTAGGATTTCACACATGCATAATAACCACATAGATACTGTAACAAAGACTAATACTTTTTTCGTCGGTTTGAAATTTAAAGGCTGAAATTTTTATATACACAGAAAGCTTCAACATGCTATATTCTTAGAAATGGTCTTGAATCACACTTTGTTCAATTTACGATCGTGATAGACGATTTCACATTTTAAGCTTGCAAAAGGGACGGACAATCTTTAAGTACCTCATGTTTCCATGCAAGATTATGATCATGCTGCCCCATCTATTCATGTCACTACGTATAACTTTTTTTTTTCTTCATGTTCTCGCCCCGTCTCCACTGCAGTGTTTGAGGCTGTGAGGTCATCCGATAATGGGGTGTACACCTGCCAAGCAGAGGCTGGGGGTGTCAGTGGTGTCATCTTGGCCGTTTTTAGTCTTGCGGGTAAGTGGTGACGCCACGCGTAATAGGTCAATGATTATATATGTATATATATAGAGAGAGATAGAGATGTAATTGTTAACATCTTTAGCAATAGCACCAACCCGTGGTATAGAACCTCATCATTATAAAGAGGGATAGATAAGACATGGAGCGAAGTGGCGATGTGCAGATAGATATAGTGATACGAACTCTGCATGCCTTCATAAACACATGTATAACAACGTGCAGCAAATTATAAACATCACTGTTTGTCTTATCTTAATGAGAAAGAGAGAACGAAAGGGAGAGAAGAGAGAGAAGGAGAGAGAGAGAGAGAGAGAGAGAGAGAGAGATGAGATGAGATAGAGTGTGAAATATAAGGGGGGTCGAAGATGAGCGAAGAAGGTGATGATCGCTTTAAGATAATATTTATCTAGCCAGCTGACGCTTCAGCTCAACACTAAGCAGCTATTCACCAGCCAGTGGACTACATACATGACATAATATACCAGCGCACTATAATTTCCTCGATATGCGGTTGCCATTGGCAACAGATTGCGAGCAAAAGGGCGTCCTCGGTTTGATGCCGCTGAAGTAGATCGATGAGCAAACAACACAAAAATGGGTCTCAACCTGCTGCTGTAATTTCATATTTCCCATTCTTTCATCACCTTTTTATTCGACTCCCACCCACTGGTCAAAAGTACTGTCAACTCGAAGACATTTCGTCGTTGGTAGCGTCGTGCTCACGACAGTCTGCACACGATTTTACATCAATCAACACATGAAAAGGAAAGAAGTCTCTCTTAATTCAAGAAAGATTAAATCTATCTAGTAATTGAAGCACATAAAATAAAAACGCCAAATTTCCCTGTTTGTCATTAAGTTGGCGATGTCAGATGGATCCTGCTGGATGTCTCGAGCAATCACATCAATGTAGTTTATCATCATACCGACATGAACTTATCATGCGTAAATATTTGTCAAAATCAAACAATAAATAACAGTTTTGGTTTGGACTGACTACAGAGAGTCGGCATCCATTTGGGCTATGTGCGTAGGGTTGATCAAATCCCAAGATGGTACACGTAGTTTGTATTCATGGTATTTACATTGGGTGTGTACACAAGCAAATTGCTTTTTCATGGACATTAACCACGTAAAAGGTTAACGATCGCATTGCGTTTTGGGGTTCTTTTTTTAGACGATGTAGTTGATTGTCGTTGTTTTTTTTCACTAAAGACAATTTGAGATCGTGATATTAATCAAATTTACCATGCACTGAGAAGTGCCAGGTAAATTATGGATTCCAAGGTGCCAGGAATAGTACTATTTCTGGCACCTTGTAATCCATAATTTCACCTGGTACTTCGAAAATAGTGCATGTTATATTTGATTTATATCCTACAATTATTACAAGAGAGAAAATGATTTGTTTTGATATGAATGATTTGATATGTTTGCTGACGACCTTTCATCACAGCGGCTCAGCGCAACCTCAGAACAAAAATTAAGCGATCGATCGACGGATATCGATAGCAAAATATCCAGTTTTCTGAAATAATGACGTCAGAATATTGGTATGGTGAAAAATATTTCGAGGTCTGACGTCACGCAACATCATAGTTGAAATATATTTGGTCACATGATGCTCTTTAAACCTATCACTACACAGGATTCAATCTATGTAGGATATAAACCATTTTATTAAACAGTGTCAGTACAGCATGGGGAGTGTTTTCACCCATAGAGTTGATATTCATGATTATGCCAAATTTGTTGCAGTAGATCAGGTCGAACCATGGTTAAACATGAATATCAACTCTAGGGGTGAAAACACTCCCCATGCTGTACTGACACTGTTTAATAAAATGGTAAAATAATACAGAACTATGTATAGTTCTGTCCATATAATGAGTTTGTACTAGGATGGGTCCGAATTTTACCCATGGATACCTATGCATTAAATGATTTGTTGACTTGTTTCTTTTGCATTATGAACTCCAATTGTAGCGTATAATTGTTAAAATGTTACAAATTCAATAGCATTACCATAATTACTGTTTTATCGTCTAAAATATTATTCCATTTTTCGATTATGTAAGTACACTCGTTTGATTATAAATATTGTTCAATTGTGAAAAAATTGTGAAAAAAGGGAAATTGTTTGAATATAATTGACTTGTTCAGTTCCTCCCGAGGCGGCCGACACTCAGGCCTTTGAGGCTGAGGGGCTAGAGATCCCATGCAATGGGGAGCAGCTCGGCCTGCTTTTTGATGGGTTCACCACCCAGTGGTACAAGGGCGACAGCCTCATTAAGAGCTACGAAGACGTGGAACCAGAAGAGGTACGTACGGAAGCTTAACCCTTGGTGTACCACATACACCGATGCTCTATGATGATTATGTAAAAATATATGAAGAGTTAAAGGTGCCCCGAGAAGGCGACTCGTGAAACTCGCCAAGATACCTTGTTCAGGACGAGAAGGTGAGAAGGGGATTTGTTTAAACTCGCCAAGGTACCTTGTTCAGGATGAGACGGTGACAAGGGAACTTGTTTACACTCGTCGAGGCGCCTAACAAGGCTTGCTTAGGATGGAAAGGCGAATTGGTGTAATCCGCCAAGGCACATTTTCCATGGGTACGTGTATGTTGCTAGTGAATGTGAAGCAGTCATTTATTCGACTCCAATGTACATCTATTTCGAATAAATGCAAATGAAAACAATTGCATACAAATATATTTTTACCTATAGACCTTCTCCAAAACAATAACAATCGTTTGATAAACGGGCTCAAAATATTTATTCAACATGATGGTGTTACATGTTATGATTAATCAATAACCTGCCTATTGAGTTGTAGTCGTTGTGCATTAAAGTGTAGATTTTTCGTTTATTCGTCGTCTTATCCTGAACAATAAAATTGAACTCGATTCTCCGTAGCTCATTTATGTTTCTTTTCGCTTACTTTCTATTCTTTTATCTTACATTTGACAAGGTAAATGTTGAGCATTTCAAGAACATTGACGAGCGGTATGCAGGCGTGTATAAGTGCGTGGTGATACACGAAGCTACCCAAAGACAATGGGTCACTAACATCGCTCAGGTCGAAGGTACGCACCACATTCTCTTGTTCATTAACCCTTGATCCGCCACTGGTGCATTTTAGCACAAGTAACCTCATATAGTAGCAGTGTATGTCGCACACAAGGTGTTGGCTCAACCACTAGCACTCAATCTCATTTCGCTTAACCCTTTGTGTGTGATGTAAACAAGTGATCCGCGCGGTTTGTGTGAATTTCTAGTGCACAAATACATCCATGCCGACTTTTGAATTAATGTGCCATGCACAACTGTAAAAGTAATTTTCTGAGAACAAATTGCAACTATCGTCTTGACGGACATTCCACGAAGTTTCTGCATGTTTCTTCCTCTGACTGTATTTTTGTGCGTGACTTTAAATTTCCACAGCGACTGTGTTAAGAACACAGTAAATTAAAATCCGCAAAACTGAAAGCGTTTTAGATGATATCAAAGTCACACGTTCTCACTTCTAATTATTTACTCCACACTTAACACGAATTTGTCATGCATCCTTTTGCAGGAAACATTATTGAAATCAGGTTTTAGTTTGCATGACCCTGGAAATGGTATGTTGATAATATAAGCCAGGGTATTTGATCCAGTTAGTCGAATCTTTGAACTGAATAGCTTAATACACGAGTGATATTAAGAGAATGAATGAGATTGCTATTGGTACCCATGTAATATATGTAATACCAGTGTTGTGATCTGCTGTGTGGATAGTGTGTGATTAACTTCGTTCACGTTGATACTATAATTACTGCAATCAATGCAATAAATCAAACCAAGTATAACAGTATAACACATATTGTATCCTTAACAGCGGTTTCAAATTCGTTTAATTTCTTTTCTATTCTTTCAGTTTTGCCAAAGAGAGGTGAGTAAAAATTGACGGTGACGAATTTGATTTGAGTTGAGAGCATTCAGTTTCTAATTTATGGATATTTGTTTATGTGCTTATCATTGTATTCACTGTGTTCATGTCATGGTGTAACATATTTTTTTTTTCACTACAAATGTGAAAATTTCACATTCCACAATAAGTTATCATGATTGTGCCGCGATCTCTTGTGCCGTATGTGCCTATATAATTTGTCTTACCTTCTTCGGTCGCTGGACATTTGATCTCAAGTTGAGTGAAATGAATGTAAAAGAGCCTGGCTAAAAAAAAAATCCATCTATTTAGTTAAAATGTATTACTGTAGGCATAATGTTAACATCGTTTGGAGAATGTGTACTATCGTTGTCAACCCCGAGGTCTACCTTGGGAGAATGTGAAAACCTACATGTCGTCGTGTCTTCGCAGCTGCACAAATTATATTGAAAGAATCCTTCTTCGGTTTTTATTTGCCCGCGGTAATTTTTAATCACGTTGCGACAGTGTATAAATTTGTGAGGACAGCGGTCATTCAATTGGCTTTCTCGTGCGGTCTCTTGTTGTCACAGTCTTACTCAAATTCGCTCAAACTTGATTTTACGGAGCGAGTGTAACCGCTTGCTTCCATCTCCGTTTCGATTTAATATCCTGTTTCTCTCGGCCCCTCGGGCCATGTTTCGACAAGGATCTTAGCTTACGTCTTCCAGTTTCCGACGAAAGAAAAAGGTCTCGTGGAAGATACGCATGCCGGTGCATCAATCACGGATTTTCATTAGTTCGTTCATCCGTGTTTATGTGTTATTGTGTTTTTATGCCGCCGCACATGTATTCGCTTTGTCTGTCTGTCCGTCTGTCAGTCCCCATCCAGTTACGCCTTATATATACGATAATATGACATTAAAACTTGGCCTAATATACCAAAGAATGTATACCTTTATATTACCGATGAGCTGCTCAAAATTTGGGTCAAATACATCTGAGATCAACGGTCAAAGGTCATTGAAGTTTGCGAGAAATGGCCAAGAATGAAAGGAAAAATAGAATCCTTCTGAGCCTTAAGGTCAATGAACTTTATTTCCAAAATATGAAACCTTTTGTAGGAATAACAAACAATAATCTAATGAGCTAATCTGTATTCAATATCTTGTTAATTGTTATCTTTTAAAAAGTTATCTAATTATATTCGCAGTTTCGCCATTTGTCTATTAACTTTGACATTCATACTTGCATTGGTCTAACCCTGAACTAATTCTTATTTTCAAATGAAATGCTTACTCATATGTAGAGATATACGTGTATTCATTTTGTTTGCGCATCTATTCATTACATTTGATCACTTTGAACGCCCCCTACTCTAGCCATGCACAAGAGACTGCTTTCCCTAGCCATGTCGCAGACCAAAGTATTGAAAGGACGGGGATCGATGATGATGATAGCCGGCGGGGTAGGAGGCGTCGTCCTCGTCGTCCTCCTTTGCTGTTGTGTATGCGTCTGCTGGTAAGATAGTTCTCATGGATATGTGGGGGATCTGTTTGGCTAACTCCTTTATACCAGTCAAATCCTGCTACAAAGTTTAACACTATGATTTGTATCTGAAATGTTGCCAAAATGATACACAGTAGGATGTTTCACCAAGTTGTTCGTAAGTTACGAATGACTTTACGAACGACTGGTTATCCCTTCTTGTGCTAAATGCGATACCACACTTTGTTCATTGAGAATCTGATTTAGCACAAGAAGGGATCACCAGTCGTTCGTAAAGTCGTTCGTAACTTACGAACAGCTTGGTTAAACACCCCCTGTACAGATAAGGGTGATAACATTTACATTTAGGCTATGCTTATTCGTGACCTATACTTCGCACGTGCTACATAGGCTATACCCAGCATGTCCAAAAGAGGGGTATGATACTCAATATTACTTATTTTGGATGTGATGTCATAAACGTTATCTACCAATATAAACGACTCTATTGTATGCCGTAGAAAACACGACGATTAAGTGTCAACAGATGGCGCTACATCTGTTAAAAGCTACGTCGTGAAGAGCTTGAGCGCAGATGAAATTCATAGCTTCTTTAGTGGTTATTAGTTTTTCCCTTTTTGTATTTCAGTTGTTTCAAGGATGAAGAAGACGATGACGAGAAGGATAAGAAAAAGGATCCGGAGGCGGCTAAGCCCCTGTTGGGTGCAGAGGGGGGCAAGAAGACGAGGCCCCCAGGCCCACAACCTCCCGGGAGAGGAGGGATGAAAGGCCCACCAAAGATGCCAGGTGCTGGGGATTCACGTGCTCCTCAAATGGGGGCAAGGAAACCTGTCGCCGGGGCTTCCCCCAAGAAAGGGGTTGCGCAACCGCCAGCTCCTGGCAAAGGAGCGATGCGGCCACAGGTACCTCCTAGCGGTAAAGGGGCGGGAGCACGGCCGACGGCAGGACCCCCAACTGGTGCCAAAAAGGCTGTTCAAGGTGCAGCGAAGAAAGGGGGCTCACCACCTAAAACAGCTGCCAAGAAAACCACTCCAAAGAAAGGGGGCGCACCCCCCAAAGCTGCCCCGAAGACTACTCCAAAGAAAGGGGGCTCACCCCCCAAAGCTGCCCCCAAGACTACTCCGAAGAAAGGGGGATCACCGCCAAAAACAGCTGCCAAGACGACCTCCCCGAAGAAAACCGGCGTGGAGGTGCGACCAGCGAAAAAGTCGGGTAGCCCTCAGAAAAAGACAGCAGCTAAAGCTTGATGTCCATGAAACAAGAACACCATCAGTTAAAAATGAACCATGGTCAATAGGTATTATACGGAAGTTTCTGCTTCCTGTAGAATACGGATTCAAGTTGACGAGCTACCTTCATGACCTTATTCTAATGATTAGTAACGTACTGAGTTCTACAATTGGTGTTGGGACTTACGGCCAGTAGTAAGAAAGCTAATTCACCGAGGAGCGGGTGGTGCGTATCGCATTGGGTGCCACATCCCGACACTATTCATCGTAACTTTTGTGTCACTAAAAGCTGTGCCACCAAATATTCACGCAGACTCAATACAGCAGCATTGTAGCTGCATGGCAAAGGAAGGGCTAATCAGCATGGTTGCCATAGTTATATGAACAAATCCCTGCATGTGTCTTCACAAGGAGAGATGAAAACTGCCTCCCCCCACCCCCCCCCCCCCCAATCCAGATCCTCCATCTCACGTACACAAATACACACACAAACACACACACACACACACACACACACACACACACACACACACACACACACACACCACACACACACACGCACGCACACAAGCACAAAATACCCATATACAAACTTATGTGTAGTTAAAGCATCTGTTATACAAATTCTACGCACTGCATAACGTGCCCAGACGCTCAAACACGTGTGCATATTACTTCTATTCGCCAGTATAATAGTACAGTTGCTTTACTTGAACAAACATGTCATGAAGAGCATATTTTATATGCAGAAATTATTTGTAGTATATCCCTTGTGGAGTATTCCAGCTACCATATTAGTGTCTGAGTCAATATAGTGAGACAGTGAGAGTCTGGGAGCTCCGAGAAATAGATTCAAGAAATACCCAATTGCCATGGTAACGAATTAGTATATCTATCACTGAATATATATAAAGAGAACGATGTTGTGGTTTGACTTCAAGCACGATCATAAAAAAGAGGTCAAAATTCTTCTGTGATCGAATGCTTTAATACACCCATTATTCATGACATTTTATAAAGCAAGATACATACATGTGATGTGAAAAATGGTTACATTGATATAAAAACTTCACAATTCATGATAAACGTGATAAAAGTACAATTGACGCATTTCAAATCGTTAAGCATAAAATAAATCTTCACATCTTTGGTGAGAATATACGGGAAGGCTTTTTTTAAATATATAATCCACAGTAAAGTGTGTGTACTAATATCATAGCCAGACAATACATTAAACTACATGGATCATTGCTCTAGTGTATATATGAGCCTGTTTTATCTTTACGCTACTTTTATCATTTTATAGTTAAAGAATCTATTATTTGACACATTAACAAGGATAAAATAATTCGTATCACGTCATAAGTTATGGACCACAATCATAATTATGGGAGCTAGCGCACTGTGGTTGTCTCTTATGAATTGAACATTTAACATGTTCAAAACGTTAAGATTGTGCAAGCCTAGAAAGGGATTATTGTGTAGACCTAAGGCCTATGTTTATGGAAATACCAAGTAAATAAGAAAATATCTAATTAAAAAGATAACAAGTAGGCGTTAAGCGGAAAATATATTTCGACAGTAACGTGAGTAATTATATTACATCAAAACAACAAATATTATCAAGAAAATTGTAAAATATAGTTTCTTTTTAGTGAAAAAAGGGATAAGTACTTGGAATGTTACGTACCATGCACGCAATACATGTTTTGCTTTCTGTTAATGTATGGAGGCATGCATTTTCATGTTCTAGATTGATAGGTGGAGTAGTTAAAATTGAGCTTTCTGTTTATTTCATATCATATTTTGTTATTGGAGACGGTCGGATGTTCCTCAGTGTGGATTGGACACGTCCAGCTCATTCTCAAACCGGAGAGGATTCTTCTTCCTAGACATGTAGAACCAAGCTCCTATGCCACCCAAAATGGCCACCCCTGCCACGGACACTATCACGATCCCTGCGATGGCTCCTGGTGACAGACCTCCAGACACTGTGCCGAGGTTATCATTAAAAGACAATAGTCGTAATAAATGTAGAGTCAAATTTATCTCTGATGTCTAATCTAATACGGTATGACTATATGAATATGTTTGCACCACTGCTTCGAAGAATTCAGCTTAATTTGATACGCTAAAGATTAAAATAGCACTTGGGTTTCATTTAAAAGATCAACATTTTGAATCCGTAATTGTTTTCCCGGATCAAAGTATATATTTCTTCCAGGACTATCATTAGGAAGACGTGTACGTAAATCATCGTCAACATCGAAGTATAGTTGAACATGATGAAAATAAATACTTCATTTTACCGCTGAGTGGTAAAATAATAAAAAGCATATCAACACGCTTCTTAGATTTATTGAGTAGTTAATTGTGTAGATGATGTTATAAATGTGTTTAATAATCAGTAAATATACATGAAACAGTACCAAGACATACCTGGCATGCCTGTAGTCTGTATTTCTGGTTCCCGTGTCGTTCCTTTAGACTCCCGTGTCGTCCCGGAAACACGTCCCGGTGTTGTTGTTAGCGGAACTGCAAAATAACCAGGAAAATAATCGTCTCAAATTTGATCAAAATCAATTCTATGGAATTCATATTGATGATGAAATCTATATTATATAGTGATTTTTGAATGACGTATTTTACAGATATGTTGATTGTTTCCCACGTGAATTGAGAGGAATTTAAAGCGCGGAATGGATCGAGGCAAACACATCATGTCTAGTATCTGTGTGTTCCATTTCTTGTCCTCCTTTGAGTTGTGTTGTGTCCGTCTCTTTTCCTTCCAACATCCCGTTCTTTCTCTCTAATTTCTTTAAGTTTGTAATGCAGGGATATAAATATGCATGAGCTTTATCCATGAAACAATGACTTACAATGATTCGTAGGATGTTTGCATACATGGAAAGGAGATGATCTTAATCGAAAAGCTCGAGACACTTGGCAAATCATTGAACACTCACGTCCTTATACAAGCGTGCAGAATATATATACTTACTCATTGAGCGCTTGCAGGCATACTGGTTGTTAGTGTCGCAGGGGAGTGCAGCCCAATGGCCGAACTGGTCCGGCCTCATTGCCACGCAGTCAGACCCGACCGCATCATACGGCTCCCCGGTACCCCAGTTGGCGTAATTCACAGGATCGCCGTTCACGTACTGAAAACCACCTAGAGAGAAAACAGGGCAATGTCATTATCAATTCAAATACGGGTATGTATCCCTTTTTTGAGGAGCTAGCGTTGATTTAATTGATGACAGCTCATATACCTTCACGGCCCCGTATCACAAAGAGTTACAAGTGATCATACGATCGACAGATCAATCGAACGATTTCTGTATCGATTCTACGATTCTACGATTTTTTTTAACAGGAGACTTTAGAAAAGGATGGAAACTTTCTTTTATGTATATATGGAACCCGTGATATAGGAGGTCTTTTGTTATTATTCACTAATATTTCACTGTTTGTAAACTATCTTTACCAAAATTTTATATGGAAATGTTGGAAATTTAGGCCACTACCAAAGAAGTTCTTCTTAAAACGGAAACATCTAAAAGATCTTTTTTAACAACAAATTTATCCGACATAAACGGGCATATGCTATTTGATGAAAACCTATTTCTTAAAAATATATTTAAATTACATCATATTATTCATAGGGTAGGCAACATCAAATCTAGAGACTTTCTGAGAAAGGGGTTAGATGGAAAAGAAAGTTTTTGAAAATATTCCAGAGTCATGGAAACACATTTTGAAAAAAGAAAACAGTGAGGACACTGGTCTAAATCTATAATTTATCTTTAAAGTAAGACTAACAGTTTACTAATCGTAACATTTAAGAAAATATATAAGGTACTTTTAAGTATTAAATTTGAAAAATCATATGCATTTAATAATATAGAAAAGAAATATAATTACCCCGAAAAAGATATTCATGCTATACTTTCAAGACCCAGAAAATACACTTTAAGCAGTAGGCTTAGAGAGTTTCAATTTAAAATGCTTTATGAACTAATATACACGAAGAAATATTTACATTTATTCAAAATTTCTTCAGACAGTGAATGCTCATTATGTGGGAATACCGAAGAAACCTACGAGCATCTGTATTTCACACGTGAAAAGACGAGAAATTTATGGATCGATTCTGATAACCTATTTAATATGTATCAAATAAAAATGCCAGTTGGGTAGATATACACATTGGTGTTAAGCATTCTAATTAAGAGAAGGAACAGATAATCAACCACATTATTCTTTTGATCTTTGTTTACAGCAGGACTAAAAAAAGAAGACCACCAAGTCCCAATGAAATTAGAGAGAAGTTGTTCGAAGATGAACATGAAGAGATAATTTTGGCAGTAACGCGAGGTAAATTATCAAGCCATTTAAGGAAATGGGAGCATTTAGGATGGCAAATTTTGGGGAGAAGATGATAAGATTGTAACAGTTATTTGTTTTCTGGCGCAAATCAGTGAATTGATGAGATCAGGAGTCTTGTCTTATCGGCTCGTATTACCGATTTCCTGTCCTAAATTCTCACCTTCTCGTCGGCACAATGATTTCCACCCTCGAAAAAAATATGAAAGTACAGATGAGTAGACGAGATAGGTTTGGACAAGAA
This sequence comes from Arbacia lixula, assembly GCA_963669155.1. NCBI lineage: Eukaryota > Metazoa > Echinodermata > Echinoidea > Arbacioida > Arbaciidae > Arbacia > Arbacia lixula. Next base: position 10,548,996 of record OZ022576.1, on the reverse strand, counting down.
GACGAGATGGCAAATTTGGGGGAGAAGATGATAACAAGATTGTAATAGTTACTTGTTTTCTGGCGCAAATCAGTGAATTGATGAGATCAAGAGTTTAGTCTTATCGGCTCGTATTATCGATTTCCTGTCCTAAATTCTCACTTTTTCTCGTCAGCACAATGATATTATCAATTCACTGATTTGCGCCAGAAAACAAGTAACTGTTACAATCTTGTTATCATCTTCTCCCCCAAATTTGCCATCTCGTCTTCTTGTCCAATCCTATCTTGTCTACTCGTCTGTACTTTCATATTTCCGTTCATCGTAACTTGACAATATTTCAAAATATTAACAGAACAGTTTATTCACAATGTTGAATGTGCTTTTTTTTTTTTTAGTACAACGGGAGCTAAGACGTGGCGGTGGAGATACCCAACCGTATAGCAGTGCATGACCCACGTATGTTCCCGCAAGGTTGAACCCCCTATAAACTTATGGCCGAGTCAAACTAGATTGGCGTACGTAATGCTATGACAATGGTAAATGGCTTGGTAATGACGTAGCCACTGTCCATACCGTCTCCATTTCTGACCACTCCCATCCATAGGTCCACCTCCTCGTCCGGGACAGCGTCTTCCCCGAAGTCATCATCCCTGATCTGTCGTCGTCGTCGGCTTCGCCCCATGAGATGCCGCACGATAAACGCGTTCTCGTCTGCGTTGTGCACGGTGAGAAGGGTCCCTCCGTTGCGAAGGCAGTCGAACTCGGCATCGGACCAGGGCCGAGCCTGATTCTGTAGAGTCAAAAACAGGTAGCAGTGCTGGCCAAACGCCTCCCAGCCAGGATTGCAGTAGCCCTGCATGGTCGGGGCGGCGGTGGGCATCATTGCTGTGGAAGGAACGAGTCGAAAATAATCAGCGATGCCAGTCGCCAATTCTTAAGATTCGGTTAATTTGTTCATTAAGTCTAGTTGCTACTATTAAGCTCGAACCCATGAAAGTTGTCATATGAACAGAAGAAAAATAAATTAAGCTTTAACGAGGCACAAAATCGTGTTGAGATTTACTTCAAGGCTGACCAACTTAATCTTCATTTTAAAACAAGGCATTAGCAATATTGTGTCTCGCCCACTTGCGAAAACAACCAGAAATAACGCGATCTCCGTTGCTACGCAAAAGAATTGTATCCCTGACCTCAAATGACCTTTGACCTTATCCTGTGACCTCCAACGGTACCATAACATGAAGGTACCCCCAGTGCATCTATGACCCAAGTTAGGTTGTAATCCAAGCAACCCATGTGAAGTTATTTGTCAAAAGAGAGTCTTGCAGGTAAACTTTAACGTATGACCTCAAATGACCTTTGACCTTATCCTGTGACCTCCAACGGTACCATAACATGAAGGTACCCCCAGTGCATCTATGACCCAAGTTAGGTTGTAATCCAAGCAACCCATGTGAAGTTATTTGTCAAAAGAGAGTCTTGCAGGTAAACTTTAACGTATGACCTCAAATGACCTTTGACCCTATCCTGTGACCACCAACGGTACCATAACATGAAGGTACCCCCAGTGCATCTATGACCCAAGTTAGGTTGTAATCCAAGCAACCTATGTGAAGTTATTTGTCAAAAGAGAGTCTTGCAGGTAAACTTTAACGTATGACCTCAAATGACCTTTGACCTTATCCTGTGACCTCCAACGGCACCATAACATGAAGGTACCCCCAGTGCATCTATGACCCAAGTTAGGTTGTAATCCAAGCAACCTATGTGAAGTTATTTGTCAAAAGAGAGTCTTGCAGGTAAACTTTAACGTATGACCTCAAATGACCTTTGACCTTATCCTGTGACCTCCAACGGTACCATAACATGAAGGTACCCCCAGTGCATCTATGACCCAAGTTAGGTTGTAATCGAAGCAACCCATGTGAAGTTATTTGTCAAAAGAGAGTCTTGCAGGTAAACTTTAACGGACGACGGACGGACGACGGACGGACGACGGACGGACGCCATTTGGATCCCTTAGTCTCGCCTTCACCTCCGGTGGGCGAGACAAAAAGGTCGTTAATGAGCATTATACATTTTTGTCAAGGGTCGCAACAAAACGAATGATATTATGCTAAGGTCAATATTTTACTCTAAATATAAAGGAGGGGTAAAGGACAACTGAAGAAGATGAAGAAACAAGGTACACCATGTAGTCAGCAGGATTTAAATACCCCAGGGACTTACTATCGGTATACTTGCAGACGTAAGGCTGTGATTTCGAGCAATCGACATCGTTCCAGTGGCCGTCGACCGTGGTCTCCACGCACCCACCCCCATCGTCCCGGGACGGCTGCCCGGGCCCCCAGGTGCTGTAGTGCACTGGCCATCCGTCTGTCCACGTGTACAACTCATCCTCACCCTTGAACGAGATCAGAATAATCATGTTATATAGACACAGATATGGCGCTATTGAAAAAAAATACATATAAATAAGTTACAACTCGAATCAAGCTCAAAAATACAAATTAAAGGATGTCAATGTTTTTAGAAGCAGGTCACGTGACATTTTATGAATAATTAGTCTTATAATAATCCTTCACTTTTGGACCAAATTTAGACCTCACCATTTGTGTGATATCGGGTAATTGATTCTGAACACAACAATGCCATTGTACACCACACGTGTCAATTAACAGCTGCATGACTTATCAATGACACTTTACTGGCTGTTGCTAGTGGATTCACAGATGTTGTGCTCAATATCTTGCCCTAATTCTACGGTCGCAAGGGGCTACGACTCTGTGATTTGGCCAGTCGCAGAGTCATACGACTGATCGGTTGGTGCCGTCTGACGTGGCCTTTACTCATAAGAAAAACCCTCAACTCCCCCAACTCACTCGTGCTTGCAGTCCGATCCAGGCGGAGTCTGCCTGGTTCTCGTACATGAGCGTCTCGATGAATGCCTCCTGATAGGCATCCTTGACGCTCGCCAGATGGGCCATGTCCTTTACGCATTCGTCCTCGGCGTCGTCGAAGGTCATGCCTTTAGAGACGAATTTGAAGCAGTCCTCGAAGTAGGAGGCGTACCCCTCGCGACAGAGCGAGATCACGTCAGGTGGGGGCGTCAAAGCGGGATCTGTGGCGGAAGAGCAGAAGGGTAAAAAAAAAAAAAAGGATGGTACGATAACGCCCAAGGCCGACGTCACTTACTGGTAGATGGTAGTTTTACCTGTGGTACTTATATCAATTTTGCTTTATCTTTACCGCAACACATATTTGTTTGACCACAATGGACACTTCCGTCGTGCCGGGGGGCATTTCTTCATTATTTTTCGTCTGACAAGTTGTCTTTCTCCGACAGTTACCACAGTAACAGTCAGAGGCTAGTGCCAAGGATTTCACTGAAATTGTTGGCACTGTCTATTTAGTCAGTGCTGACAACTTTCATTAAGTTCCCTTCTGATATCGTCATCTATCCCTCCTACACAAACATAGAGAGAGAGGGGGGGAGGGGTTTGGAGACGGGGGTGAGGGGGGCGGAGGTGGGAGGTGGGAGGGGGGGGGGGAGGGCTCCAACAAGCACGACAGGCATGACAAGTAGAGCAGTTTGTGTGTCCACTGTTGGGGAACATAATCTCTCCCCCCCCCCCCTCCCCGAATCAAAAAATGGATCCAGTGGCAAGCCCGGGGTGAGTAGGGAAGTGGGGGGGGGGGGATGTCGGTGATCTTACCGACAGGTTTCTGGCAGTACGACGGAAGCTCCCGGTAGCAACTTTCGTCGAACCACTTCCCAGCTTCGGTCCGGATTGTCATCAGGGCGACACAGCTCTATGGTTAAGAGAGTGGTGGAGAAGTGACGAGATCTATAGCATCAATGGCCTTAATAATGGCCAATAATAGCAATTGAAGTTAAACGTGAAGTAAAAAATTAACTTCTTTTTTCAGAATACCACCACAGAAGAGAGGAAATATTGACAGACTGACAGAGAGAAAGAGAGAGAGTGGGAAAGGTAGAGTGGTTGAGAGGGAGAAAAAAAGGAGAGGGTAATAAAGAGAGAAATTGAGAAAGAGAGAGAGAGAGAGAGAGAGAGAGAGAGAGAGAGAGAGAGAGAGATGGGGGGGGGGGGGGCAGAGATCAGGTGTGGGAGAAGTGAAGGATGTGGCGTACTTGAATCAGTGTTGATAGTGGATTCACAAGTCCATTGGTCTTGGTGCTTGTAATGACGTTTGTGTTGGAATCTATATGGGAGTTATGTTTGTTCTGGTATTAGTATTGGTAATGGTAGATTATTATTTAAAAAAGGTGGGTATTACCGCTGGATATTCGCCAATGCTCCCTGGAAATCCATTGGGCTGCCTAATGCCCCAGTTGGTATAGTTTGGAAAAGAGACGTCTATCCACGTGAAGTTTGGACTGGACTGCTCATTTGACAGCCCGATCCACACGTCAGACGATTCGAATTCCATCTCCGCTGTGAGGAAAGCTACAGAATGGGGAAATCGACTTATTTACGGAATATCCTAAACATTACGACCATTGCCAATACCGTCGTGGTCTTCGCTACCTTTCATCATTTTCACCAACTGATGAATATTCTAGTTGCACACCTAGTGTCTGGTTTACATTATACACATAATACTTACTGTTTTACAGCCATTCAGTAGTTATGATAATGGTCTTATGTAATGGTGCATTACATTAGCACATGTCCTGAATTCACGAAATGTGTTGAGAATCATCGCCAGCACCACTTCCTACATTCCAAACACCATGAAATATTTTTTTTTCTGACATGAGACATGAATTAGGCCTACATTTTATTGCGAATAGGATTGTAACTTTAAACTTTCATAGTCCCCTCCCCCCCCCCCCCCTTAAGCAAAATAGCATAACTTTTTATTGAAGAGGTTTTGACCAACATAACTTGGCAGGATTGTTTCTACACCTATTGATTAACTTCCGTGTAAAAATCACATTAATCCACACACTCATGCATGTGTGAGCACACATTAAAAGCAAAATTGTCACTTTTCTAAAGTCACAAGGGTAATTTTTGAATTCTGTCATACAAATTTTTCATAAATTCCATTTCTGGTGCACAATTTATGTCCTTTCATTGTTTATCAACCATCTCTCCACACACTAACACCTATCCCCACACTTAACCCATTGTTCTGGTTAAGTGAGCACCGTTTAAAAATTACTCATCCCTCTTGAGTTTGAAACTTTTAAAAACCCTTTATTTTTGTGAAAAAACTGGATATTTTGACAAAGATGTAACATGACTGTTACATGAACATAAGAGGTTATTTTCGTGTTGTGGTTGAGTGAATACACTTTAAAAATCGCACGAATACCAAAATATACGGTTAAAACAGCATAAACAATCACCCTTGTGATTTGAAAATTCACACATTTTGCCTGTAGCGTTTGCTCAGTCATGCATGACTAGACCGATCAATATCATTTTTACATGAAAGTTAGCCAATGAGTGTCGCAACATCCCTGTCAAATTATTTTGTCCATAACCTCCTGGTTAAAAAGTTACACGGTTGAGAAAAGGGGGCGGGGGTACTTTTTTGTGCGTGTTTATATTGTTTATGTTTATGTTCATGGCACACGAATTGGTTGGGGAAGCCCTAGCATCTCAGTTTCCAAGGTTACTAGGTTTTCTCCTTCATTGTATTTCTCTGTCGTATACGGTTAATCTTATGGCACTATGACACATTCTGTTACTTTACTGCATGTGCTGCACTCATTTGATGAATAATAGTGATCATCATCATCATCATCATCCTCATCCTCATCATCATCATCATCGTCATCAATATAATCATAATCATAATCATAATCATATTCATAATCATAATTATAATCATAATCATCATCATCATCCTCATCATGCTAACTATCGTTATTGTCCTAATCCTTCACGTACCCTGGACGGGATGGGAGAGGATAGTCGCTAGATTGGCCCCCATATCCTGGCACATCTCTTGAGACTTAGCCCACGTTGCGAAATTTGCTTCCTGAAAGGCGGGCACACTGTAGCACTGGTCTTCGAACTGGAGCCATCCCGACTCGCAGGCGCCTACGACCGCCGCCGGCTCCTCCTTCTCCTCCACCTTGGCGACGTCCGCGTGGAAGTCGGCCGCTCGATCAGCGCGCTTGCATATAAACCTCATTGGAATGTCACACGGTTCAGGCGCCATGTAAAGGGTTCCGGATCCTAATCCTTGCCCTTCGGGATTCGATTGTGAAAGAATAAAGAGTGCCTCACATGATTCAACCTAAAGTTCCCGTAAGGTTTAAGTTTTCGTGATTATTATAAAACCGTATCAAATACAGGCGGTATGACAACCCTGTATCGTAATGTGCTTTTCAATATTAATAAAACGCAATATTGACCAAGATAACAAGACTGTATTAAAAGTTTACTTCCAATCATATTTTCATTTTCTTTTCATTTACACGTTTCTTCTTCCAATATATTTCACGTACCTGTATAAATCAAATCATATGTGAATACAACAACGTATGAAGACTAAGATAATTAACAAGGCTAACGCGGGAGAGAATAAGGTCTGAGATAAAAAAAAAAAAAAAAAAAAAAACGGATGGGGAAGAGGGGAGGAAAAAGAGAGAGAGAGACAGAGAGACAGACAGAGAGAGACAAAGAGATAGAGAGAGGGGGAGAGAGAGAGAGAAAGAGAGAGAAAGAGAGAGAAAGAAGGAGGGAGAGAGAAAGAGAGAGAAAGAGAGAGAGAGAGAGAGAGGACGGAGGAGGACAGAAAAAATAGACCATAAAGAAAAGAGGGGAGGGAACAGAAGAAGAGAAAAGTGTGTAAGAGCGATATACAATCATGACTAAGAGAGATAGAGGGGATGAGGAAGGGAGGAAGGAAAGAAACAAACGAGAAGACATTTTGCGATATAGTCTATCACGGTGATATTGAATGGGTAGACGTTAGAGGGGAGTGTTTTGAAAACGCACGCGGTTCTGTTTTGTAACCTACTTTTCGTGGTGACTGCTGCACACAATCCGGGCGACAGGTAGAGTTCAGGGTGAAATGAGCTCGTCCAACTGGGGAGATCCACTGCTGTTTTATCACTCCATCTTTTTCGTTTTCAGACATGGTAAAAGCAACATGAAAGGGATAGAGTTTAATGAGAAGGCTTTCTGGAGTTCTATCAATTAAAACCGAAAATGTTAGTCATACACCCAGTAAGAAAGTAAGAACGTGTATCGTAATTCATCATGTAAATGAATGGAATATAGGTCTAACCAGACTCTTGGAACCAGAGACATTTCAGGCCATTTCTGGTCGAACAGAAATAGCCTGGGGGTTGTCTCAACAAGATGTTCGTAAGTTACGCACGACTTTACGCAAGACTGGTGAACTGGAGGGCGTTTCATGAACATTTTTCGTCTGACAAGCTGTCTTTTTCCGACAGTTAACATAGTAACAGTCAGAGGCTAGTGCCTCTCAGCCAATCAAAACCGAATATTTCACTGAAGTTGACAGCACTGACCATTTGGTCAGTGCTGACAACGTTCATGATACGCCCTCTTGAGTTCTTCTTCTTCTTCTTGAGTTCCAAATCAGATTCTCAATGTTTTTGATTCCCATCAGCTGAAGTTGAAATCTGATCTTTATTAGATCAAAATTATTGTTCTTAACAAGAAACCTGCATACAAAATGTATAATTTGTCAAATTCCATTAGGATTGTAAAGTTGTAAAATTGGTAAATCGAAGCCCTGGTGGTAAAGTCGCCGTCCCGTAATAAATTGACGCCGGTTCGAATCACTCTGGTTTTGATATTTTGCTCTGACTTGTTTCTCATTCACTGTCATATTATGGTCCTTCCTCTCCTTTCTTTTTCGTGTAATTACTGTTTACTCGAAAGTGTGCTTCTTCTTTATTTAAAGTAACATCGATAATGTACGGTACCATTATACAAACTGACACGGGAAGTACAATGTCTTATACTGTTTCTAGGTCATAGAAAAATACACTTATAGATAGAGATTTTGCTATTAAAAAAACATAATGATTCCGTAACGATGTTGGTACATGTACTTGAGACTGCAGCGATTTATAAAACGGGTTTTTAAAAAATCATATTTATTTAGAAAAAACACTTACTCTGGCCCGTAATCTTTAAATCGAGAACGAAGTCCAACCCATGCTTGCACTTCAAGTAGCTCAACCTGTTAAACAAATTCGCAAGCTTGCATGAAAACTTGTAAACAGAAACAAAGACGAGAATTATAAGCTTTATACAGTTCATATACTTAATTTCCTGATACTTATTCTCCGTTTATTTTACCGCAGTGTCATCTGAAAGCACTGACAGTGTACACCATGAATACTGAAGCACCGTCAATATCTTGATTTGTGCTTGTTCCCATTGCAGGTCAAAACTTTAAATTTGAGTAAATACCATGGCACATAGAAAATGCTGTTGAAACATTTCCCCACGGATGTAGGAGCTGAAAATGATTTTCCAGGGGTTTATGTTTACTTGTTCAGTACAAACTGATTTTTGCTTTGTTTGATCCTTGTACTGCCAACATAATTATGAACACCACAGTCCGAGTTATTCAGTCAGATGAATGCTGTATCAGAGATATTTGAACATCTACCACATTATATATGGTATTAACGTCTACATCATATCTTAAATGTGCACCCCATCCCCTGCCTTATGAAATAACGCAACAGTCAAAGCTAAAGGCATAGCCAATGATAGGTGGGCCTTAAATGTGATTGTTGTCAATAAGGAGGGGAATGGACTATACATTCTGAAACATACATTGACAGACGAGAGAATTGGCCGAATGTAGTCATTAACCAATTAATGAGCATGGGCTTATTCACTGTATGTTCAATCAATGGTTCGTCACGCCTTGATATCAAGTGATATCAAGGGATAAACTCTGATGTCCCCGCCCCGCCCCCGCCCCCCCCCCCCCCACCCCAACACAGTCATGCCGGCCTACAGATACATAATAGCTCACCATCCTCCTGATTAAATGCTCCTCTTCATGGCTGTGAATTGACGCCAGATGCCCGCCGTCTTTAGCACACAACCCCTCGGCAGCCTCCCAAGTCGCAAGCGGATCATCGTCGTCAGCTAACGGGCTGGGTCCCGGGTAGTAGCAGAAGCCGTTGTGGTACTGCCAGCTTGCATCAAGTGAACAACGAGGGGTGGCCGAATCGAGGGGCTGGGTGTCCGAAATTAAGGGCTGTACAACGTGTGGTCCACCCTCTTGTGGGAATACGATCGGATTGAACAAATTGTTGAAGATTGTTAAGTGAGATTTTTTCATGTTAATTGAAAGTTGGTATATAGCCTTGTTAGGTAGGTTGGTGTGCATAATGTGTTAAAGCAATGGGAGTGAAGAATGTTTTCTGTGACAATGGAATATAAGTGAATCTACTTTTTGCAAGAATTTGTCAGAATGAACCTCCCCCGTTTAGTACACGAATCAATCAAACATAATATTAGTCACTGCTCGTAGATATTCGTAGTTCATGTGGTCCATACTGATCGACGACGGAAATTATTCACAGCTCCTTAATTTCAACAACGAAATACAATTGCCTATTTATATCTTTATTACCATTCAGTATAGAGAACCAACCAATAATGCGCTAATTGCAGAAATAACACAATTTCTTCTGTGAAATAGGTGGGTTTAGAGACAAAAGTGTATGATAGAAAAATATTGATGTAGCACATTTGCTCTGTTGTGCATCCGAGCATATTGGATGGGTTAATTTTGGGGTACACGATACCCATGTCAATAACAGTCAATATAACTAGCCTCGTCCGTATCATCATCATCATCATCATCATCATCAACACCATCCGCCTCATCAACATTCCTCTTAATATCATCATCATCAATCATGTTTTATTCATCATTTCTCATGTCATCGTTAATTTTTACATGTAGCCAGTAAATGAGATGCAGCCTATGTGCTTGTGAAATTCCTCCTTGGTGAAATCAACATTGAACAATTTCTACTGCCTAGACGTTTCTTGAATTTGGGAGAGCTGTCTGGGCCAGATGTTACTTACATTATACAAATATTGACTGCTATGAGGGGCACAGTTAAAATTATAAGCCCAAGATGATGTCAAAACCATGACTATGCCCGAAGGCCTATGATTTTAACTGTGCCCCGAATATTAAGCAGTCAATATTTGTTTTATAAACCGAATGTATAGATTCTTCTCATCGATTGGTTAAAAGATTTCCTGAACTGACAAGGCCTACAAGATAGCATGTAATAGGCATGTAAATCAACACTCATTGCGCGTACAGGGATTGCGCACACACGAGCGATATCGCGCGGTGTTGAGGTTGTCTTATTATTTTCCGGGCACAGTCGATTGCCATGCCCCGGGCACAGTTAATTTTGACGTCATCTTGTTAAAAACGGGGGTACAGCTATTTCGATGACTCTACTTTTAACCAATCAGATGAGAGGAATCTATGTATGAGGTTTATAAAAAAGAATGTTACAACTAGCCTAAGCTAATCAGCATAATAAAGGAGACATTGACTGTGAGTGCCTGTGGAGTTCAGTGACCTTTTAGGCCAGTGATTCATGAACATTCTAGATTGTAGTGGATTCAGTGGAATTTGGGTCAGGTCACCGTGTTTATTGTTTGTCATGTTTGCAAGCATGGATAGAACTTTCTGGATGTAGAACTTTGTAGATGTAGAACTTTCTAGATGTACAGAACTTTCTAGATGGATAGAACTTTCTAGAATGTACAGGTTGTAATATATGAGTTGTGGCTGGACATGAGTTCAGAGTTTATGTCATCTAAGCTCCAGTCACCTGCATTGTAGAATTTGTTGTGACCTTGGCTCGATACACACCTGTTGATTTATACGAGGATTTTTCTCTGCGTGGATAATTACCTGTCTGTTTTAATAGTGTTTGTGCCTGTGAAAGCCTTTCACTCTGTGGATTGATATGTGACTATCTTGGATCATCTATTTGGACTTGACTATCTGGAATACCTGCTCTTCAGCGTACAACATTAGGATCAACATTGCGATCATAATTTGGGAATACTGGATCGGATTATCAACTGGACCATCAATAGGAGCCGTGGATTCATTCGACTATGTACAGTATCCTCCACCATTGTGAGCTAACATTTACATGTACGTAGAGTAAGTTATAAAGCAATTGTGCAATCTTAATTGTATGTATTCACTTTAAAGGGGAAATACCCCATATAATAAATAAAACAGAAACTAAATATTGGTGTCATTTTGTTTGATCATTTCTGCTGTGAATTGATCGTAGCATTAGCATCACCGTGATTATCACCTTCAGCATAATTATCATCCTATTTCTCTAATCACCATCAACGTCGCAATCATTACCGTGCTCACCACCAAAATAATCCTATCACATTTCTACCATCACCACTAAAGTCGTCATCCTCATCACCGTCATCATCTTCGTTATCATTACCATCATCGTTAACATCGGTCCATTTCCACCATCGGAACAACTTCATCGTCATCATCATCATCATCATCATTATCATCATCAACATCATCATCACTTTATTCTTCCTCCTCTTTTCCTCTTCCTCCTCTTCCTCCTCATTATCATCATCTCCGTTCTATTCCTTCTCGTATTCCTTCATTGGCATAGCATGAATAAATACGATGGTAATGATAGTAATCACAATGAAAAAAGTAAATGGAACTGTAGATCATTATGTAAAAGCACACTAGATACAGTCAGTGTGTTGTGTAGTATAGCTTGACACTTTGAATGATAACATGCATAAAGACTTGGGAAAAATTGCCAGCTGAATATGGCAGATACTGCACCACCCCTACCTGATTTGGTGAACAATACCACAGCTATCAGCCAAACCAGAGATAACCTCGCCATAATATTTGCTCTTGACACTGTTATGCGATTTTAACAGGCAATTATCATTAAAGTCAGCTAAGAAACATCCCGAAACACGTATGATGCAAAATATAGTTCCAAAGATGGGTGTTAGCTTCACACGCAGTGAATATTTCCAGCAGTAATCTTTAAAATATCGGCGCACTGGTTTCGAATCGCACTTTGTTATGAGGAGATATATCTAAAAACCAGGGCAAGTAGGGAGGAGACCGACTCGTGTAATCTGGTTCTACCTTGCGCCCTACCTCTAGGGGCTCAATCAATATCAGGAGTATGAATTCAAAGATGTATGGGAAAGATAATTAAGAGACTGGCCGTGCGCACGGTCCAAAGTGCGCTCATTTATCTCGCACCTCTAATTTGGTAATGTGATTATTAAATAAACAGCTCGCAGGATATGTGATTGTTTCAGCTCTAGATACACAGCAATCATTTTCGAAGCCAAATTTTGTTAGGAGCTGTTAAGCGGGTAATGGGTTGATAAGAATTCCTTATTGTGGTACATGTATTTTCAAATGGGACAGACGAAAGTAGCGATGCTAATCCGAATGATTGATCTTGTGTAGAAATAAGAAGAACGCATCCAAAATTTTCAAAGGGCATGTTTGTGGAATAATTTTTTCCCCTAATGGGTCATTTTTTCAGCGTTCGTGCGGATACTCTGCCAATACGTTCGGTACGGCAAGCAGTCGATAAAATATGAAAAATAATAACTCATGATCATGCAGACAAAGCGGAAATAGTGCCCAAATGGATTATGTCTGGTGGTATGATAGTGGTGATGTTGGGGGTGTCGTGGTGATGTTGGTGGAGCCGGTTGCATTGATGATGATGGTGATGATGATGATGATGATGATGGTGGTGATGATTATAGTGGTAGTGGTGGCGGTGGTGCTGGTTTATGGTGGTGGTGATGATGATGATGGAAGTGGCAATGAGATGGCGGTGCTGGTTGCAGTGATGATGGTGATGGTGATGGTGGTAGTGATGATGGTAATGGTCTGTTGGTGGCGGTGATGGGTGGTAAAAAATAATAGTGATAGGGAACCTTTGGGTATCATTGATTGTACCGAGGGGGTCACTAAAGGGGGAAACAAAGTTTTTAATGAGGCACATAGATTATAATTTCAATTAGATCACCCCGCTTCACAAAATATTAGTTAGCCTAATAAAGGCCACGTGCATCCTTGTAAGTTCTTATTCCATTTTGGAAGACAAACATACCTAAATAGATTGTTTATTCATCTAATTGGTTTGTTCAATTCATTAAGATTACAGCCAAACCAAACTGCGAAATACATTGAACAAACATATAGCAAAATACATGTATTTACTACCTAGTAAGATCAATAAAGCGGATGAAGATCTCGTTGGAAGTGATGCATGCATGGGCCTATGCTTGGTTCTTATCGTGTTATAGACCTACGTGTCCTTTTTGTTGACTCGGCCGGGGAACGAGAAAATCTGTGCCTACGTAACAGGTTTTTCACGCCTCCTCGGCCTGTCTCAAGAGGCGCAATGTGCATGTCTGGATGCATTTTTGACGCATGAAATAAAACGAAAAAATACAATCGATAAAAATCTATCTTCAATGGATTCAATTTACCGGAGTTACCGCTTTTTTTCCTGAAGAAAACAATACCGTTTAAACTTAGATGAAGCATTGCTATAATTAAAAGTCCCTAAAACAGTTACCCTGGGAATACCATCTGAGCATGCTTTGTGCCTTTTTTTTTTTTTTGGTTATTTTTTAGTATAATTTGAAATACCGTGGTTAAATCGAATATCGCGCTAGACGCTAGGCAACCATATCGACAATTGAATAAATTACTGTTATTTTCATGATTCCAATATTTTTGTAAACGTAAAGAAATTAGAATCTATTTCATATAACCTATGTTTTTTTTTGTCAGTTTGTATTATATTTTTTAACAAATAAAAATAATGATGTTAAAGGTATTCCCGCCCGCACTGTTTGCAAATGAATATATCAAATGTGAATATACATGATACATAATTATATAATTATATTGATGTTTTGCGTACTCTTAAGTTGACACGTAAACGACCCTCATCTTGAGAGGGAATGGTGGATCAGAGTTTTCAAGGGGAAGTATCCATCCTGAGTGATCTTCTCGGCTATTATGACCAACAGATGGCGCTATATTTTTTTCTTGAAGTTGAGCAATGGCGGGATGCACAAAACGTATCCAAGGAAGTCTACCAAGTCCGATGCCACTATAAGATGTGAGTAGCGTAGATCTTCCATATGTACTACTGATAAATCAAAATGAAATTTACTTTTTCCTTGAATGACTGATGACCAAAAAAGTCGTGTTATGTGATTATGGTGTGGCTGACTGAGTAAGAACAGCTTGTCTAGACTCTAGTTCAGTAGTTGGTCTTTGCAGTGTTTGATCAGAGAGACAACCAGCGGAACCGCCCTGCTGTCCACGCCCGTACTGCCCCGTCGAACACCGCGACGAACCCGCAGGTGCGGCCCGGCAGCTGGTCATCCAAGACCACAGCACGACTTCCACCCATCAAGTCAGACTCAATGAGTCTGTTTTGTTTTAACGTGATTTACGGACTTACCGTATGTCACACACCTACTATTGAGTGTGTAGTTAACAGTTGCAGTGACCAGTGTACTGCCTGCGTGTATTAACTGCGTAGCCACACAGCTTTGGAGCAAGAGAGACGAGATTAGCAGTGATTAGATCAGTTGGTTTCACTCAGCAATTCTGTAACTCGAAACTCAAATCTGTTGCACACATTTATGGAGAACAGATACCTGAATTCTTCCGTGGTTGGTTTGAAGATGATTTAAAACCATGTTGTGATTTAAAACCATGTTGTATTTTTGTTATATTGTTTACGAACTAAAGTGGTTCAGAATTGCATGACAACAGCTGCGATGATGAAGATTAAAGTTCATGTAATCATGCGCATGCACCAGTTCTCATCTAAATTTGTGTACAGTATTAAGTTTTTGGAACAGCCAAGATGGCAAACTTCATGAACCTTATTTGATTGAAAGATATGTGAAGAGGATATGTAATGTTGCTCAACAATTTCATGTTCAAACATTATTATAATATGTGTATCCATACATTCAATAAGGTAACTAAGCGATTCATATGTGATAAATGTACAAATGGACTGTAGCCCGGGACTGCTACCGCAAAGCTGGAGCATCTCGTGTGCTCGCCATCATTTTCCTTGCATGACGGGTCCAACTACTAATGTAATCGACCCGTGCACATGAATGAACTACTCATTTCAAGTACATTTATCACATATGAATGGCCAACTGTATTAAATGCATATACCCGCACTACAAAAGTGCAACATTATTTCCTCTTGTTTAATATTTTCCTGTGTTTAATTTGCCTGCAAATATTGACAGAGTAACTTTGAGACTCTAGAATTTTGATCAAAATTTCCATCAAATCTGAAAAATTAGATTTCTTCAGCCATTGCAATCCACTTCGTAGCACCGGCTTCATGAAATGTCAGAGGAATAATGTTCGAAACGCATACACCAGACGCAGACACCATACGCAGGACAACACCAGACGCATACACCATACG
This sequence comes from Arbacia lixula, assembly GCA_963669155.1. Taxonomy (NCBI): domain Eukaryota; kingdom Metazoa; phylum Echinodermata; class Echinoidea; order Arbacioida; family Arbaciidae; genus Arbacia; species Arbacia lixula. The sequence goes on along the minus strand of OZ022576.1, from coordinate 10,533,473 downwards.
CAGGACGATTTCCTTGTGTGATGATGATGAAGATGATTATGTGAATATGATGATGATGGTTTACAGTAAAAAAATAACCAATACAAGGAATCACAAAATTACAATGTATACAAATTAGACAATTAGAAATAACATTCATTCATTTCAAGACAGCCAGTCCCTTTTTCAGATTACCACAAAACCATCGAAACAGTGGCAAAACATATAGAGAAGTGTTAGCAAGCTCTATATTCACAATTTGAAACTGATACGTAGTGTAAAATTCAAATAATGCACGTAAACAACGTCTGATTAATAGTCTTTACCTCAGGCTCTTAGCAGTTTGTGTTGAAATATCTGCTTTATTGATTAATCTGGTTATTAAATTATGAAACGCATTATGAAAAACATTGTTCTATGGAAGGAATCATCTCCAAAGTTTGGTAGTTACTTATAAAATTAGGATTTCACACACGCATAATAACCACATAGATACTGTAACAAAGACTAATACTTTTTTCGTGGTACGAAAAAAGTCGGTTTGAAATTTAACGGCTGAAATTTTTTACATATACAGAAAGATTCAACATGCTATATTCTTAGAAATGGTCTTGAATCACACTTTCTTCAATTTACAATCGTGATAGACGATTTCAAATTTTAAGCTTGCAAAAGGGACGGACAATCTTTAAACAATGCATAGATTTCACTTTGTAACATTTCTAATTGTTAAATCAATCAAATATACATGTATGATTTCCAATACCATGCATACGGTGAGCATATACATCATTTGAATGAATAAACTCAGCAAAAAATTTTTCCTCTGCTAACCATGACTTTCTTTTATCTCTTGGATTCAAAAGTAACACATAGAATTAGAATATATTGGATAACAAGCAAGCATTTATCGCGCATGTTAAAAAATGCACGCGCACAATCAAACACATGCGCAATTGTCATGGTGACGCTCCAAAAAATAAAACAAAAAACAAATGCAGGTTTATCTGCTGCTACACACTTTACTTCATGGAGTGGAAACATTCACTGATCGCGTTCCGGTCGGTTATAGGGTTCTTGGCTATACATGAAAGTGGGTGTAAATAAGAGTATACGGATTTAACATGCATGTGAGTACTACTATAGGTAGACAAGCAGGTTTATTTAAGCTTGTGACTAAGCCAGCATTTGCATTTTTTGCTGTTGTGCCCTTTGTGCTATTAGGTTTGTTAAATATTATTATAAGACAGGTTAAAGAATGTGACCAACATGAGTCCCGTATGCGAGTCATGTGATTATGCATTGATTTTACTAATTATTCCAGCTGTGCATTTCTTGTGCAGCACTGTGCAATGTTCGTGCAGCATTTCCCTTTTGTTTACAAACACTATGCGAGCTAAGTTGCTCTAGGCCAATGGATCCAGCGTGGGTGTATGCGCGTGTGCGCGCAAGCTGGCTGCATGCATAAATCATGTATATGCGCTTGATCCTAGAGCATGTTTTTTACACGGGGAAAAAAATGGCTGCCTCCACTGACGATCCGCAATTCCAGTTTCTCTCAGGCCAATATATTGAGGAATTAACCAATAGAAGGAATTCAAAAAGTTATGATGATATATTGAGTCTACATAAACTGTAAATGTGTTCACATCAAAATTTAGGACTTCTAGGCCTAAGTGTTACACTGTTCATGTTCGAGTGTCGCGTCATAAAAACTAGTGTTTTTCTGTTGGTGTTTTAAAGATAAGACGTCCGTGGAAATAGCCATTTGATTTCTTTGAAGTGTAAACTATTGTAATGGGAGATGCACCAAAATCTTCACGGTACCGGTAGACCTAAGTGTAATAACCTTTAATTTCCGACCTGTCTTATAAAACTAATGCACAGTTTTAACATTCGTGTCGTGATGTTGAGGCTGTGCAGCGCACTGTAAACACCCTCCTACCGTGTGCTGCAAAGCCCGAACGCACTTACAACTTTGCATTATTTTTATAATATTAAAAGATATTTTTCCTTGCTTTTTGCCGTATCAGTGTCAAAAAGAAATGAGTGAAATATGAATATTGACTTAGTCATGAACACAATAGTTACCTTCATTCAATAATCAAAATATAGTGCAGCACTAGCATAAAAAATATATTTTCCATTATGATACAGGCAAGATGCTTATAAATGGTTGCATGCTCCTCTTCCAGTGGCATTAGAGAGCATACTCAGGCCTTTCGTGGTATTTCAGCACACATTGCCATTCCAATGTGGTGATAATACCCACCATTTGTGTCCTAAACTATTCTTACTAGTACATTCCGATGCCTATGAATCATGTATTGTTTGTACAGTACAGGCAGAAGTGGGTTTCAGGAGATCATAGTTGATGCTGACTTGCTGAGACTGGCAAACTTCCAGTTTTGCATACCGCCATCTAGTGGTGGCATATGAGTAACTTGCTACCATAAATTATACTTAGACTTTGAATTTGTACATGTCTTGTATCTACACTGAAGAACTGTGTTTGAAAATTTTATATTTCATCTTAAGGAAGTTAGTAGTATCGAAATAAACAATTGATCATAAATGAGAAATTCATCACAATGTGTATAATACATGTATAAATTTTTGAAAAAAACTTTGAAATGTGAGCTGTCAGAAAGTTATGGAGATTTTCTTGAATTAGCAAGTATTAAATAAACAATTCATAATGATTGATAAAAAAAAAATAACAACATTTTTTTGTGTATTCCTATTTTTTTCTGTAATCTTTATCGACAGGATGATAAGATTGATGAAGTCCTATCATGAACTTCAAATAACATAGAGTTAAAGGGAATCAGACCCGGCGCTCAAGAGGGCGTTATTCCATGTAAGCGCATGAGCGGACAGTACGTGTTGTCCAATGACGGCAATGTTATTCGATAATTTCACCGGTTACGCAAATGCCATGTTCCGAATGCCCGAAGAATGTCGATTCTCAATCTAGGTATGCCGAAATACAGTTCGGCTCATGATTCGGCGGCTGTTCCCTGCTGGCTCCGCCCACTTGCATACGGTACTTCCAGCTAGCACTCACGTACGTAGACTAGTACTAGTAGTAGTACTCGTATGTGCTTGCATGCGTATGTAGCTAGCTGGCTGTGCATTGTGCATGCACGATAATACGTGAAAGGGCAAGCAACGCATATCCGCAATCTACCAGTTTGATTGACAGCGTTACTCGTCAAACTTCGGAACTAAGATGGCGATGATTGTGACGTCATCCAACAGCGCCCTCTTGAGCTCCGGGTCGAAATTCCTTTAAGGTGCATACTGTGAAATTTCAAATTACATTGTACTCCCTTGAAAAGTACCTTCATTTACACATCAAAAAAGGTCAGCATGACATTCCGACACTTCAATATTGCCAATAGTGGTAGTACTGAATATGCCCTCACACAATGATTCCAAAATGTGCATGAGCATTGATAGTAATTTTAGCAGAACATAAGTACAGTATTTTCACCTACACGTAGGCGAAACTGGAATGGTAACATTAAAAGTACATGCATAAGCATCTGTTTTTTCCCTTTATTTCAGACGTGTCTCCGATAATGCATTCCCAGTGTAAGTGAGCACAGTCTGTTGTCAGGACACCATGACACACCCAGGGGAGAGCATCAACTTCGATGGCCAGGACTTGCAGGAGGAGCAGGAGGAGGAGCTCGCGTTTGAAGACAGGCACCGGGAGCAAGAGGTTTGAAAACAGTCCTTTCACTCGTTGTCAAAATCAGTGGTTGCAAGCCTAAATGTATTCACTTTCATGTTTGAATCATTCGTTACTGAGCCCGCATATTTGTGGGCTGGCTTTTCTATACTCAGATTCTGAGCAGCACGACTCCCACATAATCTGCTACCGGTATACAAGAAATAGACAACAGGCTATGTATTTACAAACTTCACATTTCTTATAGAGTGCAAGAAAGCCAAACCCCTCTGGTTACTGCAGTTCCATGTCAAATGTTAACATCCTAATTGGACCAGGGTTCACCGGCAAAGCCAGAAAGTCGAACCATGAGCAATAGGTTAATACATAGTTTTACACAACCCAATTGATAACTGTTCCAGTTAATTGCCAAAATTTTACATCAAGATATGTAAATTTAATGCTACTTCTGATTATATTTTACAATAATATAAACAAAATCATAAAATTCTTAAAGATTGCCCGTCCCTTTTGCAAGCTTAAAATTTGAAATCGTCTATCACGATCGTTAATTGAAGAAAGTGTGATTCAAGACCATTTCTAAGAATATAGCATGTTGAAGCTTTCTGTAAATGTAAAAATTTCAGCCGTTAAATTTCAAACCGACTTTTTTCGTACTACGAAAAAAGTATTAGTCTTTGTTACAGTATCTGTGTGGTTATTATGCATGTATGGGATCCTAATTTTATGAGTAATTACCAAACTTTAGAGATGATTCTTTCTATAGAACAATTTTTTTCATAATGCGTTTAATGATTTAATAAACAGATTAATCAATAAAGCAGATATTTCAAGACAAACTGCTAAGAGCCTGAAGTAAAGACTATTAATAAGACGTTGTTTACGTGCATTATTTGAATTTTACACTACGTATCAGTTTCACATTATGAATATATAGCTCGCTAACACTTCTCTATATGTTTTGCCAATGTTTTGATGGTTTTGTGGTGATCTGAAAAAGGGACGGGCTGTCTTTAAGATGCAAGTGAACACAAATATAAGAGAGGGTACATGACCATTAGCCCCTGAAAATCACAAGAATGTATGTTAGTCAATTGTGTCTATTTCATGGCATATCATACTTAATGAATAGCCTCTGCAAGTGCAAGTTGTAGATTCCCCCTCTCCCCTTTAAGGTGCTGGCTGTGGGCTTCTTTCTTGTACATGCTGCAATGATAAATAGGTCTGGATCAAACATTTCTCTTTTCCACAGTTAGGGAATAGGATGAAGGAATGATGCATAGATTAAGTCTTCAGACCTAGTTGTGTTTGCAGCACAGCATGGCATGGGAAAGTAACAGGCCACACTCCACAATGACTAGTGTGCTAGGTGTGTGTGTGTGTGTGTGTGTGTGTGTGTGTGTGTTTCTGTGTGTGTGTATCTGTGTCATGTGAGTCTAGTATTTTTGACCAAGATAATACACTCTAGGCCAATTTACACTGGCAAGCAAAAATTGTGATTTTTCTAAGATCGCGATCTTGCCTAGCAACTTACATCCAAACATCCAAAACATCGCGCCAGAAAAATCACTTACCAGAGTGTGATTTTTTGAAACATCGCAAAATTTGCCAGTGTAAATGGTGAACGTAGAAAAATCGTGATTTTTTGCCACGTGACTTGCAGCACTCCCAGCGGGTTGACATGCGCAGTACCTAGCAAAAAATTGTGATTTTTCAGATCGCGTTTTTTGGGAGCAAGTGTAAATGGTGAGACATAAAATCGCGATTTAAAAAATCTTGATCTTAGCAAGTGTAAATGGGGCTACATTCAATAAAGCAGTTCTTAGTTTAGCTAAAGACTGGTTAAAGAGATGGGTGATTGACAGGACAGGTGATTAGAACAAAGTCCAACATTATTATGGTCTAGCTGACAGGTTCTTCCAGTAACCAAAGACAATAAGTCCATGTTAGTCAATTGACCCAATTCCCACTTGACCTACAGTATCTCAGTATGCTGATCCTATAGACCAAAGAACAAACTTGTCCAGAAGAGCACAAGTGTTTTGTAGTTACGCATCGTTGATTCCCTTTGTTGTTCTTATTCTAGGAATGATTTGGTCCTTACAATTAGCCTAATGGTATGTCATTGTCAAGGCTCCTTTTCTTCCCTCAAAGTTCAGCTTCAAGAGGATCTGTGCATTGTTTGGCAATTCAAAGGGAAGATTCATTGGCTTTTCTACTGTGGAATTGACGTAAACAAGAAGGGAGAGGTGTAAAGCAGGCATGTTCATATGCTCCTTTTTTTTAACAGCCAGAGTTCTACAATCTACACAGTCAAAAATATGAGCTATCACTTTTAGGTCAAATTTGATAGACATGATAAATCATGGCACTTTCTCTGGTCACCATTGAGAATTGTCTATGAAAGTCATGTAATAGATTTTTCCAGTATCTACACTGTATAGTTACAGTGTATCTTTGAGCAACTCCTGCCTGCAAACTATTCTGGTTCCAGTTACCTGTGGTACAAGTCTACATTCTTAAAGGAGCCGCAAGATCGAGACCAAGCTTCTCATTTGGTTTGTTTTTGCCAATTTGTTGCTGGCCCTTGCCTTTTTCTACGGTAGCTCTTTTTTCTGCCTGAAGATTGTCCTGTTGTTATTCTGCCCATTTTTGTGGTTAATGCCACAAATCTTAACCTACATCATGGATTTTTAGTGCAAATAATATAGAGTCAATAACATACTCAATCACTGCTTTGCTGACATGTTTGTTTTCTATGATTGTTGAGGGCCAGCATGTCTGTGCTATTCTGAATTTTAAACACCCTAGCAAAGTCTTAGCTTAATTTTCTATTTGATAGACAATTTCTAGCTCATCGAAATTAAATGTTTTCAACAATTTAAAATGAGGGTGTATCCAATAATTTGGCATGATGGGTGACAGTCCTATGCACCAATGATAAGTTTGTGAAATACATCTTGGTTGAGGGTGAAAGTAGTAAGGCAACTCAAAACATAGACTAAAGCTATGTACCTGCTGTACTTGACTGAAGTCTAGTTGAGGGGATAAGAGTTTTGTGACGCTCCATTGCATACAATTCCTGGCAAACATAGGTGAAAAGAGAAAGAGCTTGCATTTGCAATGAAGCATGAAAATAGCTTCCATGTTGCTCTAGCACATGGCTCCTTGTGTGTTTAGGGCGATTCTGGTGAGAGTAAAGTGTAAAGGAGCTTGCCTTTCATTTGCTACTGTGGATAATTAGGGATCCAATTTGTGCATCCATGGAGAACAGTGATTCAATGACCCAGGAGTTGTCAATCTAGGATCAAGTACTTTGATGTCATAATAGCATGGTGATAAACATTGAGAACAGGAAAAAGGAGTGTTAATTATTTGGGTCTCATCTCGGGCAGCTGATGAAGAAGAGTGGTGATCTCTGAGCACTAGGATAAGTGACTATTTTCATGGAACATTAGAGAAAGAAGGCATGGAGGAACTGCTGTGAATATCGAGTGACATTGCCATCTTTTAAATTATAGTAGGAACTACAGTACCTGTGTGCGTATCTGCCCATAATCTATGTGTGTGTACCAAGGAATTACCTCCGTAAATGATTACCATGGATCTTACAAGGAGCTGCGCCTGTAGATTTGGGGAGAGAGAACCTTGAGAAATCCTGCTCTTTTTTTATTTACAGCCTCATCTTAGTTGACTAGCTGCAACTTGATGGATATTGTAACAGTGCAAATTGCTGAATGATAAGTGCCAGTAATGGATTGTGACAGACTACGTGGTTTGGATATGAGCTGTTTGCTGGTTGAATTTCTGAGTCTGGATGAGCATTGCATTTTTTATATGTTTTGATTTGCATTGAATGGAATGTGTATGCTGCCAGTTGAACTCAGGACTGAAACATACTGATAAATTATGTCATCACCGATTGCTTGGTATGAGTGGATGGTGTTTCCTTGTCAAAAGAAGAATGCTGCATCAGAATATTATTCCATCTTGTACTGGATCATGAATAACTTAAGATTTTACATTGCACTGTACACAAATAATGGATGCAAGCTTCTTGCACCAATGCTTTAATGTTTGCTTCAAGCTTCATGAAATCAAAATTACACCTGGAAGTTTTGTGTGAGGGCATTGTGCTGTGACGGAAAAGAAATGGTTGGAGAAACGCCAGGCCTTCGAGTGACTGATCTGCTCCAGCACTTAAGCTTTCTAGATACTGAAACAGTCCTTGAGAATGTTGGGGATATAAGAACACTGCTGCTTCTGGTAAGATTTCAGTTTGTCTGTGTGGTACCCGCTACATGTTATTGCTTTCATTATGTTGTGCAGTATGTTTGTTCTCATTTCAGTATCATACTTGTCCTATTGAGAGACAAATTGTTTTAGAGTTTCTCAGTATATCTTCTCAGCATCTTCTACAGACAGACCGAGTCACACACACACCCACATACACACACACACATACACAGTTTCTCTCTTAATTTTTTTCTATCTTCATTTTCTCTCACCCTCAATAAAAACACCAGAAGCTGTGTGCATGTTATACAAAAAAATTGTTGTGATGTTTAAGGTATTCCATCGCTCTCTTAATCAAAAACAAAAACATGAACAGCCTTTCTTCTATGAAAGTTGAGAAATATGAAACTCACCAGTGACATGAATTCAAATAATACAACATGAAAATAATACTTTGTAGCTTGCTTCAGCTGATCCAAGCTAGCTCACAATGATATTGTCTATTTTCCACTTTATATTTCCAATTACAAACTTGAGAGAAAATATGCATACATGATTTAATTTTTGTATTCACAATCACACTGTCATTGATCGGGTCTACTGGTGCTAGAGGACATGTTTACCAGATGACCTATCCCCAAACAAAAGTCGGTATAACCCCATCAAAAATCACTTTTAACTCCCTCCTTTCCGAAGGGGGTTCTTAAATGATATGATTTATGCCATGGTAGTTACTCAACTTTTTTCTTAAGGCCTGCAAAGGGAGACTTTACCCTTTTTGTAAAGTTAACCGTAAAGTGCAATCGAAGTACTATGTATGAAATGCAGTGACTATATTTTGTATTTCAAACAAAATCATATGTACCAGTACTATTGGTCAGTAAATGTGTCCCTTGCACTTTGCACACATACTTCAGCTGAGGGACTTGCTCTCCAAGGCCTTGCCAGATGATCTCCTTGAAGATGACATCCAATCCATCCCAAGCTCCAGAGACTCTTCAATCCTCTCAAGTGGGTCTCCAGACCTGTCTCCAAGGCAGCAAAGGTATCCCCGTGTATACTGTGCTCCGTCTCTCTTGCTTTCTCTCTCTCTCGTCTCGCTCGCTCCTTACATTGTATCTCTCCCTCTCTAAAAGCTCTCTTTATACATCTCCCTGTCTCTCTCTGCCTCTGTCTCTCTTTCTCTTTCACTCCCTATATATACCCCTTTCTCCCTCTCTATCTCTCTCCTTTTGTCCATCTGTCTCTTCCTTAAATACCATTCCCTCCTTTTCTCTCCCTATCACTCCCTGTCTCTGTTGCTACAAATTGTATTTCCTCCCATCTTATTGTTATTTCTGTCTGTATATTTCTCTCCCCTCCCTCTCTCCCTCTCTATTTCTCTCCCATTCCCTCTCCCTCTCTATTTCCCTCATTCTTCTCTCTCTCTCTCTCTCTCTCTCTCTCTCTCTCTCTCTCTCTCTCTCTCTTCTCTCTCTCTCTCTCTCTCTCCCTCTCTCTCTCTTTCTTTCTTTCTCTCTCTCTCTCTCTCTCTCTCTTTCTCTCTCTCTTTCTCTCTCTTTCTCTCTCTCCCTGTTTTTCTATCTCATTTCTCTAATTTGCCTCAACACCATTTTCCTGTCTTGATTACTCCAACTGTCTTGAAATCTGTTGATTGAATCCTTCAAACTATTTTTTTCTCTCTCTCTCTTCTTCCACTTTCTGTAGCTCCATCTTTTCCATGTATACCTGCCTGTCCCTATATTTTTGTTTCATTCTGTAAGTATATCAATATCTTTCTAGATACAGTATGTATGGTGTTCTTTCCTATTGTGTTCCTTCTCTTTCCTCTATATCATCTTACTCTGTCCTTCATTTGCACACAGGGCCTTTTGACATCACATGATTTAAATGCATCTGCAATCAAATTTCTCTTCCCTTTTTCCCCTGCCTGATTTTTCTCTGCTCATGCCATGAAACCATTTTAACTTGCATTGCATCAGGGCATTTTGTGCAGTCATACCCAATTTCGGTCTCATACTTTCAAACATTAGACAGCAAGTGGGTATGATTACAAAATGATTCTTGATGTCACTGAGCATTGCATGATGGGATGGCTTTACCCTATATGCGATATGGAGAATTGCTTTGCGCTGCTCACATGAAAACCATAAATAATCCTGTGTATTTGTCTTATATTGGTAGCAGCCCACCTGTGGATGACCAGCATCAGTGGTTGTACAAGGCAGATGCCTACCAGCAAGCTTCTACACCCCATGTGTGGGGTGGGGCACCTCCTCTCAAAACCCCCGCTGGGGTAAGCTCCCGACACTTTCTTTTATTGATTAAAGACAAGGTAGACCATGTGCAACAGTCATGAAACTCAGCAGGAATCAGCAGTTTACCCTATCAATAACGTGGATGAAATCTCATTGCCACAGCATCAAAAACATTTTCAGGAAAAATGAAAATGTGTCCTTGTTACCATTGAAACTAAGCTACCATAGTCTACATTCATAATAGTATTGCCCGTCAGTGTTCAATATGGGCATTGCATGCATTGAACGTATGCACTGTGGGGCAGACCATAGCAGACCGCAGTCTCAGGTCTTTAGGCTAAAATAATCAAGAGCTTTTTGGATGACCTACCCAATTCCTGTTAAAAATCTAGCAATCGCTATTTTAAGTTCTTACACAGTACGTGTATGTTCCTTCATTTTTTTTTTTTTTTTTTTTTTTTTTTTTTTACAAAATGTCATTTTTTTTTTACCCACAAAAAGCCTACTAGTTTTTTAAATATGTGTCTCCTGCGTTCTTGATTCAATTTACATGTATTCAGAGAGGCAAAATTATCAAGAGATTTGATATGTGCTTGCTTGTAGACGAGAATGAGTAAAAAAAATAAACTATGCCCCCATTGTGTGTACTTCTTGCTTGATTTTAGATCGTGCCTGTTTTTTTCTCTACTAGATCTCTTTGTGACCCTCTAAATGAAAAATAAAATCATGGGAATCATGGCATTATTGGTTATTTGTATTGCAACATTTGCCACATAATCAAACGGAAAGAAGAGGAATAGGTTTTAAGAATGAAAGGTTTTAAAATAGTATGTCCCATTTGATAAAAGTCATGGAACTTAACATGATTCAGTAGTATTATGCTAACTGTAATATGTGTGAAATCTAGCAGCCCTAGCTCAATTAGCAATTTTAGGATTGTATTTAGGAAAAGGAAGAAGAGATCAAACGACAAGCAATATACTAGCTAGGAAGCCACAAATAGGTAGAAAAGTGAAATGAAGATAATGGTTGAAGGAGAATCGGGCAATTTGGAAGAAATTAATAAGTCATAGAAATCATAAGTAAATAGCTCTACATGACTAGTACATGTATGAGTATAAACTTATTCTCTCTTTTTGCACGATGTAGGTTGCATTGAGACCAGAATCTGGGCAGCCTGAACTGCGTGTGAATGCCCCTGAGCACACCCCACATCACACCCAACCAGCCCAGAGCAATGGACTCCACACCCCGGATGACAGCCACAACTGGCTGTATGAGCACAACGACATTCACTTGCAGGTCCCTGAACCCAACGCCAATCCGTACAGCCAGGGACTAAGCCCAACGACTCATGCATGGGACGCTGCTAGGCGGGATTCCTACGGCAATGGTGCCAACTCCAACGGTAACAGTGACGATGACTCTGAACATGGCCATGGCGTGCAACATTATGAAGACAGGCAGGCTGAAGATTGGCAGGAACAGTACCAACCTGAAAATCAGGATAGGATGCGTTTTGGGAATGGCGTTGGTAATGTGAACCACAAACAGGACTTTCACTATCTTGTCGCTGATCGCCAGCTGGTGGAGCATTCCGACGAAGAGCGAAGGTACAGCCAGCATTACGAGCCTCCCAAATCGACTAAGCCCAAGCCAGCTCTTAGCGCCCCTGATGCCTCGACCAGGATGGGGCATGATCACTCTAGGCCGACACAAGATGGCAGGCGTGTTATTCAGCATGCATCCAGCGAGCCAAACATGGATCTAGTACTGTACCAGGGAAGGGGCCGAGATGAGGAGGTGCATCATTACAAGCACGAGAGGGTCACTGACCTCTACCAAGCAGAGTTCATCAGCGCTGGTAAATGAAAATCATTTTTTTTTTTAAAAAAGAAGCCCAAGAGATGAAGCAATAATGCATTCAATAAGAGCAAAAGACTGAAAAACAATGAAATACCTTTTTAATTTGCAAAGTGATAAATGTAAAATACTTAAAAAAATCAATCTTAAGTGTATCGCCTGTATATTTGATGGGACTTGATGAGATGCATCCCTGAAACAATTGCAAATAATGTGTGCTCAATTGCATGGTTTTGACATTCTTCTTCAAATTCTTTGAAGTTAGTCACTTGCAAAATATATGAAAATCATCGACAAGTGACAACTACACTTGCAGACCACATGTGATTGCTATGAATGCCTGTTATTTGCAGGGAACATGGGCCGTGATGCAGCCCAGCTGGAGATCCTGTTCCAGGCTCGAGGTAGAGAGATCCACCAGCAACCACAAAGATCGTCTTAAATTGTCATATCATCTCTAGTTGATGACTTAACTTCAACCAAACCAAATTTTATTGCTATGAACGCTGATTCTTTGCAGGGAACATGGGCCGTGATGCAGCCCAGCTGGAGATCCTGTACCAGGCTCGAGGTAGAGAGATCCAGCAGCTTACAGCACAGCTAGAGACGTTGGGAGAAGAGAGCGCAAGGCAGAAGAGAATACTCAACCACCAACTGGCCATGGCACAAGGTAGTCAGCAAACACAACATCTAGTCTCTTAACCAAGTACCTAACAAAATGGGAGCAATGTTAATATATTACAATTGGTACGCACGGTAGTATTGATAAAGAAGAAAGATGACCAGGGCGTCATCTTATGAAAAGTTGGCAAGCAGTAGATATAGGTTCAAGTCTTGTCTTACAGTATCTTTTTTCTCTGTTTTTTCGAACAGATTGATCAATCAATCTTATTGCTATGGAGAGAACCAGTAATACATGCATTGTGAATGTTTGTAATTTAGTTAAACCAATACTAATGACATCAATAACTATGAAGCAAATTTGGCTTATTTTGTGCAATCAAAAAGAGGCTTGCATGACTTGAATTTGATTTGGGATCTACATACAACAACAAATATCCAAGCTGAGTGTGAAGTAATATATTAAAGGTCAGAGATAAAATGTCAAGTTCTGAAAAGTCATTGAAATGCCCTTACTCAAAAATATTTTACAGAATGTGATCAAACAAAAGTTAAATTACACAGTGTAATTCTTTAATTTCATTTTCAACAAGATATCAAAGTTCAAGAGAATTCTCAGTTGAGTCATAAGCAATTCAACATTTTTTCAAGCAAGAGAAGAGCAGATGTTGATGTGAATGATTATGGCAATATTTCAGTGGTTGCGCAGGAAAGCAGAGGCATACTAGTAAACTGGGTGCGAGCTAATCTGTCTTCCTCCTGTTTGTTATATTTTGTGTAGATGAGCGTGACGGCCTTGGAGTGACCTACCGAGAGGGCCAGGAGTTAGTGAACAAGCTGAGCAGTGAAGCAAGCGCCCTCAAGGGCCAACTCCAGGCCTTACAGCAAGAGATCCAGACCCTCACACAAACCAACCAACAGGTATTGCTGCTGGGCATAGGGAAATCAATTTGTAGGGGTGATATTCTGAAAACAAAGTTATGGTTAATAAGTTTCAACATAAGTGCCCCATAAACCATAACTGTGATTTGCCTATTGGAACAGTTTTTGACACTATTTAAGTCCATTTTCAAAATACCACTCATCTTAGCTAAGACAGTATGAAACCTAAGCTTGTTTTAGAATACCAACCTAAGGGAAGAAAAAGACATTTGGGATATCAAATCATACAAAGAAATATAAAAAAGTGTGCCTATGAAGTCATAGTCCCATGCTTGATGTCACAAAGTGCCCTCCACTAAATTGCAATCTTTGTGTCTTTAGACTATTAATAACTTCCTTTTTTTATCTCTTTTTCTGATTTATCCATTAGTGAGGGTATGAATTCCTCTCAACGGCCCTTTCTTGTCATTATACATATTTGATTTTCTCTTAAAAGTCTAATATTGGAATTTTTTTTTGTCACAAAATTCATTTTTTTGTGGGCAAAGTACACTTTGTTTCTCTGAGCATTATCAATTTGGGGGACTAAAATTTGAATCTTGTGCACTATATGTTTTATTTTCCCCAACAGCTGCACTCTGAACTGGACACTGCCAATGCAACGATCGAGAGTCTCAATCAACAGCTTAGCGAGCTGCACCGCTCCCAACCTCTGCACAAAGCCAGAGAGCAGCAGGAATCCCTGCTGACGGGACTACAGCAGAGATTCTCCCAGGAGACCGCAGACCTCAGGGAGAAATTAGACGCTGCCTCGGGTTTAGCCTCACAGAAGGTGTGTGCTTCTATTGCTACAATTACTGCTATTAAAACTTCAACTACCCCTTCTTTTCTTCCTACTACTACTACTGCTACCACTACTACTACAATTACTACAACTACTAGTACTTCTATAACTGCTGTCTTACTGTATGAAAATGTAGGTGTATGTGACCATGCAACACAAAATTCACAAGAAGTAGCCAGATGGGAATTTAATATCAGAAAGGAGAAACTCTAAGCCTGCTAAATTTTAAGAGTGTATATGAAACAACTAGAAGTGCTATGTTCCATCTTAAAGAAAGAGTCCCTTAACGATTGGGAAATTTGGGATCTTGGGGTCTATTTATTTTTTTTATATCTTTTATTTCAGAGTGCTTTGGTTGAGCAGCTGGATGCAAGACTAAGTGTAGCCCTTAAAGGGGCAGATCTGGCTAGACTGGAGCATGCAGAAACGGTCAATCGTCTCTCCGCTTCCTTGCAAGACAGCCAGAAGAGATGCCAAGAGCTCCTTCTCCAAGGTACGGTCAAGGATCTTTCTTATACGTTATGGCAATGCATTGTCCATCATCACAATATCGTAGAATTGTTTCAAAAGCATTCTAAACTAATGTTTGATACATACCCTCCCCTCCCCCTTAATTCTAGCATTAGCAAATGGCCACATTTTAATGAATAACTAAAACTCAATTAATGCAGTGTTAACATTTATTTTTGTCCTTTTCCTGCACTTTTGTATGAGTGACATGAAACAAATTTTGCAATGATAGGCCACATATATGCCCTTCAATTATCTTGATCATTATGATTTTTTTATCAAAGTACAATCGAACTTGTCCTCACAGATGTGTCCCTACAAAGCACTTTGCACATAATTGCCCCTGTCCACCAAGCCTAATTGTGCTGTTTCCCATTGCATGCTTGCTACAGACAGGTTTGACTGTAGTTTATAATCTTTCAAGAATATGTAGGAAAGAAGCACCTGTGATCTCGTAAGAATTTGTTTTTAAGTTATGTTGTGTCCCATGATTTCAGGCACAGCCCCGGTGGAGCAAGAACTTCTAGTGAAACTGCAAGAAGCTAGCTCGGCAAAAACAATGGCAGAAAATATGTGCCAACTTCTTCGGGTAAGACTGCCTTTTGCAAAACGTTTCTTGTAAGCTGTTTCAATGTTGATAATTTAGTAAGCATCTTAAATATCTACAATTAAGATAAGGGCAGTTTGTGCCCTACCAAAATCATGTGATTGGTATAAATGTATGTCCTTTTTTATGCATTATGCACTTAAGAACTTAATCATTAAGTTTTATTGGTTAAGTTCTATAGTAATATCTACAAGTGAAGTAAATTACTTATACTTTTTGACCAACCAATATCCTGACATGCATGTATATATCCCCTTGACTTGAGAAACATTGTACTCGTGAGGTATCAGGTATATTTAAAATCCAGTATGTGTGCATGCAAATACCGGCTTCATTATACATTCTGTTTTCCTTCTTTTAATAATTGCAACCATAGGGCCATTCTCATTACAAAAAAATTCGCGAAGTTAAAAATCGCAAAATTTTACAATCGTGTTCACATTACACCAAAAAATCGCAAAGTTAGAAAAATCGAGCACGCTCGATCGACCATTCCCGGCATGCAATTCGTTTCGCGCGAAGTTTTTTGTAAACATACACAAAATTGATTCGCTCGGTCAAGCTAGCTTCAAGCTTCGAATGCACGTACGCGTATACACACAATCGCCGGCCGTATACAAAACAGCAATCTGACGTAGTATTTTCCCGAAGGAGCAGGGCAATCTCGTGGTGTAAACATTTTTAAAGACAGCCCGTCCCTTTTTCAGATCACCACAAAACGATCGAAACATTTGCAAAACATATAGAGAAGTGTTAGCAAGCCTTATATTCATAATTTGAAACTGATACGTAGTGTAAAATTCAAATAATGCACGTAAACAACATCTGATTAATAGTCTTTACCTCAGGCTCTTAGCAGTTTGTGTTGAAATATCTGCCTTATTGATTAATCTGTTTATTAAATTATAAAACACATTCTGAAAAAAAATGTTCTATAGAAGAAATCATCTCCAAAGTTTGGTAATTACTCATAAAATTAGGATTTCACACATACTGAAACAAAGACTAATACTTTTTTCGTAGTACGAAAAAAGTCGGTTTGAAATTTAACGGCTGAATTTTTTACATGTACAGAAAGCTTCAACATGCTATATTCTTAGAAATGGTCTTGAATCACACTTTCTTCAATTTATGATCATGATAGACGATTTCAAATTTTAAGCTTGCAAAAGGGACGGACAATCTTTAACAGTTCAACATCTTCCGTGACTAGGCCAGTCTAACATCTCGATTAGTTGTTAGACTCATCCCAAATAAGGTTAGTCCAAAGTTCATCTGTGACTACGATTAGATCTAACGTTAGCTTACCGGCACGTTAATTAATTTTCCGTGGCTAGTACTAGCAGCAGCTACCCAGTGCTAGTGCTACATGTAGTGCATAACAGCGTTAAGCGCGTCAATATGAAAACGCAGCGCGACTCTTCACTACAGACCAACTTTTTAAGACCATATTTATCAGTTTCTCTTAGTTGTAGAGTGTGTAGCGCAGTGCGGTCATCACCGAATTGATCTAGTTTAGTGAGTGCAGCTGCCGTCCATACAGTTTTGCTTTTACGTTCATAGATAAATAAACAATACACGGTAGAAACATGCAGTACTAGTACGACACTCCGCATCCGCTATGACATTAACCTAGCCTGTATGTAATGTACGTAGTACTGGAGCGCACATATCAGCTGGCTACTCGATCGCGCGCTACTGCATAGCAGACGCCGGAAGTCACGTGAATAACTTCGCGATTTTTTGCTGTGTGTGTTCTCATTGCAAAAAATCTCGAAGTTACGGTGCGAAGTTAGAAAAATCGCACTCTGACTTGCGAAGTTTCATGCGAAGTTTCGGACGGCTGTTGGCACTGTTGCTAGGCAACTTTCACCCTAACTTCGCGATTTTTCTAACTTTGCGATTTCTAAAGTGCAATGAGAATGCGCCTCATGTATGAAAATCAAGTACATTTTTAACGTACAGTGTGTGCCTGTATGGTATATATACATGTATGCATGGAATTTTATTCTAATGTAAATCATCTTGCATATCTAGAGGTTAGTTTAACAGGTGCTACAGCTACTTAATACCTGAAATTTACTCACACATTTTAGCCACATGTAGAACAATGAGTTGCAAGCTTTTGTGTACGTATCCTGACAGGAAGTCTGACCTAATTACAGAAATAAGAGAATAATTTTGTAAACATCTAAATATCGAAATGAGTGAGCATGTGAAATGTCTTTTCCTGCCTCTTTTTTTCCTTTTCTTCATCCTGCTATATTTTCTTTGTCCTTTTCTGCTTGCATTTCATCTCTTTTACATTCTTTGTGATTCTGTATCTTCCTTTGCATCTACTTTTCCTTTTTGTTTTTACTAATTTTTCTGTTTTCTTTTCATCAATTCTTGCATTTCTCTTTCCTCCTCTTTCCATTTATGATATTACCTCTTCATAGTCTTCTTTCTGTGCTTTTTTTTTCTATTCTTGCATCTCATTTTACATCTTTTCTATTTTCCTCTTCATTTGCGTATTTGTTTTATTCAAATCTCTTCTCTTTCATCTCTTTCTCTTTCACTTTTCTTGTTCATCTTCTGTTCATTCATGTCATGATCGTACTGATTTTCATTTTCCTGACTACTCTCATTCCAGGAAGAAGTGGCTGACCTGAAAGACCAGGTCATGCTCTATGAGGGAGCAGTTGACCTCGGGGTCATCCCAGGGTCAGGGGTCAAGGTGCCATCTCCGACCACCCCATCCGATGCAGATATTGTCAGGAACCTGGCTAAGGAGGACTGGAAGACGCCACAGCCAGCAGGGTATGGTGCCATATTAAATTTCCTCCTTGATTCATTACTTTGTCAATATCATCTTATGATCTTATTTTTTCTCCAATGGTAACCTTTTCATGTATTGCTACATTAATAAATTATTATTATTATTACATTATTATTACACTTGCTACTATGCAGTATGACTTTTTTTATTTGAATTTAAACAGCCTAGAATTTTTGCATGGGTGCAAATAATAAGTGGAATTAAATACAGTTTTTCTTTTGCCTGTGTCTAGTTTACCCATTCTATCCATTTTGCTCATTAGAAGCATTTTCAAAAGTACCACCTTTACCCAACAAAATAAAGAGAGAAGCTAATGCTTTCAAGCAATAGAGGGGGGACACTTCTTCTTTAGCCTTCCCCCCCTACCCCCCCCCCCCCCCAATTATTATTTTTTTTTTTGTAATTAGATAGTACCTAGCATATGTGGTTATCTACAACAATCTTCAAATATATGATATAAAGTATTTGTTTGTTTCTATGTTGTGTGCTCTGTGCAGCCTGGCCAGAAGCCAGAAGGAGCCACTGTCTCCGGAGGAGACCCGGGTGAAGCTCCGCGCGGAGCTGGGGCGCTCCTTGCAGAGCATCCGGGCCAAGAGGGAGCAGGTCTCCAGGCTCCAGGTGGAGCTGAGAGAAGCGAGGCAGGAGGGCAAGACTTGGAGGGACAGGGGCGACTCTGCAGAGGCTAGAGTCAAACAGCTACAGGTGATTTTTGATTCAGAATGAGATTTAAGCATGTTATGTCTGCTTGTTTTATATCAAGTGTACTTTACTCACCTAAGAATCAACTGGCAAACAAGGCAAATAAATCAGAATGAAAGTACAAATTCAACTGTAAAAGTAAATGAAAGAAAGCAGCAAGGAAGGATGAGATATAATTAAAGCTGACACAGTTGACTTAGGTGTCTCCTCATGCATGAATCTCCAGATTTGTATTTCTATTCTTGTACACATGGATTCCCTTTTTAGATCTGAATTAAATGGAAAAACCAAATAAATATTAGATTTTAGAGAATTCTCAAACAGTAATGACAAAGTCACAACACAGTTAGTGCACAAAACACATTGAATATATGATGTGATGTTTGTTTTTCTTGCATCTCAGATTGATTGATCAATCTGTAATAAAAAGAAGCAGAGATAAAAAAAAAAAAAGACCAAGCGGGGACATGAGCCTGCATTTTACTACTTGCTGGGCAGCGACATTACCCAAAATGAATTTATATGATAGATTGATATCATTGATGAAATTACAAATTTAAATATATATTCCCTCTTCCAGTCAGAAGTGGAAACTCTGAAGAAAGCGATCTCTGAGACATCCAGCCAGACGCTGAGCCCAGACCAGCAGAAGGAGGTCCAGACCATGCGGGCCGAGCTAGACGCTAAGACGAGAGCGTGTGGGGAGATGGAGGAGAAGATGGAAACACTCAAGAGAGAGATGGCTCAGATGGTGGCAGAGAGTGACCAGGACAAGAAAGAGGCAGTAGAAAGGTATGAACCATCTAGGAGACTTACAGTGTCAAACATGATCTGGTACAGATTAGTAGATTAACATGGGTGATATGAAGAGGAATTCATAGTTTTCTGTCATGCTGTACTGGATACGAAACAGTTCACATTGTCTCTGAGATAGAAATGGCTCAGATAGAAGCAGAGAGTGACCATGACAGGAAGGATACAGTAAATAGGTATGAACCATCCAGGAGACTTGCAGTGTAGTATGCACAGATTGTTTAAATGGGATTAAGTGTGATATGAAAAGGGTATGCATAGAGTTTGCTGTCATGGTCAAGTCCTCATGAATATGGAACTCTTCCTATTTTCAATATCTTTCAATTGATTCCCATGTAAAAAAAAACACACACAAAAACCTCTCATTGAAATTTCTGACAGTTGATACAATTGTTTTTCGTTCCTTTGCTTAAGTTCCAAAAGGTGCACATGCTGAGCAACAACTTAATACAATATCCAATTTCTTACTTTGATGTTAATATGTTTACATTGTTGCATGCCCTTCTTTATGGGTAATAGTTGGTAGCTGTGCATATTCATAGTGCATTTGTATGAATGGTGTTTGTTTGTTTCAGATGCCAGAAGACTTGTCTACAGCTCCATGAGGACTCATCGAGGAACCTGAGAGAAGAGCTAGTCAATGAACTCCAGGCAGAGAAACAGACCCTGGCTGAGGCTCACCAATATCAGCTCCAGCAAGTCAGGTATGAAGAGAGAGAGAGAGAGGGGTGGGGGGGGGGGGGGGGGGGGGGGGGAGAGAGGGGAGGGGGGGGAGAGGTAGATAGAGAGGGAAAATGAGAAGAAGAGAGAGAGAGCGTGGGTGGGTTGAGAGGTGTAGTGAGGAGAGGAGGGTGGAAACAGCTGTCCAGAGTGAGAAGGGACAGACAGACAGACAGACAGACAGACAGACAGACGGGCAGAGATAGATAGGAAGATGCTTATCAGTTTTAGCATTTAGAAGTTGGGTATCTGTTTGTACCAGGTATGTGATAGGAGAAAGAGAGAGGGGAGTTATGACATGGGGTAGGAAGAGATATGCAGAGTGACAGAAGGGGGCGGAGAGCGAGAAATAAACACATAATTCAGAGTCAAAATTTTTGGTGTATATACCTTCCATACCATGTCATGTCTCCCAACAGGAATGAGATGGTTGAGCTGGAGAAGGAACTTCACAGCACCAAGGAGCTGTACCTGGAGCTGAGCCAGGAGAAGAAGGCTCTTGAGGAGAACACAGAGAAAAGGATCGCCGATGAGTGCAAGGGGACCATGGAGAAGGTATGTAGCGGATGGTGGATCACTAGAGTGCATGATTAAAAAGATTTACAATCCAGACATTAGCTTTTCATGAGGCATCCCCTTTCTTGCTAATGCATTCTCTCAATTTATATATTATTATCCTCTTGTATTTTGGTGTGTGGGTTATCATTGTGGATTTGATGTTTAGTTCTGTGTTTAATTACCCACTTTTCCACTCAGGTACTAAGTAGCGTGACTCCCATACACTCTGCAGTTTGGACAATAGACAACATGCTATGAATAAACTTCAAATACCTGTTAACAATACCTGTTAAACAATTAAGCCACATTCATCTGATTATTTTTGATATCCTAACTGGACCAGGGTTCACAAATCCAGAATATCTAACAGTAAGCAATTGGTTTGAATGGTTTCATTAATGATATTGAATTCATTTTAACTTCAGCAAACTGTTTTGTCAGTCAGTCAATTTGTGAGGAAGTCTGCAATTGCAGAGTGTAGCTCACACAGTTTTATGAAGCAACTGACAAATCAGGTGCTAGTCTTATCTTTATTACAAACACTGTCTTTATAGATAAAAGTGGTCTTGGAAAAGGAGAAGACAGACGCCCTGGAGAACATGAAGTCCTCCCTGGAGGCCAGTCACAGGGCAGAGATTGTTCTCCTGCAGGAGAAACTCAAGAAGGAGAAGGAGGAGGAGCTGGAGCAACTCAAAGCAGACCAGGTACATTCTTACTCAATGTGCACTCTTCTTTAGAGATGGTAGCATGTGTATGATTTTTATTCAAACCTTTTGCTATGGGGAAAGGATAGTTGCGGTGAGCTCCAAATCTGAGCTTGAGAGCTTTAGGTTTCATTCGATAGAATTCTTATCAGGAAACTTGTATCTTGATGTAATCTCCTCAAATTGTTATGTTAATTGTATAATCAAGAATTGAAATAATGATTTTCCATGATAACAGAACCCATACAAATGTAAGTAGACATGAAAAAGGATGCTCTGTTATGCTACATGCATCATGAGCAAGACTCATGTCAGATGGAATGCATGGAACATTCAGTTAACCTTTTCATTTCCCTTTGTATTCCTCGCTAGACTGCTGCCACCAAGCAAGTCATTGAGGAGTATGAGAAAGAAATGGATTCTCTGAGGTCAAAGCATGAAGAGCTTCAAAAGAACCTGGAGGCTCTTACTGCTGATGCACAGATTGAGAGAAGAACTCAAGAATGTCAGGTGAGAAAAGTCTCATGTTGAAGTGTATCCCATTTAGCAGGTCAAATATATGAAATGGTATGCATAAAGAGAAAAAAAGGAAAGGACAATGTTACAGAACATCCCTCAAATAAAGGAATTGAAACATGACGTTCAGTGGAGTTATATTAACCATTAGTATCACTTGTTGGGGGGCTGGATCATCTAACAATATATTTGTCAATGTCTGAGCCAACATGCCCTAAATCTGTTTATTTATTCACTTAATTGATGTGTACACGTGTAACTAAAATGCCAACCCTGATTCCATTTTGTGTGTTTTGCGCACCAAAGGCGAACATTGATGGACCATCTGGTGAAATGGAGTCAGAATTGGAAGCGCTTCGAGTTAAATGCAGCGGGCTTGAGGCAAGCATTCCCATTCAAGTATCCAGTGCAGTGGAGTCAGCTAAGGAGCAGTGGCTCAGACTTGAGAACCAGCGCAGGATGTCATTGGACAGGGTAAGCGATCCAGCTAGTGCCAATTTGATGAAGGAGGGATTTTATTTCATATCCAAGAGTTGTTTAAGGAGATGCCGTAACATTATCATACCTCCCAATGGAAGATGGCATTGGACAGGCTGAGCTCCCAAGCTGCTGCTCATTTGATGAATTTGAGATCTATCTCATTTTGGTCAAATTAGTTATAAGATGCTGTAACATGGCCATACCTTCTAATGAGATGATGTCAAATTTTGCTCATGAATATAACTGTCCCATTTTCATTCTGAAGAGCTGGATGCACATGCTTATGGTCTTGCTCTTCTGTATGTCATGTCATGTAACTCAAATATCTTTGAATATGTGATTATGCACATATTCTTATTGATATACACCATTATACAAATGATGCACAGGTGTGAGTGTGTCGATAGGAATTGGGTGCATGAGGTATCTATGGAACTGTTAAACCCAGGAGGCGCAGCCGAGTGGGCTTAGACTAGTTTCCATAGTTACCGCATGCACCCAATTCCTACCGACACACGAACAAACCTGTGCATCATCTGTTTTATCGAATGTTGGAAAATTTCTGACCAAAAATCACATTTTCTTTAGCCATGCGTCGGTAATTACCAACGCATGGCTAGAATTACTGACGCATGGTTGATTAAAAAAGTGATTTTAACAATTTAATGTATTAAATGCAACACTAAACTTACCTTTTCTAAGAATATGATGATCCCCATTGGAACCTGTACTGTACATTAGTCTGTAGGTGAATGCGTCTTTAATCCGCATTTACTGTCCACTTGTGAATGTAGTTCATTACAATGTACACACATATCATACATCTGATGTGAAAGTCTAAACGCTGAATGTCTGAACGCTGAAAAAACTCAACGTATTTACAAGTCAAGACATTGTTGTCTAGTTGTTGATGTGTACTACGCAGTTGTGAAAATTGAAGTTATGACTGGTAGTACACAATGTGTTACTCTCTGATGACAATGAGAGTGCAAGATGTCGTTGTGCAGACTATGGCTGTGCTACTGCTAGCTGTGCTTGCTGCACTGTTGTTAATGGCGCTCGACTGCGAGGCGGTGGTGTTGGTGCAACAACTTCATCCTCCACTGGCACTGTCGTAGATGTAGATGGACATGATGGAGAGGTAGACCTAGCCGGTAGACCTGACTCTGTTGAATGAAGCTTGCTTGCAATCATACTAGACATTTGCTTCTTTTTTTCCTCACTTGTTTTTGAGTAGATCTTGAGCGAACTCTCGCTACGATGCCCACTGACAGACATTATGTCTCTTGATGGAAATCCGGCACTGTCTAGCGTGGTAACGCAAGTCGCTCGAAGACAGTGGTTTGTGTAAACCTTACTGCACTTCGCAAAAGTTGAGATGACTTTCATCTTGTTGGAAAGGGTATTTATCCCTACAGGAATGTTACAATACCAAGGATCATCACTCTGCGGTGCAGATGGTTTAGGCTGTTGCCAAAACCACTGGCAAGAAGGATTTAGTTTTGAAACATAGAACTCAAATGTTTTGACAGGACATCTGTCATTTCCTACGACTTCAAACATGAATCCTCCATTCCCAACTTCATCGTCATTTTCTCGATGATTTTTCGTGAGCTGGTCGCGTTTTCTGACATACCTCAGTCCATTCTCATCAGTGCAAATACTAAAGTCTGATGCTTTAAAATTTCGAACATTCTCCCTGCCTCTGTTACAGAAAAAAGTCAAAACATCAATGAATACCTTGTTCTGTAGTCCTTGTGGTGTGCTACAATCTGTTATTTTCGATGCCTGTATCTTCTCACAGTCCGCAGGAGAAATTGGGTCCTTATGTTTAACACTGCCAAGTCCTTCACGCTTCAGTTTTACTAGCACAGCCTTGTACATACGTACACTCTGGGGAAATTGAGTTTTGTTGGCGATGTCAACATTGCGATTGTCCTGATAAAAACGCTGTACACCGTAACGAATGTATTGCATTGACTTCTTCGAATACAATGATCCATCCGCTTTGCGTAGCGACGCATAAAACAATGAAAGCAACTTGTCCAAATCAGGCACTGAAATATTGGTTAAATCCACATTTTTTTCCCTGGCAAAACCTTCCAATCTGTCATGACCAAATTTGATGGATTTTCTGGTACTCTTGGCGTCAGATTCTTCGAGTAACTCGGCCAAATCATTCTCATTCAGAAGTTCGAAATTCACCGCCGGCCGGTGCTCCCCGGCCATTTTGCGCGATGATGGATAGCGCTTTTGTGATCGATTACATGTTTACATTGGATATGGTAATAAATATGTGATATCGGTCGTCTGGTCAGTAGAATTAGATGCACGGCAATCGACCAATCACATTGCAGGGATTTTGCACCTCATTCGATAACATTCCTTTGTGAATGATTCCATTTATGAGTAGCTATGTTCAATGTCGTAAAAGACTATTCTCGTTAATGTATGCTAATTGTATTCATGTTGTTCAAACAAAACATTACCAATGGTAACACCACAGCTTGTCTGAGGTAATATATTCAGAGTGTGTTCCATCCATTGAAACTGAATCACACAATACAGGTGAATGTAATAACACGACACTTGGCAGATCAGGGGAAAGTTGTGAATATATCATGAGAACAGCATGTTGGAATATGTGAAATACAGGAAGCAAATAAATCAAAGCAAATCAAATCATTACTTAATACGAATTTGTGACAGGTGGCTGCCTCCACCATAGAGCAGCTGAAGGCCGACCAGGCTGTTGAGCTGGCTGAGTGGCAGGGTAGGTGCACCGAGAGAGAGGGTGAGGTCAGCGACCGCATCGCTGCAGCCGTCAACGAGGCCAGGCAGGCATGGAATAAGGAGGAAGAGAGTCGCAGGAGAGAATATCTGGACAGGGTGAGCCCACACAGATATTCTACCCTGCTGTGGCTATAGGAAGCTACTGTCTACTCTCACTCTATTTTTTGTAAATGAGCGAATTGTGTTTGTTATTTGCATCAGCGTCAGTTGTACTGGATTGAATATTTCAAAGCAGCAGTACTATATCTTTTCCAGAGTTTCAACTCTCACCCTCTTCATGCTGTCTGTTTTCTGTCTTTTCTCATTTGCTCTCTCAACATTTCTTTTCAGAGCTATAATACCAAAATTATAACTAAAATGTCCTTTTCAGGACTATCACATGGTGAAACTTGGTATTTAGAATGTACTGAACCACAGTGTTATTAGGGACACCATGTGTATATTTATCATAAAAGAACACATTTTTTTTCCTAATTTCCTCCCACATGTTAACAGAGGAAAGCAGAAGAAGCGAAGCATGACTCTGAGTCCCAGGAGGAGCGCCAGCGGCTGTCCCAGCAGCTGCAGCGGGCCCGGGAGGCCTTGGGCGTGGCCCAGAGAGACAGCAGCCAGGTGAGGGCCAAGTACGGCCACCTCCGGGCCCGGCATGACAAGGAGGTGGCCAGACTACGGGACGAGCTCAAGGCATGTCAGGCAAAGCTCCAGCAAGCAGAGAGGACTCTGCAGGAGGAATTAGAGGTGATTCACTCACTCTTTGTAGTCTTCATATTGCTCTGCTCTGTGGATAGTGAATTTTCCTATCCGACGCTGAATGATGAGGAAACTTTTTTCTTGAATTCATAACCATTTATGTCAATGCTAAGCTTGCACTAAACATTTAAATGAATGAGAAGCTTATAGATCTTGCTTGTGAAATTACAAACTATAGTACATCTCAGTCAATCGGCAGCGCTCGCTCGTTCTATAGAAATCGTGAGCGTTTTATTTTTCGTCTCGCGAAATCTCACGCGCAGATTTTGTTGCACCTTGATTACGAAGGAATTTGACATGCTCGCGAGATCTTTTGCTGGTGTCTTCTGTAAGCATAACGATCAGAATTTTTTTAGACAGGGATTGAGATTATATGTTTCTTAATAAATAGTTTCATTTTTTTCGAAATCTTCAAAGGAGTTTTTATGTTATTTGCTTTCAAAAACAGGCCTCAATTTTTTTTTGAAATATGTAAGCTCTCAGACCTTGCTGGATCCTGACCCTTCTATGGATTGCACGGCAACGACAGTTACGGCTCTAAAAAGCCAATACTTCAGCGGAGATTTTGATTCCAATATTGTTTGGGCTAAAAAATAAAACATTTATGCTATTCGTCTTCAAAGTGACGCGAGATTTCAGAAATCGTACGGACTTCGCAACCGATATATATGTAAGCTCTCAGACTTTGCTGGATCCTGACCCTTCTACAAATTGGACGGCAACACCAGTTACAGCTTTGGAAAGCCAGTACTCTAGCGGAGAATTTGATTCCAGTTTTATTTGGGCTCAAAAATAACACATTTGTGCAATTCGTCTTCAAAGTGACGCGAATTTTCAGAAATCATACGGACTTCGCAAACGATATTCGTCCGCAGGCAGCAGAAAACACGGGATTTTATTTTCAGTGAGGTAGTCGTGACCTTCATTTGTCCTCTAGAACCGCGGAAAACGTCTCCTTTTCAAACTGCAATATCTTCATGAATATACCATATTTTCGTACGCTTTCTTTTGCAACTGCATGTTGGAGGTCGAAATTTACCAACTAGGAAGAAACATGTAATTAAAATAAGGAGAAAAATATTGTAAATTCGAGATAAATATGTGGTTCTAATTAAATAAAGAAAAATGAAAATAAACTCTATATTTCAATGTCAATCGCTTTTGAGCCCCTAACATTTAGAGGTCATCTGAAGCGGAATTTATTGTACTTTATGAAGGTACCATTATTTTTCAACCTCCCCCCATAGAAGGGTCAGGATCCAGCAAAACATCAACCATGTTCAAATCCAAAATGAGCGAGATATGACAAAATTGTGAGTGATCATAATCAGCCAATCATAGTCCGCGACACTTGAATGGCCGGTAGTATTTCGTTATTATCATGGACTATGATTGGCTGGGTAGGATCGTTCACAACTTCGTCATATCTCGCTCATTTTGGATTTGAACATGGTTGATGTTTTGCTGGATCCTGACCCTTCTATGGGGGAAGGTTGAAAAATAATGGTATCTCCATAAAGTACAATAAATACCGCTTCAGATGACCTCTAAATGTTAGGGGCTCAAAAGCGATTGACATTAAAATAAAGAGTTTATTTATTTTTTTTTTTTTTCATTAGAACCACATATTTATCTCGAATTTACAATATTTTTCTGCCTATTTTAATGAAATGTTTTTTCATACTTGGTAAATTTCGACCTCCAACATACAGTTACAAAAGAAAGTGTACGAAAATATGGTATATTCATGAAGATATCGCAGTTTGAAAAGGAGACGTTTTCCGCGGTTCTAGAGGTCAAGTGAAGGTCACGACTACCTCGCTGAAAATAAAATAAGCGTATTTTCCGGTGCCTGCCATTTGGCTGATCTCTAGACTTATGTAGGTTGTCTTATGTCTTTAAATCCACCTCACAAATGTACAAATAACGTGAAAATTACATTTGTTTACTCTTGTTTAACCTTGTGTGTCTATGTCAATACGAGCATTTTTTTTTTTTTTTTGGGGGGGGGGGAAATGCACACGTAACTATAATACAATGCTAGGAATAGGGATTAAAAGGATTTATTTTTATTTTTTCAAGTCCACTTAAGATTTGTATGAATAATGTGAAAGTAGTAATTATCTACTCATAACCCACCCTCTGTGAATACAGCAGCTTCAGTCAGACATGCGGGAGGCAAATTCTGTTACCATGGAGTCCATGCAAGAGCGGGTGTCGGCTATCCAGCAGAAGCATGCCCTCGTTGTTGAGAAGATGAAAGCGGAGTGGGAGGACGAGAGGCAGAGATGGAGGAAGGAGAGCGGGAAGCAGAAGAATGTCACAAGCTCTGCAATCCAGGTATGTCATGTGTACTCTGCTGTATATCATGTCATTACTAGAATGGTTGCATGGGATTTCAAGTTGAGTTTATACTGACATTCTACTGTTTGTAATAACTCAGAGTGATTGGTTAATCTGCAATGTAAATCGAGCACAAAAGTAAATACTGGGAGGAGTTGGGGGGGTTAACCTTTCATCTACTGCTTACCATGCAACGAGATTATCATGAAGATCCGACTCGCTTCTAAGACTGTCATGGTGATTATGGACACAAATCTCTCATACTCTTATTCACTGAAACTGAAACTGAAACACTGAATTGAGTGCCCAATCGGATTTGTATAATCTCAATGAAATAAAAGTTTTGTTGAAAGAGTGGTACTTTATATATTGTTACTCTCTTCATCTGCACCTGGAAAAAATGTGAGTTTAGTAGCATAAGAAGTCACTTTACAATTAAGATTTTCATTGGGTTGTTCTTATGGGAGAAGTTTGCTGCTGCAACATGGGTTTTACATTGCATTGTTTAGCCACGATGCCAACTAGAGCATATGCCATGAGCAGATTGTCCACCTTGATGAGGATATACACAAATATGTTTTTATGTCATATATGTCATATACTCCCAAGTGGCTTGTTTGCATACAGTGCCATCGTTGCCAAATGAATATTGTGCATTAATGTTGGAAAATTAATTTCAATGTTCCTGCTCTGTTTCTCTCTCTCTCTCTCTCTCTCTCTCTCTCTCTCTCTCTCTTTTACAGACTCTTCCAAGTAGTGAGTCAGAGTTGGTGACAGAACTGCGTACACATTATTTGCACTCTGTGGAGAATGTCAGAGGTATGTAGCGTTCACGAACCATAAGTACATCTGTGTGTATTATTGAAGTGCCTTCGGATTTAGAGTGATGGATCAAATCCACTCTGTTGTGTGGTCAGTCAATCCATTGAACCAGCTCTGTAATTAAATGAAAAGAAATAACCCTGGACTGTACGATGCAATTTACTATTGTGTTGCATGTGAGTGCATGGCTTACTATAACTTTTATTCAAGTTTAAAGGGCACATACTATACTGGAAAAGCAAAAAAGCCTTCAAAAGGTCATTGTTAGCAATCTTCTTGCCAATGGTCTTAAATTCATGTATAGTCCATTTTAGAAGCTTGCTGAAATTTATTTGCCCTCAAATGATCCATACTTGGAGTAATTAATGATTAATGATTAATGATTTGTGATGTAATCACAAATTTCTCATACTCTTATTCACTAAATTTGTGATTTAATCACTCATTACTCATTACTCACTCATTAATCAAAATGTAGATCATTTGAGGGCAAATAATTTTCAGCAAGCCTCTAAAATGGACAATACATGAATTGAAGACCATTGGCAAGAAGATTGCTAACAATTACCTTTTGAAGGCTTTTTTGCCTTCCTAGTACAGTATATGCCCTTTAAGTGGTTTTGTACTGTAATTCATGTACCATGAGCCAAAGAAGCACAAGTTCTTAACCCTGCATGTACCTGCCATGTGCGTGTTGTTTCACTATTTAGTCTAATCAGTTTGTCTGGCGCACCAAGGGTTAAGCATAAGTTTGTAGGCCCTTCCTTGGAATCTGACTGGTACTTGATTATATCTTTTTATAACGAGAAGAATAGGAATAAAACCAGGGTTTAGCCCTGGCCAAGCTCATGTGAATAGGCTAATGCTCCTATTCAATGACACTGAATGGAGAGGGCACTAGAGGGTACTAATCTATATCATGATCACATGAATACATGCATTCAGGTACAATCCCAATTGACCTATTCCTCCTAGTGAATAATGTGGCATGCTTTGCAAAAGTGTGAATATGGTTACATAATAAAGGGCCTGATTGTGTATTAAGAATGATACACATAAACATTTCATTCAGGAATAAGCATAGAATCAACAACAATAAGGAAAATAATTGACTGGTCCTAATTTTCCATACCATATTAAGAAAAAGTTGTCCCACAAATCACTGCACACCACATGTTTGCAGTCATACTGAATTCTGGTCTAGTGTACTTTGGTGTGAGACCGTAACTGGGAATGACTGCAATCTGTGCAGTGCATTGTGGGAAGGCGTTTCCTTATGCTGTATGGGGTATGGAGAATTGTTTCTACAAGGATTTTTTAAGATGTATAAATTTCATGAGTACAAATCAATAGAACTTGTCTATTATATTACTTTCGCTTTGTTTACACAGCTTCAGCGATGAGTTATGTGACTGATATGCAGAAGCGTTGTCAGGAGACCCTGAGAGCTGCCGTCATTGAAGAGAGGCAGAGGGTAGCGACCAAGATGAGACTGTTGTACACCAAACAGGTCCAGTCTGTCAGGCAGAACCAAAGGTACTACACTTTAAACTCTCTACCTAGATACATGTGTATGTTCTCCTTTGTGCTCCCACTCCTCCTTCCTGTCATGTTCCTTATTCTTTTTCTTCTACCACCCCTACCTGTCACCTCCTCCTCTTTCCACAATTCTCTTCCTTCTCTGCCCTGATATGACGGTGGTGTTGACAAAATGTGCATATGTGAATTCCAAGTTGAATTCAAGAATTTATGTTTTGTGCATTTTGACAGAGATTGACTTGTGTGGTTGAATTCTAGGTTGAATTCAAGAGTTGATATTTTATGAAGTAAAACATCCACACCAAATTGGTATGTTACATTTATGTAACAATGTAAGTTGTAAGATGTTTTGTTACATTTGTGCAACAATGTAATTTGTAAGATGTTTTTAAGCAAAAGTTGGATGTTGGACATGACCATAGTGGTGTAGTATGATCAATCCACTATTATGTGGGTGTGTTAATGTTCTGGAAGTTTATGCACAGGTCCTCAAGTATGTACCCTCTCAACTGGGATATTCAATAAGAACAAAGACTTCTGTTAACAATAGTGAAATTCAGGAAACGTTATGGCGATATGATGACATATGGTATGTTGTAAAAAGACACATTATGTGACAAATGTTTGATGCAAGGTTACAGCATTTAAAGATATATTATGTTAAACAATTCTTCTTTAAAGAAGGAAAGGTGTTACAGGATGTAAACAGCGCCATCACTTGACCGTCTGTTCCGTGACTTACGTTGTCTACAGTGTTAATGCATGAGAGAATAAAGCAACACAGCCTCTTGCAATGCAACCATCCTAGCGTCAGGTTGTCTGATATTATTGAGTCGTGTTCATTATGGCTTAAACATACTCATAGGTTTACCTGTAAGAGCAAGAGCACAGGGCAAACTAACACCCTTCTCCATTTTACATCTTCCCTTTATTTTGTCAGTGCCAGAAACACTTCCCTCCTGAGTTTTAAAGATAGTATTGTGCTCAAGTATAGAATGAAGATGGAATCTTCTTTCATGTTGGCTTTCTGGTAATAATAATGTTATTCCTACATGATCACTACGAAATTGTGGCCCAATACATGTATATTACTTGGTACACATTTTTCCATTATGTATATTTATTATTAAATATATATCATGAATATGTTTTTGTTGTTAAGTTGAGTCCTGTTTATGTTTTCTTTGTTTGGGCAGAGTGGAAAAAGCTGATTCTTTAAAGACCCAGCCACCGCAGTGCCCAGTAGGAGAGTCATCTGCTAGCTCCCTCCGGACGTCGGGAGCATCCTCCCAGCAGCTGGAAGGGAAGACTGGACCTCTGCCAAGAACAAACCACGATGCCTTGCCGACTGGTTCAAGAGATGGTACAGACAGAACTTCAATTCGTAGAGGAAACAGTTCAGAAACAATCAGCCAAGTGAGGAAGAGAGACATTGCTTCGGATGCGGGTTTTGCAGTGCAGAGCATGTCCCCACCATCTCACGCTCATCAGAAAGCCAGAGGCAATCAAGAATCAGGTGACCACACAGTTGTACATTTTCCACCAAAGAGGGCGTTGCAGCTATCCTCAGAGAATGCATCAGGGAGCCGTGTGGGACAAGCACAGAACAAACAACCCTCTCACACTGGCAGGGGTCGTTCCTTTGGTAAGGAAGCAATGGTAGATGTGCCGTACAATGCACCTGCCTTGCAGTATTTCACTGAAGAGGATATTGGGAAGAACTCGGCAGCATTATTGAAAGAGGGTAGCCTTGCCCAACAGCTGCCAAGGGATGCTTTCAGTTCATCACTGTCTATGGATACCTCAACAAATGGTGGTGTCAATCCAAACGAACCATCCTTGAATATGCAAACACAGCGGCCGAGCCACATTACTGTTAGGAGACGAAGCAGCAGTAGCTCTGGTCAAGCACCGAGTCACAACAGGCAAAGCAGAGTTGTCACAAGCAAGGAACAAACTCCTTCAAATGTACCACCCAAGGTGCTTTCAGGATCTTCTGAGCCTTCAAGAAACGTCCATCATTCTGCTCAGCATTACAGAAGAGATCCTCAGTTTGTACCGCACCAGTCCCAGACCACACCCATGTACCAAAATGGATTTGAGTCTGATGTGAATCTCTCGGTTGGTTCGCTAGGATCGGAGTACGCCGAGCTCCCTCAATCGTTGGCTGATCAGGGAGCGCCGGCTGCTTTCCCCGGCCACTCGTTTCTTGCGACAGACTTTACAAAGAGCGCTCAGTTTCCGAAGAGGTTCGCAGAATTGCAGGGGAGTATGTTGGGATCCCTGCCTGTACGGGATACAAACACACAAAATGTTTACTATGCTCAGGGGTTCACCGGCGAAGTTGTACTTGGAGAAAAGACACTAGAGGTGACAAAGGCTTCATCAAATAATGCCAACTCTGTGTATGAAGACAGTGGTATCAACAGTCCCACATCCATTCAACCATCTGCACAATTTAGATGATAGCAATAACATATACTTCCACTACCATGCATATCTACATTCATATACATGCACTTCCATGGTGTATTATGTGGTTACACTACAATCTCTCCAAGTGCCTTGATATTTATATACTGTATCTTATTCAAAGATGTTGTTTTCTATGTTTATTTGTTGTGAAATCTATATTGTACACAAGATGATTTCATGATTGTATGTAGTGTGTCATTATATCAGGGAATCAATATGCAAATATTTCAGTAGTGAAATAACTACACATATAACTTTCCATTGGACCACCATGAGAACTTGTGTTATAAGTGCTATACAAAGTGACTTGGTAGCGAAGCAGTCTTCCAAAATCAATATCTATTTTAATGACAATTGCATGATATTAGTTTTTATGTTTACAGACGTCATTCGATTGAAGGTGATGAGGAAGGAAGCGATGCAAACATTTTTGCCAACAACACTTTAACGAGATAAGAAACCATGGTGAATAGGGCTTTCCATGCAGTGTCAGCTAATCTCGATCTTAGATATTGATAAATAAGGAGGGGGTGGGGGGACTCTTTTGTTGATTTTCAGTGAACGTATGAGCATTGGTTTATCAAACTCATGAAGCAAAGTGACACAATTGATCCCAAAGTTAATGGTGCCGTTGCTTATCATAGTTTTTGCAACCTGCATACACGAAACGAACATATAATTGCATGGAACTTCATGATTCAACCTATCCCAGGGAATTTGTCGTAACAAAAGTCTACTACTCCTGTTCATGTTATGTATTCTGTCTTTTTATTCAGAATGACTTTCTTTACAAATTGCTAAATATGCCTTGCATTGACATTGTTGGCCAATTTGAAATGTGGTGATGAAGCTATGTTTTTAATTTTTGCTTCTCCTTTACTTGAGCAATATCATTTGAATGGAACCTGTTTCCAATAACCGTAATAAACAGAGCAATAAATCAGTGGAATTTCAATGTAATTGGAGGAATGTTGGAAGTTGCAGCAATCATCAGCTGCAACAATCATCAAATTGTCGACACTAGGATGTTTCCTGTTAGTCAACTACCAGTTTCTTCAATTTGATTTGATCTTCAATTTTCATGTATGTAGTATATTGACCTTTCTTCAACACAGATCTTAAGATAGGATCATCTTCATCTGCCGTCTCAATGATGAAGGTTGGCTACATAGTCTTGAGCTTTTGCTTGTGAGTGTCCTGTCCGTTTTGAAGCCTATCCATATCTTTTTCTTGTTAAACCAAATTTAATGAGGGTCTTCTTCCGGCTTTTAACGCTCTCAGTACCAAGTCAGGAAAACCCCATCGACTTTTAAATGCACCTATGGTCCTAAGAGGTTCAAGTTACTTTCTATAAGCCTCCTCTGGATAATGTTTCTGTTCGATATGTGGCCATAGTTGTCGAGCATAATACACTGTACAGTAGTTTTGTTTTATAGCGTGAAAATTTGTGAGGTTTTTCATACAAAATCTCCTTTCCCACAACATTCAATGGTATGAATAGTTGTTCCCATTTGGAGGTCTGCGACACATGAAAAGAGTGATCCATTTGGCAGAAAAAAAAATAATTGGTGTAAACTGTCTTTTAAAGAATGTGTATATATTCCACTATTAAAAAAAAAAGTATTAAATGCATACATATGAGTATTCTTTGTCTGCCAATTTTCATTTAATATTAAGTACAGTGTATATGAATCCATAACAGCATACTAAAATATATTTCAATGTACATAAAGCTGTATATGCATGTACAATATTGTAAATGTTATTTATGTTGCAAATAAAAGTGCCGTGCACTTTTGTATTGAAGTCATGTTGTGTGCAGAAGTCCATTCTGTTCTTTATCACATTTTTACCATTACACCAAAGTCTGTACATATAGAGGTACCAAAGTCAGCCCCCACCTCTCCCCCCCCCCACCCCCCCCCCCCCACACACACACACACACACATAAGTTTCAAGCTTCAGGCACTTCATACCAGGAATTTAAACGGTCAGTCCCAACAAAGTCTATTGAAGAATTTGTTGGCATGCATTGTGTATAATGCATGTATGTTTCATGAAAAAATATGGACAAGGGTAGGCTTTTAGTTCAACTTTTATTGTCTCGCCCACCGGAGGTGAAGGCGAGACTAAGGGATCCAAATGGCGTCCGTCCGTCGTCCGTCCGTCGTCCGTCCGTCGTCCGTCCGTCGTCCGTCGTCCGTCCGTCGTCCGTCACAAATGTTAAAGTTTACCTGCAAGACTCTCTTTTGACAAATAACTTCACATGGATTGCTTGGATTACAACCTAACTTGGGTCATAGATGCACTGGGGGTACCTTCATGTCATGGTACCGTTGGAGGTCACAGGATAAGGTCAAAGGTCATTTGAGGTCATACGTTAAAGTTTACCTGCGAGACTCTCTTTTGACAAATGACTTCACATGGGTTGCTTGGATTACAACCTAACTTGGGTCATAGATGCACTGGGGGTACCTTCATGTTATGGTGCCGTTGGAGGTCTCAGGATAAGGTCAAAGGTCATTTGAGGTCATACGTTAAAGTTTACCTGCAAGACTCTCTTTTGACAAATAACTTCACATAGGTTGCTTGGATTACAACCTAACTTGGGTCATAGATGCACTGGGGGTACCTTCATGTTATGGTACCGTTGGAGGTCACAGGATAAGGTCAAAGGTCATTTGAGGTCATACGTTAAAGTTTACCTGCAAGACTCTCTTTTGACAAATAACTTCACATGGGTTGCTTGGATTACAACCTAACTTGGGTCATAGATGCACTGGGGGTACCTTCATGTTATGGTACCGTTGGAGGTCACAGGATAAGGTCAAAGGTCATTTGAGGTCATACGTTAAAGTTTACCTGCAAGACTCTCTTTTGACAAATAACTTCACATGGGTTGCTTGGATTACAACCTAACTTGGGTTATAGATGCACTGGGGGTACCTTCATGTTATGGTGCCGTTGGAGGTCACAGGATAAGGTCAAAGGTCATTTGAGGTCATACGTTAAAGTTTACCTGCAAGACTCTCTTTTGACAAATAACTTCACATGGGTTGCTTGGATTACAACCTAACTTGGGTTATAGATGCACTGGGGGTACCTTCATGTTATGGTGCCGTTGGAGGTCACAGGATAAGGTCAAAGGTCATTTGAGGTCATACGTTAAAGTTTACCTGCAAGACTCTCTTTTGACAAATAACTTCACATGGGTTGCTTGGATTACAACCTAACTTGGGTTATAGATGCACTAGGGGTACCTTCATGTTATGGTGCTGTTGGAGGTCACAGGATAAGGTCAAAGGTCATTTGAGGTCATACGTTAAAGTTTACCTGCAAGACTCTCTTTTGACAAATAACTTCACATGGGTTGCTTGGATTACAACCTAACTTGGGTCATAGATGCACTGGGGGTACCTTCATGTTATGGTACCGTTGGAGGTTACAGGATAAGGTGAAAGGTCATTTGAGGTCAGGGATACAATTCTTTTGCGTAGCAACGGAGATCGCGATATTTCTGGTTATTTTCGCAAGTGGGCGAGACACAATATTGCTAATGCCTTGTTTTGTTAGTCTGCACTCTGAAAAAAAAAAGAAACTAGGCATTGTCTCTCATTCCCAAATATTCTGAAGGGCTAAAAACATGACATATTAAACTCAATCTCATTTTATTTTATTAAGAAGATTCCTTACTGTGATACGGAAATAAAACAAGAACGAGACCTGTGGTCATGCTAAACAATTTTCCCACGATTATAGGTCCTGTAATATATACCACTGCTATCCCTGACCTTTCACCCTAAGGGTTATTTTCTATAATTTTATCCATTATGTTTTTGTGAATTATATAAAAGGAGATGCTTTCTATTGGGGTTTGTA
This sequence comes from Arbacia lixula, assembly GCA_963669155.1. NCBI lineage: Eukaryota > Metazoa > Echinodermata > Echinoidea > Arbacioida > Arbaciidae > Arbacia > Arbacia lixula. The sequence goes on along the minus strand of OZ022576.1, from coordinate 10,496,067 downwards.
CACAAAATCACGAAAATGAGCCAAATTTGGGATGACATTGTCTGGCAAAAATTATACATCGCGATGGTATACCTGGCCGTCGCGATTTTTATTTCAATAGTTGCATAAGACGTAAGAAAAATGTTTCAGAATGCTTGCATTCTGCATAAATTCCCCTCGCACTACACACACACTCATATAATTTGAAGAACACAACAAAGGAAACACACAAAATCTGTTCTATTTAAACACATGCACATGTACATGAATCTAATTTGCATTTCGTCAACTACTCTGGAGACATGAAAACAATAATTTACAAATCATACATTAATCTCAAAAGATGTGTTCTGATTTATGGTCAATTTTGGAAAATTCAACATATGACATGTTCCTGTACAAGTATTGGCAATGTTCTGCCTCATGCATTACACTGGAATCTTGTACAAGTACATATACAAATACTGCAAGGGAATGCTAGGACTCATACTTTCATTATACTGGATAATCACAAAATTGTTACTTCACTCATTGCAAACAAAAGATACATTTTAGTAAAGTTACTGAAAAATATAACTCGTGGATCAGCAAAACAACTGAAAGTGTGATAGAAAAGAACAAGGACTGAATACATGAACCCTGTGAAAAAAGGAGAGTCTTAGATTTTGGACTGCACATACGATAAATGAAGTTTATCATTTTTCATTTTCACATTTTTCTGAACTTGTACCTGCAGTGCTGCCCCAAGGCAGAGTAAGCATAAAAATAAACTGATTTATTTCAGTGCATATTGTTAACATATTGAAGATGATCAAACAAACATGAGGGTTTTTAAGTTTTATGTGCTCACCCCCAAACCCTAAACTCATACACTCCTAATTTTAGCATTGATGCCAATCATATGGGAGGCATCACCGTCACATGAATTTTGCACATTGGCAACAAGACCAAGCATTAAATCAACATGGATAGATCAGGCATTGAAATACAATACTTTTGAGCGGCTTAATCAAAAACATTAAATCAATATCTCAACTTGTGCAGAATGGGAGGCATCATCGTTGTATGAATTTTGCACATTGGCAATGAGACCAAGCAATAAATCAACATGGGTAGATCAGGTGTTGCGCACAAGAACAATAACAATCTGCATACTACATATCTGTGGACAACTTATAGAATTTATACAGTGCCTCTAGCACATTCCAGGGCTGGTGATAATAGTCTTTTAAAGATCAAAATTGTCCTACGATTTGTTGGGTATTGATGAACCTTTCCCTAATCTGCTTCTCTATACAGTGTATACTTTTCAGGTCTTATTCAAATCAATTCAAGACGTTTTATTCTCCTGTAATACATGTGACACTGGTACTGGGATCCTAATCAACATCAATTCCTTTTTAACTCTTTGTACACCAGTGACAAATCTTTTGAACAAGACGTACAAAATGTCTGGCACAAAATGGAGTTGCTTGCAATCTTCAAGCATGCACAAATTCTTGTACATGAGAGTTCAGCATATTATCCAAATATTCACAAGCTGTCCTGATTTTGTGAATTAAATTGTCATATTTTCTTTAAAGTAATTATACAGGGTTATGTTTCTTGGATGAAAAACATATCTAGAGCAATGGGTGATCTAGTCCACCCCCTGGACTGTGTTTTTTTGGGCGGACAGATTTGTGGAGTCGCGCAATCAGTGGTCTGGCGCGGTGTGCATACTATGTGAATCAGTGGCATAATGTGTGTGGGAGAATAAGCGGGCGATAAAATACGGCCAGCATCTGGACGATGGATGATCGGGCCTGCCCAGTTTATTAACATTTATACAGAAATATTTCTCTGCCAGGTGGAAAATACAATTCAAAATTTGCAGTTAATAGATTAGATAATACGCATGGGCAGGGATTATGACCTTTCACAAAGTTTTTTGAATTGGGTGCCATAAGAAAGATCTGGTGGGAGGATAGTGGGAAGGCAAAAACCAACTTGCAAATAATGTAGGGAATGAACTCTTTGCCTCTTCGATCTGGGCATTGCCAGTATTAATGTCTGACACGCTGCTACACAAGGTTAGTGCAAATGCAGTACAATACTCTAAATATGATAGTGAATACACAATGATGGATAAATACTGTCCTCATAGCAACACAATGATATATGGTAAACATTTCAAGGTAAAAACTGATACACACTACCATAGTCTTCATATTAACTGTAAACATAAACCAAGATAAAACCCGAAAGGCAAGGACTGCCAGACCCACGATGGAATGCTCTCATAAAATCTTATCCACCAGTTTCCCATATTTGTTACTTTTCCCTACAAAAATGGATTTGGAAGATGCTTTGAAGCAACTACTTTTACCTAAATGGTGTCATCATATCCATTGTTGTGCCGGCTTCTGGTTCTAAACGTCACTGAAGTGAGACTTCGTCTAGTGAGCTGGTGTCGGGTACTCCCAAAGAGAGTCTCCGCTATGATCACTGATGTTTGCTCTACCCACATAGTTTAGAACCAGTTGCCTTGACAACATGTTCATATGACGTCACACTTCGCTACTATGTATTGACGTTGCATAATTGGAAGATCTTTGTATTTCATTATGATGAGGCACATATATGAGGCACATATTAAGAGATGCAATTTTAACAATGACTGCATCTCTGTTTACCAATTCACTTGACACTTATGAAAGAGCCACATCATACTTTCATAAAAATACATGTGGAGTTCTGATGACTTGTGTTAGCTGTGGTCTCTACTTTGGCAATTTAATACAGATTGACATATTTACAAAGGGCTCAATATGCTTTATCAGCTTTAGGCAAATGATCGCTCTTATGAAGTGTGATGATTACTACAAATGTGGCATGACATATCTACGGTCCTGCTATTACATGTAATACCATTCAACATGGCATCAGTAAATACCGGTAGCCTGATTACTGGTAAAGCCTTACATTATCATTATTCTTGTTAATTCTTTGTGTGCCAGAAAAACTAATCATCTACAGGGTTGATGGTGAAAATAACACATGGCACATGAAGAGATTATGGGATGTGGGGAGGCAAAACCTCTGCATGAACTATATTGCGTTCCTCTCCAAATCCCCTGCACCTAATTCTGTACATAATTTGAGTCATGTTTATGACTAACCCCATACAGGTAGTTTCTCGTATGTTGACAAATCGTAATTCTGCAAAACACTTCGCATCCAATGAATACTGAGCTACACAATATCTGACCTACTGAAGTTGTAAATATAACAAAATTTGTTATATCTGAAAATCTTCAGAACTTCAAAACATGCAGTACAAATATAGTAAGGAACATGCCAAAAACAAAAACAAAAACAGCAGCCTCAAACTGAATCATATTAAACCTTGTTCAAAATATCAAGAGTGCCAAGATCACATCCATTAGGCATAATCGGTTTTATATCTTGTGAAAGGCTCTACTAACTCACAACAAATCAGGTACAGCACATGCATATTTCCATAAACAATGTGAGAAAACAAAGGTCTGAAACAATTGTGTCAGCATATTGGTATTAAGTTTCCTTGTAAAAGAACACCAACCCAAAACAACACAAACACTTACAATAAGAAATCATAGCCCAATATATGTAAAGTTGGGGGGGGGGGGGGGTTCTCTGGTCTGCATGAATCACTATAAAAACAAGCAATCAGAATAGACAAAAGCTGTGCACATCACAACAGAAACACAAATCAATATACAGTCCATGTACAGTACTTTATAAATAAATAGAGCGAGTATCTCTTTCAACATATATAGTTCATTCTGTTCTTTGAGGCAAACGTTTCCACACGGCTCGGTGACACTCATGTAGGGAGATGAGCGGGAGTAACAAGTTTTGCGTCCTTGAAGTATGAATGTGAGAGGGCGCTCTTTGCTGATACCCTCTTGTCTGGCTCATAACACAGCATCATCTGAGGAAAGGTGAATGAAGGAAAAGTCAAGGATAGATATTAACTTCTGGGCTCACAATAATATATGCAAACCTCATGAAGACAGGTAGACAAGACAAGTTCAATTAGAAGACATATCAGTTGTTTCAAAATGATTCAGAAACATCATTTGCCATTGAAAGTCTATGTTTGTATCATTTCCACAGAGCATGCACAGGTATTGTCAGATCTATTGTATGGAGAAATATGGCCAAACATTATGCTCATCCTCTGGCTCATGTAATTGATCTATTCCTCTTGCATGAATTAAGTGCAAAACATAATCATCCTAAATACTATGATATATATGAATACTGTAGCCAGGAAGACAGTCAGACAGACTAACAATTCATATCTTGCAACTTCGTCCTGAAATTGTGGTGTGCAGATTTCAATAGACCATTTTCTCAAGGAGACATTGCGGAGACATTGAAAAGACTCCAAGCCAAGTAACCATTTCCGTTATGTATGCACATTTTATCTGTGTTGTCCAAATGATATATTTCTAATGGTAACCTCAAACCTTGTCCGAGGCTTGTCCGAGTAGGAACTACTGATAGATTCAGAGTGCCTTCCACCCGTTGAAACTGAATTACGAAACACAGGCGAATAAAATAATGCATCACGATGCAGTTGGGGGGCAGTTGTGAATACAAAAAATGTTTGCCTCTTATAGATTAATTTGCAGTTCCTGTCATGTACCTTCAGGAGGTCCTTGCCATCTTTGCTGAGTGTAGGCACGATCTTGTTGAAGTCCTGGGGAGACCAGCGGGGGAAGCTAGTCTTATAGTCCGGTAGCTGAGTGACCCCAGGCCAAAGCTTCTCGTCAGGGGTACCCATGGTCCGGAATATCCTGAAGAGTTGGTCAATCTCAGAGTCCCCAGGAAACAAGGCCCTTCTTGTGATCTGGCGAATGTAATGGAGTGTGCGGCACTGCTTCATCAAGACCGTAATAAATGATTTTTCTAAATCAATGGAAAACATCCGCTATTAACCGTCACACAGTCCATGAAGGTTATCAGGTACAGGTGTTCCTCTACTTCTTGATATAATCTATACCGGTAACCTATTTTTTTTTTCACAAGGATAACATGGTCATAGACTTTTTTGTGAGTTGGCATGGGCTACTACCATGTGCATTGCCCATGCACCCCTGCGCAAGCTCCATACTGCACTGGTATGGTATACATACACAGGGAGAAAATAAACATGCACTTTTGTAGTGTGTGTTACTATGCTATCACCCATAAGCTTGGCAATGATAATGTGAATACTTCATTCAATATCATTTGGCAACACTTTTATGTGTTCATAACATTCCGACCATACAGTGATCGTGAAATTCATAAATATAACAACTTGTACATCATATTTGTTACAATTCTTTCCAAGTCCCATTCAAAGTTATTGGGAGCCACAAAAGTAATGGCTTCCTCTACCTCCACAATTGTCATTATGTGAGACAATGTCCACATCATTATGGTGGTGCCTTGAGAATATCTTGTCAATCAAAATATAGAAAAGTCTGTTTCAAACTTCAAGCCTTACATGCACATTACCATACTTAAAAATAACAAGTTTTCTCTATATTGTAATGGGTCAAATTATACAAGCTTAAGCTTGTTGCCTCAATCATGTAATGCCAGAAATTGTATTGTTTGAATTTGATTTAATTAAATTTATTATCCACCCTCTTTTCTCTCTTACCATTTCCACAAAGATGCAGCCTATGCTCCAAATGTCCACAGCTGTAGAGTAGTACCTGCAGCCCAGTAGGATCTCTGGTGCTCTGTACCACAATGTCACAACCTTCATCAGGACAAAATTGTGAAATTTACATTATAAAGTTGTTTCATTTTATGGAAACACAATGAGTTTGAAACGAGTACTATACAGTGTAATCCATTACATGTGGTAGCTGGTTAAATGAGCTCATAATCAAAACCAATATCTTTAAGAAATTAAACAGTAAATGGGCAACGGCCACATGTCTCCTAGCTTACTGAAGGTCTTTTATTAGTTCCAGCTGAGCTACAATGAATTACAACTTTTGCATGTCCTTTAAAAACCTCAAAGAATCATAACGTTACCACTAAGAAAAGCATGAGATCATCTCTATGTACGAGGATTGTTTTAGGGCATAATATGGATAAAGCTTTTGCTATGATTTCACCTTCTGTATATCTCTACATAATTTTGGAAAAACTTCTTTTTTTTTAGTAATTCAAGAAGAAGTTGTTCAATGGGAGAAAAATGTGAAGGCACATGTAGCCCCAGTACACATATCACAACAGGTTTGTCCACAAGCTTTTATCAAAGATAAACAAAATACCACTGGCATCATTCTTGACATTTGCAATTTACCGGATAAACTGTCTAATAAGAGCTCTTTATGTGCCATTTGTGAATTTATACACAAATTATATAGACAAAACCCACAGAGCATCATTTTGTCTGGCACACAAAAATTACTTCATAAAGGAGTATTGCCAAAACAAAATCTCATTTAAAAACAAGGCATTAGCAATATTGTGTCTCGCCCACTTGCGAAAATAACCAGAAATATCGCGATCTCCGTTGCTACGCAAAAGAATTGTATCCCTGACCTCAAATGACCTTTGACCTTATCCTGTGACCTCCAACGCCACCATAACATGAAGGTACCCCTAGTGCATCTATGACCCAAGTTAGGTTGTAATCCAAGCAACCCATGTGAAGTTATTTGTCAAAAGAGAGTCTTGCAGGTAAACTTTAACGTATGACCTCAAATGACCTTTGACCTTATCCTGTGACCTCCAACGGCACCATAACATGAAGGTACCCCCAGTGCATCTATGACCCAAGTTAGGTTGTAATCCAAGCAACCCATGTGAAGTTATTTGTCAAAAGAGAGTCTTGCAGGTAAACTTTAACGTATGACCTCAAATGACCTTTGACCCTATCCTGTGACCACCAACGGTACCATAACATGAAGGTACCCCCAGTGCATCTATGACCCAAGTTAGGTTGTAATCCAAGCAACCTATGTGAAGTTATTTGTCAAAAGAGAGTCTTGCAGGTAAACTTTAACGTATGACCTCAAATGACCTTTGACCTTATCCTGTGACCTCCAACGGCACCATAACATGAAGGTACCCCCAGTGCATCTATGACCCAAGTTAGGTTGTAATCCAAGCAACCCATGTGAAGTTATTTGTCAAAAGAGAGTCTTGCAGGTAAACTTTAACGTATGACCTCAAATGACCTTTGACCTTATCCTGTGACCTCCAACGGCACCATAACATGAAGGTACCCCCAGTGCATCTATGACCCAAGTTAGGTTGTAATCCAAGCAACCCATGTGAAGTTATTTGTCAAAAGAGAGTCTTGCAGGTAAACTTTAACGTATGACCTCAAATGACCTTTGACCTTATCCTGTGACCTCCAACGGTACCATAACATGAAGGTACCCCCAGTGCATCTATGACCCAAGTTAGGTTGTAATCCAAGCAACCCATGTGAAGTTATTTGTCAAAAGAGAGTCTTGCAGGTAAACTTTAACATTTGTGACGGACGACGGACGACGGACGACGGACGCCATTTGGATCCCTTAGTCTCGCCTTCACCTCCGGTGGGCGAGACAAAAAGAAGCAAAAATGTTCTATTCCCTTTACCATTGTCCAACCAATTGCATTAAGCTGCCACACATTGGGATAGTTTGATGTGATTACTACATATTTTCTACATACCTCGTGTGTGTATGTCCGGACTGGTACACCAAATGCTCTGGCGAGCCCAAAGTCTGCAAGTTTGATGTGTCCATTGATGTCGATGAGTAGGTTCTGGGGTTTGAGATCTCTGTGTAGAACTCGATGGGAGTGGCAGTATGCAATGCCATGGAGAAGCTGCTGGAGGTAACTCTGCACATTGGAGTCAGAAAGAAGTTTTCCTTTAATCAACTCTATGTGCTAGGGAAAAATGCTCATCCAGAAGATTTGTATGCATTACTTGTTCAAAAATGCACCAATGGTGTATAAATAGTTAACTTGCATTCACATCTATATAATGAAACATTTAACCCGTTCCTTACAGAGCCAGCATACTTATGTGCTGGCTTTTCTCCACTGAGATACTGAGCAGTGCAACATAAGCATAATATGCTGAACAGACAATGCAAAACGGGCTATGAATAAACATCCAATTCCTTACAGGGCACAATTAAGCAACACAAATATTCAATTCATGTTGTCTGAAAATCTAAACAGGAGCAACAGGATAATGAGAGATTCAAATTGTAATGGATTACCAGGTTCATGTGGAGAATTCTATTGAAAATAATTCAACAGACATCATTCCTTCACTTTCACATAAGGCCAATAATAGGTCACGATGTGTAGATCTCTATTGGTATAGAGAGCAAGACCATTTTAAAAAGTAGAGAACAGAACATCTGGGTCAGTATTCAATTCAATACTTGGATTAAGTAAATCTTTTACTAAGTATTTTACTTGGCTAAGCAAAATGCTTAAACTCGTATTCAATTCACTTCTAACATTGTCTTAAGTAGTTTACTCACAACGACCCGACTTTGAGCAAAATACTGAGGCACAATCACGTCATCAATATCATTCAGAAGCAATTAGAGCATGAAAAATTTGTGCGGTGAGCGATCGTTTTGTCTATGGGAAATTACGTGTTAAAAACAACCGCGCAGACAACTTTTTCATGTACAAACAAATTGGAAGATTTGAGCCTGTGTGAGAGGGAAAAGAAACCACAAATATTATGGAGCAAAAGTCAAAGAGAAAGACAAATTACTCTGAACGAGAGAAGGCAATTTTCTTAGAGGAGTACAAGGCCAGGGAAACGCCTTAAAGATTGTCCGTCCCTTTTGCAAGCTTAAATTTTGAAATCGTCTATCACGATCGTAAATTAAAGAAAGTGTGATTCAAGACCATTTACAAAAATATAGCATGTTGAAGCTTTCTGTATATGTAAAAATTTCAGCCGTTTAATTTCAAACCGACTTTTTTCGTACTACGAAAAAAGTATTAGTCTTTGTTACAGTATCTATGTGGTTATTATGCGTGTGTGAAATTCTAATTTTATGAGAAACTACCAAATATTGGAGATGATTCCTTCCATAGAACAATTTGTTTCATAATGCGTTTTATAATTTAATAAACAGATTAATCAATCAAGCAGATATTTCAACACAAACTGCTAAGAGCCTGAGGTATAGACTATTAATCAGACGTTGTTTACGTGCATTATTTGAATTTTACACTACGTATCAGTTTCAAATTGTGAATATAGAGCTTGCTAATACTTCTCTATTTTTTGCCAATGTTTCGATGGTTTTGTGGTGATCTGAAAAAGGGACTGGCTGTCTTTAAAACCCCGCCTGGGATCAGCAGCGACAAAGAGAATGCGTGAAAGGAAATTACAGACAAGATCAATGCAGCCAACCCAAAGATATACGATCTGTCGCCGATGTGAAGAAAAAGTGGAACAACCTAAATACATCCATGAGATCAAATCTTTATGAGGAGAAGAAATATGCTGAAAAAACTGGTAAGATATAAAATATAATTATAAAATTCAATGTAGAATTCTGTGCTTCCATGTTAATGGATTAATTTTCCTCAAAACATACTACAAAATATGTAAACAAACCTCTTTCCCACGATCAGCTGATGACATGAATGACCTCAAATTGAACCCATGCATGCGCACCGGTCACCGCGCAATCAAAGCACTATAATCAAACTTTTGCTATGCTATCACTAGCATCTCATGGACAATTTTTCTTCGTCTTACTTTATCATGTTACATTGTTCGATTGGCTGCTGATCATACCAGTTCTAGGAAGCATTGATTTAAAAGTTTTCTGTGATTCACCATTTTAGTTTAGGCAGTTTGAAATGTTTTTCAATTTTGGTGGACTGATGGAGATACATGTACTACAGTAGGCCTACTTGACGCTTGACTGCAACATCCGATGATTTATTCATGGCATAGTCCCTGGGCCCGCCTGGCTGGGCCATGGAAATTGCCATTGCATTGCCATTGGGCTAGCCAGGCATGCAGGTAGGGTATACGGTCTATAGTTCGTTTGATCAGTTACTAGTTCAACAAGCATTGTAAATTATAAAGTCTCCAGTTTCAATGTGAATTACAAGTTGTGAAATTGTGGCTTGAATGATAATTAAAAAAAGTGATTGAGGAAAATTACTTCACTAACAACAATGAGTCAGTATAAACTAACACTACAGAACCCAAACAGTAACAATAAATGATGTAACAGTTATAGTTTACCTGTAGTTAGTCATGAAACTGGGAAATGTGAGTGAAAGGCAATGCAGTCGTGATAGGTCAGTTGCACCATAATAATAGCGAAAAAAAAATTAACATGGAATTGGTAAAACTATGACAAGATTTATGTGAATGTAGTAATGATAACTTCACTCAAATGCCTTAATGAGATGGGTTGGGATGGGAATTAAATCAATCTTTGCACTTTGACTTTGTGAGACTTTGTTTACAGTTGCCACAAACTAGAAAGTCACCACATATATTGCTTATGACTTCATCTCCATATTTTGTCCAATTTTATTCATAGGGGTCTATACAAATCTTAGTGTAACGTGCAGTACAAGCAAGGCTTGTTTTTTTTAGATTGATGTTCTTATGCACACAAGCTGCCTGTGGCGAGTGCACAGTGTACATGTGTCATTAACAGATACTCAGTGTGCATTGCATTTTCATGTAGAAAAGGGTTTCACGTGGCCTTTGGGATACCAGAGAGTACATGAACATGCATTGTAAAAGACATATTTTATTTCTCCAATCCACTTCTGCAGGAGGAGGAGGACCCACAACAGTCATGACCGAGGTAGATAGTGCATTGCTGGCAATTGCTGGTGAGGATTCTCCTGCCAACTAAGGAATCCCTGGTAGTGCAAATTCCTTTACAGAGCCAGATGACATAAGCAACTATATGCATCAAGACCTACCTAGTACAAACACAGTGTTAAACCAGCCATTCTCTACTAATACCCCTTCTAAACTGAAATTTTCATTAACTGTTAAGTATAAAGCTAGATCATGGACTTGTACTCTATGGTGTACCATTAATTAAGTTCATTTTGAGAGCTAACAGAGGGCAGTCAACTTGAAAAGTGATCGTTTTGGGGGAAGTTAGAAGTTGTGATAAAAACTTGTACTAGATTTTATTAACTAATACATGTATGTAATATAGTAGCTTTATTAGTTAATGTTCATTTCAATTAGGGATCTTTCACTTACACAATGCACTCACACTTTTTTTCAAGTGTTCTCTGTGCTTGTGAATGGCTAGGTTACACTTTAGTAGTATCTGGTAGATGCACAAACTGGGGAAGTTTCCGCGTCAGGGCATCACTAATAACATCTACGATTCGCGAGATTGATGGTTGAGATATGTTCAAAGTGTCCCCATCAGTTCGTTGAAAACACCCAGTTGCATAGAAATGGAGAGCGGTACAGATTCTTTCCACTGCTGGTATAGCATTGTTAGTGTTGGACTTAGGACAGATGTCCTCATGGAGAAGCTCGGTTATCCTCTGAATCCCATTGTGGTTAAACCTGTACCTTTGCACAAGCTCATCATCGTTATATCTTTCGAGAGGGTGTACTCGTCGATGATAATGATCCTGCATTTCCCTTCGAAAGTGCACAGCATTGTGAATGAATGCAGCCATTTTACAAGCTAATCTATTCTTGCTGCAAAGTGACTTAAACATGCTACCTCCCTGTCTTAGATTTAGGGTAAAATACTTAGCCAAAATAGGCAATTGAATACCGACCGTAACTAAAAAGTATTTTACCTAAGTATTTGGCTAAGTATTTGCTAAGTAAAATACTTAGCCAGTTTTCAAATTGAATACTGAAGATAATAAGTATTGTATGTAAGTCAAAACTCCAAGTTAGATTTTTTTTTACTTAAGTATTGAATTGAATACCGGCCCTGTAATACCACATCTGCATATACGCTGAAATTGCACTGAATTCAACAGTAATTTTCTGATAAGTTTGAATTTGAAAGAACTCATATTTTAAAATAAATAGTAGAGCATAAAGACAATGCATAATTCCTCGAAAAATTAGTCTAATCAAATTGATAGGACATGAAAATGTATTGTCTGTCCATGATGATAGGGGTTATACTACCTTGACAAGTGCTGTTGGTAGCCCTGATGGGGGAGCAATATCCATGTACTTCTTGAGGTCTTGGTTCATGTACTCAAAGACTAGGTACAGCTTCTTGTCACTGTGCACCACATCCAGTAATCTGTAGAAAATTGCAGTGAAAGTGGAACAGGCCAAATAGAGTGTGAAGCATTTTCTCACTGCAGAGCTTTGTTGTAAATGTGTGAACACAGTTACACCACAGTATCAAAATGCCTCAGCAACATATAGATCATAGAATTTTACTGTTGTTTAGATTGATTAAACCATGTACAATACTTTGTCTGTTAGCATTTCTCAACTGATCATGTAAACATTTATCCTACATCGCAAGTTGTTTTAATGTTCACTGCACTCATTTTGTTTTCTTTATTTAATTCAGGCATAACATCTTCGAGTTTATGACCACAACATGCATTTAGTTTACTAACATAAAATAGCAAATGAAAAAAAAATAACCTGTATATTATTGTCTACACTAATTGTTATAACTAGTAGTATCTAAAATATTATAAAAGAGACCTCAACACATTGTACGGGCATGAAAAAGTAACACATGACTTTATGAATTGATATGTACCGAGTGGCCACTATATAAATCTCACTTTTTCTGTTTTCCAAATGTACATTTGTAAGATCGATGTAAAAAAAAAAAAAAACAAAAAAAAACACTGGTAGTATTAGCTAGAGAGCTCATAGAAAATACGAAAAGTATTCTCACTTGACAATGTTTTTGTGATCAAGCTCTTTCAGAAGTGCTATCTCCCGTATGGCTGTGCTGGGTACACCTTCGGATTCCCTGGAAGTTTAAAAAAGAAAAGAACATGAACAAATTGTCTAAATATAAATGGTAAGTCTTTTTCACTGCACTGCAATCACTTTAACTAAGTGTTCCTTCTATGCTTTCCCTCAAAGAGAGAAAATGAATGCTGAAGTCTGCATGGCCAGGCTTGGGATGATTGTATGTAGCACTCTGCCTTATGTTAGATTGAAGGTCATGTCAAACCCAGCCTTCTCATCATGTTCAAGTTCAAGTTTATTTATTTTACTCACTGGATAAAAATACAACAGTAACAACAAATACACATATATATATAAATAAATTAAAATTGAGTGGGTAACAGCCAGAAAGGACGAAGTCTTAAAAATAGCGGACCCTAACACATGAATGTTAAGATCGACACAAGTACAATGAGAGGAATGAGAGGGGGAAAAAAAAGAAGTAAAGCCTGACATAATATAATGAATTAAGAACAGTATTTTTCAATGAGTACCTTCCTTCATAAGAAAATATATGTGCACATATTAACAAAATTGAATGAGCAAAAGAGAAAATTAATAAAATATGCAGTCTCTATGCTCTTTATCTAGTAATAAAAATACAGTAAGATAAAAGGTTTTCTTTTTTTTTTATAATAAAAGATGTTTGGATGTGAAGAATTTATTCTTTTGATGGATTGTCTGAGCTGTGCAGTGTAATTTTCTAGGAAATATAATTAAATAGCACTTCATTTCACATTGTAAAATTTGCTCCAACATTTTAAGAAGTTTACAGACTCAGCCTGTTGACTGTTAGTTGGACTCTGTACAGACTTTTCTGTCATTGACATTAACACATCATCGCGCACCCGTACGATCCACTGTAATAACATGCAAAAAGCTAAGTTACAGGTGTGTACATAACAACAATGTCCACCTGACTTCCTCTTTTGACTTTGCAAGAACCAAGACTAGCCAAGAGAGACCTGTCAGCCCTAACTTAGAATCTACACGTAGAAAAACTGAAGATAAGAAAACAAATCAAATTATCTTCTCCGACGTCCGTTCCCTATTTCATGTTTTATTCTGATGTTGTCAAAGATAAATGTCAAAGACAAAGGCCCGTGATGTCACTAATTGATCAAACTTGGGACAAACGATTCAATTGAAATTTGCCTAGACCTGGCTATAGATTAATCAGTCTCTGACTGAGTGTGATTCTGACTGTTTTTCACCGACACTCACAATGCATGCTCACATATGGGTGTCCGTTCCCTATTTCATGTTTTATTCTGATGTTGTCAAAGATATATGTCAAAGACAAAGGCCCGTGATGTCACTAATTGATCAAACTTGGGACAAACGATTCAATTGAAATTTGCCTAGACCTGGCTATAGATTAATCAGTCTCTGACTGAGTGTGATTCTGACTGTTTTTCACCGACACTCACAATGCATGCTCACATATGGGTGACTGACACTGACACTTGACAAATGACAGTGATGTAGAATTGAGCTTGTTGAAGTTAAGAACTAAATTAAATAGAAATTTTTAGTTCAACTTTTGAAAATTATAAATGTAAGAGACTAACTCTAGGGCTAGAGTCTCTTTAAGCTTGAAGAAAGCAGACTGAAGCAAAAGAAGAACTCTCAGCCCCAATGTGTTTTTGTTAGACGTAGATCTAACAAAGTTCCACATAGACTATAGACATAGTCTATACAGGTGGGACTAGGCAGAGCACCGCCTCACACAAGCCTCTCTCTGCACACTCCAGCTGCAACTCACGTACGTGTACGGGCAAACAATGTGTGACTTTGCATATGAAGAACATAGTAAATTGCTTCAAATTACTCACGTATCCAGCCGTATTTTCTTGAGCGCAACAGTTTTGCCTGAAGTCAAGTCTCTTGCCTTGTAAACAACTCCATAGGTGCCTTCTCCAATCTTTTCTATCTTTTCAAAATTATTCATTTTGTCAGTGTTTACGTCGCGTCACTATCAACGTATCCACCCGGTCTTCCAGATCTGTAGGTACGCGCCAGGCGGGTCGGCCTACGTCTTTTGTCATAATTTGCGCGGGACGGATCGGGGCCGGTGGGGCTGCCAAGCGCTAAGCCTGTGCATAGCTCCTCGACGAGCTCCGATCATGCAAGCATTTTGTATACGGAGGGACTAAGCAGACGTCGCAGACGACAATTCCTAGTTCGCGCACTTTAAACCACGTGACCCCAATATCGGCATTTCATTGGCTGAAATGGACCTGCAACCGGCTATATTCACCAATGTGATTGGCTGAATGTCTTCCATCCCGCCAAGCCACACCTTTTTCTCGAAAAGTTTTTGATTAATACAATGAGAATAATATACATGTACACCATAATAAAGACGAGTTATCGTTCATCACAATCAGAAATAATCACAAAGGGCATTCAATTGTGTTTTCAAAAGTATGTACTTGGATAAGCGGTTTGGTATCATATTATCATCATTGTTTCATTTTCGTTCTCACTCTTACTTCGTATTATCAGGGTTATCACAACTAAAGTTGTAATAATTTATGCTATATTCGTCGTCAATATATTCACTACATTAAACTTAAAATACAAAGTGACATTGTACCCCGGCATTGTACTATATGTTAGACATAAACATTTAACTCTATTGAAAAATAATGTGGGGGGGGGGGGGGGGTTACAACTCTGATCAAGCTGAAATGTAAACATCATAAAGTCAAAGTTAAACGTAAAAAAATTCTATCCTTTTTTTTTTAAGGGAGCCGGTTTCGTGACATATCATCATTTAGTAGTCCTGATATAAATCCTTCAGATGATTGATTACATGTCGTCTTTAAAAAATAAAAAGTATTCAGCCCCCCCCCCCCAAAAAAAAGGCGTTTATCAAAAAATCAATTCAGAACATAGCAATGAAGCATTATGAAATATGAATGATTCCATGATGGCAGTTGCTAGTGGAATGGGGTGGGAAATGGGCATTTTGGTGTTTTGGATTCATTTTCTGATACACACAGATATACATACATTTTCTGGTCCTGATATGTTAAAAACAATAGACTTCAGCACGTTTATGATGTATGCATTTTAAGCTTGATTCGTAGAAATTTTTAAAATCATTTTTCAGGAGTGTCAAATGTTTTTATTTTGTCAGTGTAGATATTTTGAAATTATTTACCCCCCCCCCCCCCCCACCACCAAAAAGAAAATCATTACCATTATCAACAGGTACATTATTATGAACAAAAATGACTGTACTGTCATAAGTGATAGCATCATACCAAAATCAGTTTGCTTAGTATTCAAGAGGGTGTGTGATGAGCTTCATCCAGGGTGACATAATCCAAAAGCACTATACCTTGCTGAATTACTATTAATTTGTTTATCCATTGCTATCAAAATGTCTGTTTTGATTCGTAATGATGATGTTTTTGTATTACATTCCCCAATTTGCAGCGTACCAACCAGTAATTTGACAAATTGACATGGTCTACCGTCGAGGGCCTCGCCTCACTCTCCAAGCAAAATCAAGAGCCCTGTGAGGATTATTGTTTGCCTTACTGCCGCTGGAAAGAAGAGTAATGTGCCCCGTGGTCTCGGGATTGTAGGCTACATTTAAAAAAAAAATACCTGGAGAGGGATACGTTACATTTAAAGAGATAGCACACCCTGAAATTATGTTTGTTTCAATAAAAGCAGACACATGAAAGATGCATGTTAGTGAAGGTTTGATAAAAATCCGTCAAAGGATTAAAAGGTTAGTACGATCTTTTAAAGTTTTGTTTTTGTGACGTCACGTGCGAGGTGCCCTTCCATACCGGTTGTGTGCAGTTGTTTTAGAAATTGTGTATTTTTTTCAGAAGGCAGAATAATCTGCTAATACTCACCATTTAAAATAATGTTTCAATCGAAATAGTATAAAATTGTTTTAATTGATTATATAAAAAGATGAAATAAAGGTGGCAGAAGGCTTCCAGAGGTTATTATTAAGTGTACCTCTATACACTCATGTACCTTGCTAAAAAGGGCCCCTACTTAATAGGTTCATGGTTTAGACCCGCACCATAGCACAAGTTTGCCTCTTGTTCATGATATTTTTTCCTTACAATATAGTCATTATTTTTTTTTTAAATAAAATTTGAAAATCAAATTGTTGTCTTTAGCAATATCTTCGAGATAAAGCAATGCTTTCGCTCGATAGTGATTTGCGTGAATACGGCACTAGCATTATGGTAATCAACTGCTACGCTGAGCCGAGAGCTCATGCGCCAGCTACGTCCAATTACAGTGTAGTGTAATTGAAGATTCACGTTCGTGTTCAAAGCCAAAGGGGAATCTGAAGATTGTTTTAGTGCAATTTTTTTCAGTTTCATGATGGCAAACGTTGGAAAATTGCAAGAGGAAGCGCTCAAGCGGAAAGAACGACTGAAGAACCTGAGGAAGAAGCCAGATAATGACCAGGTAATGCGTTTATGATTATGACATTGAGCGAACCATTAATCTTTCAGTCCCACCAATTCCTATTTGTGTTTGTTTAATCAGGGCTCGGGGCTACAGCCAGGCACCAGCTACAAATACAAACTCCATAGCCCCGTGATTGCTCCCGCGCAGCGGGAGCGTCCTGAGGCCTCGCCACCAATTTCCTTGCATATCTGGTCCGACTACTGAGAAATCAACCCGTGCTCATGAATGAATTGCTCATTTCAAGTACATTTATAACATATAAATGTCTAAATGTACTGAATGTATACCTGAGCTATAAAATTGTTTGAAAATGCTAAGAAACGTTACATATATCCTCTTCACATATGATCATGATCTTTGTAACAAATACGGTCCCCCGAGGCTGCCATCTTGGCTGCTTCTAAAACGTATAGTGTAAAGGGGAACTGGCACATGCGCATAAGTTTTGCATCGCAGCTGCTGTCCGATTCTGAACCACTTAAGTTTAGGTCGAAAACAATTTTTAAAAATGCAACATGGCTTAAATTCATCTTCAAACCAACCCCGGAATTATTCAGGTATATATGTTATGTTAATATGTGCAATAATTTTGAGATTTGAGTTACGGAATTGCTGAATTCAACTAATATAATCACTGCTAATCTCGACTTCCTTGCTTCAAGGCTTCGTGCCCCCCAGCCCGCTCACTGCGTGAGTAACAAACTCCATAGCCATAGGCCGTGTGTATAAAATATGGCGAAACGGCCCAAAACTTCAATAACGTGCAACAAACTCATTTGTCAAAATTACATGAAATCAATCATAAGTCGTCCTTCTTACGTTGCTGTAGATCTAATTTGCTAGAAACACTAAATAAAATAATCGTTTACTCTCAATTTGAAGCAGTTTTTGGAATACAAGGTCCAAAGGTCCCAGCCCCAGGTGTTTAATCTTTGACTGAAATCGCTCTAAATCTTCGTTGTTCCCTCACTTCCGGGTTTGAGATACATAAGGCGCTTCATTAATAGAGTCAGGAAAAGCACTGCCGAAAGTATGTTTTGGATACACATAGCTTTGAACACAATGACCATTCGCGATGTATTCTTGCTAAAATGCTGTGAGAATTTAATTGCGCTATTTTAAATCATGAGGCAAAATAAAATGTTGCACTATCTAAAAATTATTTGCAACATTAACAATGAACTACACACATGTCCTGTTGAATATGCTATCAACTCAGAAAACCAATGAGCACTAACAAGTCTTACGTGAGTAATAACTCAAAGAGATTTGGCTAAAGGCCATGCCCATTGCAATTTTTTTTTTGTATGCTAATAAAGCTCATTTTACGTACCAGCGCAGCGAAGAGTCCATGGCCGAGGAGGGTGCTCGGAACCTGAAATCTTCCATCACAATACCATCTTTGATTGCTTCATCTTTTTTTGATAGATTGAGGGTGGAGATGGCCAGAACAAGAGAAAAGCAGAGACTCTTGGGGAAGATGAAGTCATGTGAGTGGAGTAACCCGTCTTTTTATATAGTTGTTATGATCTTTATAAGTTAACTTAAATATAATCTCCTTTTTGGCTGCTGTAACAACTTTGAAAATAAATCAAATTAAAATTCTACCAAATAAGAATTAACAACACATGATAAGTACACTAAAGCTCAAAGGAATTGGCATAGGGAAAGGGAAGGAGCCGCAGTTTTAAACCGTGGTATATTTTGTCTAGTTCAGCATGAAACACGATGCTTTAGCCTAAAAAGCATCATGTTTCATGCTGAACTGGACAAGATATACCGCGGTTTAAAACTGCGGTTCCTTCCCTTTCTTCTCTTTCCTTTTCGCTATACCAATTCCTTTGAGCTGTAGTGTACTATGTAATTTTCTTTAATTTGTCAGAGTCCTTAACTGGTTTGTAAATAATGACAAAGACAAACTTTTTAAGTCCCATTACTCTAAAGCCCACATGATGGATAACTTTTAAAAAAAAGTTTTGATAAGAAGGAATTTGTGTTAACATAGTTTGTTTCTATTCCCCCGAACAGAAAGCCAGTCTTCAAGAACTACAAGCCAGAAGATACATCATTACACGAACATGTTGGGCCCAAAGCTGAAATTCCTAATGGTAAATTCACAGTATGTTTATAGCCTAGTAATAATTGTCATGCAGTTTTATGCAGTTCAGTATCATATAACCAACTATTGTGTTTGACATCAATCAATGGTTTCAACAGGTTTTAATATTTATGCGTTGTCATCACTATGAAAATGGTCTTTTGAAAGGCGGACAATATATAAAGGGGTCCCTTTTAAATTCTCTTTGTGTAACAAAAGACCATGTTGTAGTGCATGCTCCAATATAACAACAGCCTGCATGAGATTATATACTGGAACCTGTTATGAAAAGGTGTCCGGTCTCCCACCATTGAAAAATTTAACTATAATACATAGAATCATGCAGTGGTCTTGGAGTGATAAAATGCCTTTTTAAAATCTTTTTATATCTGTGAATTTCCAAGGACATTCAACTTTTTAAAAGTAGTATTTAGTTTTTAATGATGTAAGTAAGGTGCCATGAATATGGCTGCTTTGGGGTGGGATCTTATTTCATATTTTCAAAACATTGTTCAGAATTACAGACTTGCTGACTTACAAATGTATACTAGTGGTTGTCACACTCACTCTGGGAATTAATCATTATCATTGTTCAACATCTATTTTTCCATTGTTGTTAGATGATGCTATCCAGTCTGTCTCTAAAGTGTGCAAAGCATGCCACACCACACGGTCTTGGGCCGGCTACCTCAAAATTAAAAAAAACAAATGTCAACTTCTTTCTCATCTCCTTGTTATAATCCTGTATTACCCCAGTCTTTATCTCATTAGTGATTGACAACAAACCCTTGGAATAGACAATTGCTGCATCTGAACACCTACCTCCCCTCCCCCCACCCCAATAGAAATAAATATAAATGCAAGCTTAGTATGGATTGATTAAGCTTTTTTTCTGATGGTGAGGCTTATCATTAAAAGTGTAATGAAAACAGTTCAGTTTCTCACCAATTGAAGGTGTGTGTTAAAGAGAAACCTTAATATTGCATCGATAATGTTTTTCCTTCCTCTCTCCCTCTCTATCATTTCTATTATGTATCTCAACATTGCATTGATATTTCCCCCCTGATTTTACAGTTATTCATTTAGCATTCCCATTATACACAATAGGAATATAACAATATGACCCATGAATAAATGATATACTGTACTGACCCTACTTTTTCCTCTCCCTCCCAGTGGAGGAGCAGGTGCAGGACCAGCTGCAGGCTGCTGTGGCGGCGCCCGTGGTAGAGGAGGTGGACATTGTGAACCTCGCACCCAGGAAGCCAGACTGGTTAGTACATTGTACATCAACTAGCATCCAGTGACGTTTTCTCTTGCCTGAGAAATTCTCTGTCATTCAAGGGGTTTTTATGGCATAACTCATTCTTAACGAAGGGCATTTTAAACATTAACTGATCACTATTTGTTTTTTATAAGTGGAAACATTTTTTTTTTACAAAGCAGATTTATATTTTTAAAAAGTGGATGGCACATTCCATTGTAAAGTAAAACATTGTTTTCAAGCATCTTTAAGAGCAAATATGTGATTTGATCCTGTCCAGTGCATGGCCACTTTGAAGATTTAGTGAATATTTCACCTTTATTCCACATCTGAAAAACTATTTTGAAGAAGGAAAATAGCAGTAACACCACAAAAAAACAAAAAAACAGATCCATCTTCAGCAGAGATTGATGCTCTCTACTTTGAGGCATCGTTATGATATTTGATACAAAATCCCCTAAATGTGGCACAGAATGAGTTAAAGGTAAGGGAAAGAAGTAGCAATTTATGGAAAAAGTCACATGATTATGCCCAAAGTGCTCTGCTGTATTGCACATTTGGATTACATTTGATTTCCATAACTTTATCATGTCGTGATGATCCTTTCCTGTGATTCTAGATCGTACAAGGATGAAATCTGAAGTCGTAACAGAACATCTCCTCCATAATCATTGGTATCTCTATCTGCCCAACTACAAATCCTTACCTCCAATAGCATGGCCGATCTCCTCCATCCCCCACTCCGAGATAAAATGTGATACTTATGCCTCCGTCACAAAGTGGCCAGATATCATTATGTTACTTTTTATTTCATTAACAATGTATGACAGGACAATTAACTGATTATATTGGGTCAGATAGGTCAAAGGCAAATTGTAACCTTTTGTGTGATCACTTGAGATCAATTTGAACATACATGGTATAATGATAAGATATGACAGCACATGTATTTGGTGTCAGTAATGTCAAAGGACATAGATCATGGTCAAATAATGAAATAATATTATTTACATAATGATTGTGAAATATTTGATCAAATATCATCAATCTTGGTTCAATGATGTATGTCAGGTCTTTTTCAAGTAAGTTGTATGTCATAGCTAAATAGCAAGTTTTCTAGACATTGGACAATAAACTTTTACAATTTGAGATTGTGGTAGGGTCGGTGTTTGTTGAGTTAAAATTGACACCTCACTATCATACTCCCTACCAAAGAAAACTCACACATTATCACTTCTTATGCCCCCTTGATCCGTCTGTATACATACATGGCCATGTGGGTTTGATTGAGTCCATTTCTTGTCTTGACTGGATAAACAGGTTTGCTATGTCAGTAACTTGCCTTCTTATGTCTTGACTTTGGGAATGATTTCCGGCCAGTCTGTGGACAATATACATTCTATACATTCCTGTCCTGGCCAGCTGTGCCACATCATTTGCTATTTTGTTGGTTTCTTGGCATTATGCTGTATGCTGTCACTTCTCCTTTATGACTGTTTTTGTGTGTAATGTCATTTGAAGGTTGAATGTGTTCCTTCCTGTCTGACAGCATTCCAGGTTAGTAATAAGAAAAAGAGCACACATTGTCATAGTGTATGGGACAATACCTGAAGTTTCTGGCATAAAACTTTATAGTAGACTGCCTATTTAGACGGACTGTCATAGCTTTATAACAAATCAAATATGTAGGAGAATTTGTGATATTGATTGCTAATACTTAAGAATTTTCTTATTTGTATTGTTATTTTATCATTGGCATTGTGGCTAATCTGCTTGTATTATTTTATTTCTTTTATATATTGTTTTGATAAATAATTACAACATAAATTCATGAAGAAGTTTTCCCCACACTAAATGAATTTTTAAAGAAAATTAATGTTTTTTCATGCTTGTTTTTGTCTTTTATCATTTTACAGGGACTTGAAAAGAGATATTGCTCCAAAACTTGAGAAGTTGGAGAGGAGAACACAGAGAGCCATTGCTGAATTGATAAGTAAGTACATTCAAATAACACATTGATGTAATAAAATGCTGTCAGTCACACCTAAAGAGGTTATTTCCCCCATCTCATAGCAGGGATGGGTATGTGCCTGCCCTCCCCTCACCATATCTTTGCCAGAAAAATGACAAAAAAATCATGAAAATCATGTAAGGACAGATCTACATATGAAATCAAATTCAATTATTTTGGACTTATCAAATGTATGCTCATTCTATACATATTTTTTTTACGTTAATAGATTTGGTGTTTCGCATCTCCAATTCTGCTCATAATGTGAGCAACAAAAATTGGGCGAAACAATACAATGTGGAAAGTTTTTTTAGAAACATACATTTGTGTAGGTATATTACACAATAGCATGTATTTGTGCAAATTGGTGCCATGAAATATTTACCATGTGCAAATGCAATCCAAGCAGGGGTCCAGCTTATGATAAAACCTAGGCTACCTGTACTGCAATATCTTTCAGTCACAGTCAGAAAATTAAAATAACCCATCCTCAAATGTATTTGACAACTCTCTAGGAGCAAACAATTCAATTCCAAACCAGTTTAGAGCCCAATAAGCTAAACAGGAAGATAGGGATACATGTCTTGGCTTATGGAATCAAGATGTAGGATACCGGTAAATCTTAGGGGTTAGAAAGGCTTGTACTTGTGAGCCAGACATTTATATTTGATTCATGCGAAGCTCACCTCTATCCCCACATAATCCCTTTGTTTCTAATTGTGCACCCATGCTATGGAATGTTTTCATCAGTCAACTGTATACTGCAGTATATTTTGTTTGCCAAGAAGTTTGATTGTACATTGTATTGCGCTCTTGGCTGTGTTCCACCAAAAAGTTCTCTATGGCTGTACTATATGAGAATGTTGACGGAGTTAAAGTGAAATTGGCAAAGCTTGTGGACTCTTTCAGTCGTTACCAAACCAACGTGTTTAAAATAGAGCAAAAAAATAGCGCCTGACCCGTCATTTCCTGGCAACTTATTTCAGGCCTCTGCTGTGATGATTCGCCCAACTGGTGTTATTGCTTAAAGATTGTTTTTATCCGTTTTTCCCCTTAATGAAGGGGAGAGGTTGCAGAATGCTAGCGAGGATGATGTCATCGCAGCGATATCCACAAACACAGAGGCGAGCCAGCGAGAACAGGCGGCGTATGACTCGGATTCAGATTAACCCATGCTCTCCTAGACTATTTACTGAGTTCCACTAAATGACTTGGCCTCAATACAGGCTGGATGAACAGGGTTAACGGAATGAGAATGTGGACTCGTGGAAGGGCATGAGGATGCTCTGTGCGCGATATGACTGCTAAGAAGTTATCGTTGGAAACCGAGATAAAGCAGCAAAGACAAGCGACACAATGTGATGATTCCCCAACATTGTGCCTCTGAGGCATTGACATGCAGGTGTATGCACATGTAGGTATGTCACTGCAAGGTTTTGGTGTGCTAAGGTACAGGACTGAGAGATGTGAAGAGGGACAATAAAGCAACATCACTGACAAAGGATATCACCTTATGTGTTAAGATGAATCATTTAAAGTGGCTGATATATGATAATATGAATTCCTGCATATCTTTCTGTTTCATCCTATCCCGCATATGCCTGTCACAACAAAGGCATGAACTAGGCATACCAGTATTCTGTCCATTATATGTATGAATCTGGGAAGAAGCTCGCAGCTTGTTCCTTAGACATTTCCATCACTGACAACATGTCAGACAAATTCTGCAAGGAGCTTTTATTATGCACTAGAGACCAAAGAGTGCCATGGACATGCAGTGCTGTGCAATTCGCTAATAAGTGTGTGGATACTTCATGTATTTGGGAAATGGAGATTTTGGACATCTTGTGACAGGGTGCTGTGATTTATGGATTGCTTCACCTTTTCACAGAATCTTCACATTTCTTCAAGGCCATTCACACTGTACCTACTTAATTATCTTGTGTACTGCTTTGGTTCGTGTTCACACTTGGAAATCTGTGCAATTTCCTTTGTTAGAACCACAAGGGCATTTTGTTTTACCAATCTAAAACAATTTTATCCTGCTTTGACAAAAGAAACAAATGATGAGTCACTCACATTGGGGGTTTTAGATGTACTTACCATGCCTTATCAGTTTGGAAAAATCTAGAAAGTAGTACATCTATTTGAAGGTTAAATGAAAATGATATTGTACGTTTCCCTGTAGACCAGTTGTTTTGGTGAAAGAATTATGTACATCTTGCTGTTATTGTCTAAACAGTACTGTACTATAAAAAGGGAATGGACTCTCCGAATTCCATTCCAAAATTGACTATGGTTTTGCCCCTGTATGTACAGGTAGATTATCTTTCAGAATTTTTTTTTTTATCATAACTGCCTTAGTTATCACAGTGGTCATTAATCAAACTGTGTACATCAATTACATTGAAAGATGAGTGGTAATACTTTTCATTTAGAGTCAAGAAGACCTGTCAATTTGCTGTGGTGATAGAGAACAAGATGATCATATGACCGTACAAGCCTGTGTCAAAAGTGCTCTTCCAAATACTTGTACAGTGTTCAATGTATTGTTGAATAAAAATACACATATATGTAAATATGTAAATTCAAGAAATAGTAATATGACTTTTTTCCTATTTGTTCTCAAACTTTGTAGTGTGTGTGTATGTTGTATGTGCGTATAAGGATACCTGTATTTGCGTTTGTGATAATTTTGTTGTGTGTCTATGCTTTGAACCTAGTGTGTGTACCTTGTTTTACCTTGTAGAAGTGTCTATGTACACACTCTTTCATTAAGGTACTGTTTCATCTTGTGTAAATCATGTACCATTTTCGTAATGAATTCAAATCTTAAGCACGTCGTTCAAACAATACGCTACTCATGGTAACCTCAAAGCTTGTCCAAGGCAACAACTAATATCCAGTGTGCGTGCCACCAATTGAAAATGAATCACAGAATACATGTGCATGTGCGCAGTTAGGGGAAAAGTTGTAAACACATTACGAAAATGGTCTATTCCCACAGTCGTCCGTTGTTGATCACCATCCAGCTGTCTCTAATGTGTTTATCTCAGCAGCTTTCCTCTGTTGACAAAATAACATGGTCTTGCAATTGTCTTTGTGCTTTTTGCCAGCCGATAGCTATTATTAACTGCACAATCAACGCTGAGAGCCATTGTGCAGCATCCCTTGCGTTGCCAGGTTTTGTGCATTGAATGAGCCCCCACTCAATCTGTCTCACACTTTCTGTCTTCCTTCCTCTTTTGCCTGTCTTCCTCATCCTTTCTCTCTCACTCTCATTGGGGAAGCACTCGTTATTCCGAAGGTTCGTTATTCCGAACAAGTGCTCCGATTAACGAACCCTTCTTTGTTTTCGGACTAACGAGCATCGAGGTATTGGCAATTTACGTGTTTCGGAATTACGAACCTTCGGAATAAACGACCCTTCGGAATTTCGAACTGTAACCCTCTCATTATCACCCCTCTCTCATTTTCTCTCACGGCTCCTGGCGATAAGTCATATTTCACTCCTCACCCTTTTCCATCTCAGTTTGTAAAGACGTTCCGCCGCCCCACCACCCGGTAATGTGTAGCTGGCCCCTTTCCATGCCATAAAGTGGCTAATAGTCTGCGAGGTGATTAATGCAACCAATCATAATGGGCTGACCTAGATCCTACACTTACTGTCGACTCTCCAGCCGACGCAATGCGTGTGGACGGTTTCCCCCTCTGAGCTCTCGGTTGCAGTTAATTGCCAAAGAGCACAGACCGCAGTGATTTAAATGTACTTATTAAGGCTCGTGATGTTTGTTGTTGGTGATTTAAAAACAATACACGCTACTCGCTTCGAAGAAATGGTCTTTTAAAGTCATTATTGCGTATTGAGATGAAGTGTCTCCATCTTAATGCCATAATCACGAACAAATTGGCCCAAGATTGTATACAGAACGAAGATGCCGTTACAGAGAGTTTGCATGGATTTGTTTTATGTTTCATATCAAAATCGTTGAGAGAAATGTTTGCATTTACAATAAGAAGACTGCAGGACTTAATTTTCCCCAAGATTCTATTAGCAAAGAGCTCATTTCGATGATGTACATGAACCCTCCCCTTCACACCTTACATTCACGGAGACTCGTCAAGATTCGAACGAGGAAGATGAGGATAGGGGTAGAGAAGAAAAGCGTTATTAGAAGAAACAACAATAAGAGGGGGTTGATATAAGCGGGGAGGGACGCGGTAAACACGAGAACAGAAAGAATAGGGAGAAGGGTGCGTAGGTTGAAGTATGTACAGTGTACATGTACATGTATATGTATGTATGATTATGTATGGATATGTGTAGGGCTATCATGGGCGGAAATCGCTCCCCGAAGGTGGAGGGGACATGTTTTTCCTCAAGAAGTAGCTGGGGGGGGGGGGGGGGGGGGGGGGGTTATGACGTTTTTCGAAAAAATTTATACACGGACGAAAATAGTGGGGGGGGGGGGACATTTGATATTGTTCCCCCCCCCCTTTCGAAATAGTGTGTGTGTGTGTGTGTGTGTGTGTGTGTGGGGGGGGGGGGGGGGTTATGAAGTTTTTCTAAAAAAATTTATACACGAACGAAAATAGTGGAGGGGTTGACATTTGATATTGTGTCCCCCCCCCCCCCTTCGAAATGGTGGGGGTGGCACGACCCCCCCCCCCCGTCCCCCCGGGATTTCCGCCCATGAGGGCTATGCATTAAAGTGTGTACATGTTGATGTGTTTGTTTGTACATGTGTATGTATCTGTGTATGTCTTGCATGTACGTTTACATGTGTGTAAATACGTTCAGAAATACTACCGCGTTTACATGAGAGTAAGTTACCACGTTATTACCAGTCGTCGGCATGCAGAACAACACGCCCATGACAACAGGCATACGGATATCAGAGTCGGTATGACGCACCTTTTCTAAACCCCAGAAGAGACCGTTCAATTGTTTCACTACATACTCTCGAATGAGTTTTATGTCAACCGCTTTTGACACATTCAAGAGCTCGGATTACATCGATAAAGATCTGGAAACCCCCTAAAATTGTCAGCAATTGTGGTCGAAAAGAGCAGATTCCGATAGACAACAGCATGGGGTCGTAAAAGGTCGATGCATGGCATCACTTCTGTGTCTGCCGTATCTGTCATTATTCACTTCGGAATCCGACAGTTTCAAGATCAAAACCATCCCGTAGTCTGTTCAGGATTAAATCACAATTCCCTTACCAAACATGGTAAACAAAAGGTAATACGGAAGATGTTGATCATCGTGGTAGCAATATCGCTAAAGTAGTAATCTTTTGCAACTTATGTAATCTTTTAAACGTCGCAATTTTTTCAGTTTGCCTTGTATTGAGACAAAAGATTACTACTTTAACGAAAATGTATCGTATGAAATGGATGTTTTACAAGTTCAAAATAACGACTCGGAACAACTTGAAAGACAACATTTATAAGCTTTTTACTGCATATTCTTTATTATGGACTCATGATGAACGAATCAGATTATAGTCACGACGATATTACCATAACAAATGTTGTTTTCGCATCTTCTGATATAATTACGGACTTCCCTGCAAATCATTTCCTACTGGCAAATCCAAAAAGACAACATGAAATAATTGAATGATTATTATTCCATAATTGTAGTCCCTTTAATCAGATTCGGGTTGTTGGCAATTGACCTTGCACGTTTAGAAATATTTTCCCCCAAAAATACATATCTTTACAACTTTAGCACCACGAATTAGAACATAATTGTACATGGACGACTGCACAGGAAATTCAAGAAAGTCATCTCAACTGTTCTAAAATAAAATGTAGGTACAACTTTTCGATTCATTGCTAGTATAGCCTGCGAAAATTATTTTAACCACCTCTACTAAATTATATAATATATCTTGTGAAAGACTTTTGAATAAATATATTGACTGATATACATACATTTCTGGCGATAAATGAATTGCTTTTAACATTCTCATCAACATAAAACTCTGAAAATTAATACATTGCCATTTAAACTCTTCCATGCAGCTAAGCTGAACTTTATAACTGCAGAACGCGTATTGCACTTGGTATGAAGAAATACTTGGCAATAAATAATTGTATTAATGATTAAATTGGAAGAATAAACAGGATCCATCTCCTCCCTTTATCTCCCAAATCCTCTATCATGCTAATACCATTCCCATAATCCCTTTATGCCTATATATGCCTAAACCTACTTTGAAGGCACAACCTCTTGAATGTCAATCACATTATTCAGTTAATCTGTGAGTCTGGATGAATGGTTTTAAACCTGTAGAATATAGTGTCTGAGACACAACTTCCAACTCAACACGCCAGTCTTTACATACAGACACATGTTTGAGAAAGCGGCTGGACATGAGTCTATGTATTCAGACTAGCCTGGCATCCAGGCTGCTGGGCATTATTTTGTAAACCAAACTATTCAATAGAGGGGCCTGACTGCAGTAGACTAGTCATGCTCATTTTTCTCTCCGGGGACTCAGAATATGTAAAATAATGACAAAGAGACTAATTTTAGAACATTCAACTCCTTTTTTTTCAGTTCGGATCATAAATTAAACCAGCTGGAGACCAGACTACCTGTAGAGTAGCACATGTAACTACTTTAATTATTCATGTATAGTCCTTTTCACTCAACAGCTGACCCGGGATTCCTTCGCAACTTTCAAGGTCAACGTGTCTCAATCACGCTCTGCCCTACCCTATACCACCTGTGGCCAGCACGCGCTGACACGCAATTAACTACTTCCAGTGCAGCTCTATCATGTAATGTATGTATGTATCCATGATTTTAATGAGAAAATCGTGGAAAAAACAAGATCCCGCAGAAAAGTGCACAAAACGGGATATGTTCATACAACCTTATTCGTGTATGTATGGCAAGTCTTTATGTCAAATTGATATGGATGATTAAAACCGAAAATCATTAAAATGAAAACGTTCTAAGAAATGTTGTTGTAAGTAAAGAAAAAAAAAACAGTTACGATTTTAACTGTATCGTTACCATTAGTATAGATATATGTATCAAGTCATTAGATTTTCAAGGCCTGGTAATATTAGGGTTAAAATATCCTAGCTTATCTGTGTATCTTCAAAACGATAGCGCATTCCTCTCTGAGTTGTCTGGTTGTATTGTTGTACAGTAGTACTGAGCTTTGTGTTTGGCATCATTGTAAAAAGTGATATTTAGCTCTATACGCTGAGTATTTTTATCTATTCATGAGGAGTCATAACGAGAGTCATGATCATTATACTAATGATTTATAGATGTAGTATTGTCATGATGGTGGTGTTTGTTACAATCCACTTTTGCCGATGAGTATTATTACATTTTTATAAGCTTAGAGTTTGTAACATTTTCTCACGTCTCAGGTAAGCAAATTGACTACAGTATCTGCAAATCATTTGAATCCTTTCTGTATCATAAAGCAAATAAACCATCGCCTACTCAAGGTTAATTAAACCAGGGCGGTCTAAAACTTACATCTCCCTGATTAAACCATGCATGCGTCGTCTTGTGAAGATGAAGCTAATGACCAAAGTGTCTGACCTTTCCATCTACCCCACATCCACTGCCATTAGCTCACCCCGCCTCAAGCACGTTAAGTATTCGCCCAGATCGTCTTGTGCGATTAAGGGCTTTCCACAACATCTATGAATAATGATATCGTCAGTTCTTTCCGCACGGAACTGGGTCGATCTTACCGCGACTTGTAACTGCAGGGAACATGGCTTGCAGATCGTCATGTAAGTAACGTGTTATAGCTTTAACCCCCTGAGTGCCAAACAAAACACTGCGCAATGGATAGCCTAGTCTCAAGTCTGTTTCGCATTTCGAAACCAAACTATTCAATAATGGGGTCTGGCTGCAGCCTACTTGTGTAGGCCTATCATTCTTGAGTTCTTCTCTAGCTCCCACAAGAGGAAAATGATTAATGCCCCTTTTTATGTGCGATCAGACTTACCCCGCTTCAGAAGCGGGGTAACTTTAGCTCGGGGAGACTCCATATTTTAGATCAGATACGTTTAACCATGGACCAACTGGAATCCAGGGTAAGCAATGGAGTGTGTATAGTGACTGCATCAGCTCAGCTCAGCGGTGGGATATTTTCGTTCAAATTGTTGCTGCTTTTGATTGAGATCGATACACTGTAAGATAGAGGTTCAATGCCTAACGATTTCGGATGCGTGTTTATTGATAAATTAACGTTGGCAAAGAAAGATGGTGATTTAAAGTTCATAATGTAAGATTCCATGTAGACTCTCAAATCTTACCATATTTGGGTGGTATAGGGGGCGGGTGAAGCCCGCGGTAAAGTTGGCAACCCTGAACTTCAACATGACAGGGAGAGGGGGAAAAGACTTGAATATGGCACATGCGATCAAGGCACTGGGTTCGCGAAGGAAACAAACAGGAATAGGTTCTGAATCACCCCAGCGTGATGGACGTGAAGTTTCTATAAACAAGCTGCAAACTGCGCTGCTTGGGGGAACGAGCAAAGAAGGAAAGTTGGAGCCTATCCAGGAGTATCACTCAATCAAACATTTAAAGGGATAAGCGTGGTCGGTCATCCATGGGTGATTTAAGCAACCATTCGTTCACTAAAGGTCTCGAAATTGTACGAGACCGTACGCGAATGCAATCGGTATCAGCCTCATCGTTGGCGTGTTCAAGCTCGCTTCACTTGTCATGCACGTATATACGCGTATAGGTGTCGACTGGCAAAAGGTGTCAAATTCTCCCTTGACTGGAAACCCCTTAGGGCACGTCCACATGGAGGAGATTTCGCCGCTACCGCTTGCCACAACAACACATTTTCCAAAGGATTTGATGCATGTTCTCACCTCTTGCGGACGGATGAATCGCATTGGCATTCACGTATTGTTAGGCGAAGGATTTTCAGTCTTTGCCGCGGCGGGAAAACCCTCGCGTTAAAGTGCAGGCGTCGAGCGGTAGCAGGAAATTCGTCACCATGTGGACGTTCCTTTACAGTGATTAATCTTTATGCTGTTGCAACGTAACTACAAGTTTCAAGGTTACAAATAGGGTCCCACCCCAACCCCTAGTGGTCACACACGAGCCCCTACCTTACACAACGACTGGGGGCTTCCCTGGGATTGGATAGCCCTCCCCACCCCCCTTCCCCTCTCAATTCTCTGGAGATGTTGCATGCTTTAGACCGACTTATGTTGAAACTGACTTTAATGGTTTCGTCTGGCCTGCATGCCCTGAAATCTTGTATCGCATTGATTGTGCATTCATGTTCTAAATATATTTTGTGCATGGGCATGATGAGTGAATTTTTGTCAACGCTATTTTGTAAACGTCCTTTGATGAAATGTATTAACATTAGTATGAATGCTATAGGC
Source organism: Arbacia lixula (assembly GCA_963669155.1). Lineage (NCBI taxonomy): Eukaryota > Metazoa > Echinodermata > Echinoidea > Arbacioida > Arbaciidae > Arbacia > Arbacia lixula. The sequence continues at coordinate 10,463,900 of OZ022576.1, read as the reverse complement.
TATCTCTAATTCAGATATTTTCCAGCGACATCTTCAAAAGTATTTTAGTTTAATACATGTATAATGCGTCGATATGCCTAGGTATCTAATGAAATATGTTGATACTGCCTTTGCCTTTTTGTTCAATATTTTCGTAATGAAATTAATTAATAAATTATTCGGGACTGTACGAAATCTAGAGCCAGTGTTTCTAGGCATTTTTTCTACCCCCTTCTTCTCACTGACACGAAGACATGTAGTTGATAGCATACATGGTTATGTATGCCCGTGACCATGGACGAATGTAAGATTAATATTAACATGGAGTGGTGGCTAGAACTACGCTTTTGTTCTCGCAGGTTTCACCTTGAAATATCTATTCGGACATACATAATTAAGTTTTACAGGAGCTCCTTAATGATATGAGAATGATGCAGTCTATCCCATGCGTATCCACAATATCATCATACGAAATGATCAGTGCGAGAAAGGTAGACCATCCATTCTGTATGTTCTGTCATTTTTGTATTGACAGCAGTGTGTACTTTGGTTTCCATCGAAGGCTTAAAATCACAATATTCACCCAATAAACGTGACCTATGGTCTTTCCCCTTGGCGAATGTAGAGTTAATTCACCCTCACCCCATCCCCATTGCCACCCCCCCCCCTCCCCCTCCTCCATCTCCCCACGCTACCCAGTCAATAATTTTATAAAAGCGACGTGCAAAAGCGACAAACTCAATATATTCGTCGTAATTCCTGCAGAACCCAATAAAACTCCATGTTCTGTTATTGCATGTCCTGAAGCTGCATATCTGCTTGGTAACGCCATGTTCCGATTGCAATAAAAATGTGCAATAAAGCTGGGATATCACCTGGCTGAAGCTAGACACGGTAGATCGCACGAATGCGGGCGCCGCAGCGGTCTGTTTTCATAGTTTGTCTTTTCAATAACAGGAACTCCAGACAACACTTACCGATAGATTTTGGCGCGTAAAGTTGATCGATTTGGGTTGATACGAATAGAACAATAGATACAATGGTAATAATGGTGACGGAGTGATCCAGTTGAAATAAAAATATTACCATCGCTTTTGAAAGGAAATTAAAATGCTCCGTTGTATTCTTCAATTGACAAACTTGCAGGAGCAGCGCGCCGTTTTCCAATAAAGATCATCATCTCATTGATAACTTAATCGATCATACCGATAGCCGAACAATATGAGGGCGATCAGAATCATGACGTCATCAGAGGGGAGGAAGAATATAACCTCGCGTTATCTAATGCAGATGATCCGATGAAAGAGAGGCGACGTAAAGAATGGCGTCCAGTGCTCCTCACCAACAACTTTCCTCAATCGTCATCCATTTTGCCATGCTTCAAATACCGTATACATAGTATAGCAGTTTCCATGTTCAAAATGGCGAATAAGATCATCCTCTTTTTCAATACATTGACAGAGGTATACCATAATGCAATTAACACGATTGTAACGTAGATATTTTCTTGTTCATCACATTACAAGCACATGGATATACAGCATGATCGTCACATGAAAAGGCGATGGGCAAGCGGGGGTGGGGTGGGGTCGGGGTCATACTGGATCGCCTTGTAGTCTCATCGTCACTATCGTGTTCGCGTGGGCACTGTCATGTTGGTGGTTGGCATTATTCGAGTTCGCTGCTCCATCCAGGCCCCTGTCATGTGATTCCATTAATGTTGGGTTGTTATTTCCTCCGGGGGCAGCGCCCGGTCTCTTCAGTTCTACGGGCGTTGAACTTCCCTGTATCGACCCCTCGGCATCGGCGACTGGGATCACGTCAATCTCTCTGCACGTGTGAAAGAAAAGAGGAAAACAACGTGGCTGTCACAAATTGTCATATAGTTTTGAATAAGCGCAAATTAAAACATCACACAAGATATATGAAAAATGTGTGTGTGTGTGTGTGTGTGTGTGTGTGTGTGTGTGTGTGTGTGTGTGCGTGAGTGTGTGTGGGTGGGGGTGCGGGTTGTGGGCGGGGGGGACCTCATTTACTTTATGCGTTTGGTTGTAGTTCATAAGACCTTTTACTTTCACTGGACGATGCTGAATGCAATCCTTTGTGTATGATTTGATTTGGGAACACATTTATAACACCTTTTTTTTCGCAGAGTAAATGAGGAGCAGGCTAGTCATCCAAGCGTATGTACAATTTTGCATGATACATGATATGTATTCATAACATCAATCACTTCATGCTTACACGTTACGTTAGTAGCCGTTTTGAGTCACATTCAACATGTTCAACAATGGTCGATATACATTCATTAAACCACATTTACCACACTTCATTTTCTTTGATCATATACGTGGTTGAATGTCATTCCATTTCTTGAGATTCTTGACAGCGAAGTACAGGCCTCATGCACGACGGAGGCCGCAAAATAAACCTCCTAATTGTTTACATGGTTTTAAGCATGCTGTGATAAAAGCTTCTCTTCTCTGCCTCTCTCTGTCTTACTCTCTTTATATGCCTTTCTTTATATGCCTGTCAGTCTCTATCTCTTTCTCCCCCCTTTCTCTCTCTCTCTCTCTCTCTCTCTCTCTCTCTCTCTCTCTCTCCTTCCCTCCCTCTCTCTCTTTAGCTCTCGCTCCCATTGCCTCTCCCCACCCCTCTCTTCCATTCGACATTGTTCTATCTCCGCCTTCCTCTCCCCTCCGTTTCAGTTTCTCTCCGCGTGTCTCGATGCCTGTATGTCTGTTCTCCGCCTCTATAATTTTATCTTCCCCATTCTACACCTATCTTTCCGTTCCACCATTTCTGTCTCCGCTTCTGTCTGAATCTCCTTGATTCTACATCTACACGATTCTCCTCGCCTCTCTCTCCCTCTCTCTCTCCCTCTCTCTCTCTCTCTCTCTCTCTCTCTCTCTCTCTTTCTGTCTTGATCTGTATACAATATTTATTGCATGTCTCTGGTTCTATTCTCTACAAGACATATTCTCCATCTATTTCTCACTTTCTGTTTCAACTTCCTCTCTCTATATATGTGCATCTCACTGTCTCTGTCTATGTGATTATTTCTCTCCCTTGTCCCTTCTCACTCTACCTCTCCGTTTGCATGTCCCTGACGTGCGATCAATTAAGACAGTAGGCACTGGTTTGACCAGGGTACCATCAATCGAATAGCATTGTACATACTCTTTCACATTATTGTTCCTTTAAAACTACCTCGAGCAAGTCAATGCGTAGTATAGGCATGATCTTTGAATTCGTTTTGTGCAACGGAGATACAGTACACTGGATCAAATCAATATCATTTCATGTTTCAAATACAGTACTCAAAGTGATGGGGGCATGGGAGGGGCAGGGGGAGGGGATTTGACAACAAATCAGTTGCAATGTTTCATGTGCACTTGGTTTGTTGCGTTTCATGAAGTACATCATACAGTGTGTTACACGTTATATATTACTCATGTTACTTGAAAACTGAGACTGGTGCATTCGCCGCACGATTAAAAATAGACCGAGCTATCATGGCTACGTTGGCAGGCAGAGGTGATTCATAGCAGCACACGTGTGTGTAGCTCGTAAACAGAACGATACGCAACACATGCTCTAGCAAATCAGGAACATCCATGTACGCTTAAAATAACACGCAACTTCTTTAGAATGTCATCTAGCAACATTACGTCACTGGCCCGCTGTACTTTCCTACTACACAATATGCACTCATGTTTCCTATGATTAATTTTACAGTTTGTTATTATAAGATTCATCTTAAAATAACACGCAGCTTCTTTGGAATGTCATCTAGCAACCATACGTCACTGGCCCACCGGACTTTCCTACTACACGATTATGCACTTAATACTCATGTCTCCTTTAATTAACTTTACGGTTTGCTATTTTAAGATTCGTTTTAAAATAACACGCAGCTTCTTTAGAATGTCACCTATTAACATTACGTCACTGTACTTTCCTATCCCACGGTATGCAGTTTGTATAATTCAGTTTCGAAATATGAATATATGAATATTGCTGGCAGTATGTCAAACCCATAACATGTATTCTACATAGATTAAAACTTACTAAAGCATTGCGGCGATATTCACGAAACCTTTCTAAGCGTCGTCAGTACCTAAAAGCCCTGTATTTCGTTACTTTGCTAGTTTAGTCCATTTTGGTATTCATGAAATCTTACTAGCAGTAGTGACTTCTACATTTAAATGCCAACCTGACTGTAACTAATTTATAAATGTACTGTAAATACAAGCTAAGTCTAGCTTGGAAGAATTGGCATTCATGAAACCTTTACTAGTGCTAGTTACATTCTAAATAAATGATTTTCTTAACTTATTACAGTTGATACATGGCTGTTCTAAGTCAGTAGGAAGGAACTCTGTCATTCTCTCATTGACGAGCTGCCAATCTGCCAATATAGTGGGAAGAATTGCGGAACTAGAGGAATTTATGTGTGTTATATGTAGAGAACAGGTTTTACGGGAAAAGATGAAGAAGAGGAACCCACTGGGAATATTCAGTGATCTTTCGATGTGTACAAAGATGACATGTTGTCTCAAATAGCTGCACAAGCATTTCTCCCTTCTATAATACGGAAACGACCATTCAGTGTCATTCGGCACGTAATAATTACATTCCACACATTCAAAACACATTTATAAACTCATCTCTTTGCCAATTACATTATATAATTTATAGCTCACAATTCCTTGTTGATGCAAGTGAAGTATATGAGCGTGTTCTAATGTTAATACATTTTATTTTGTTCGATTGTTTATAAATGTATGATGTTATAATAGGATGTTGTATTCAAACGTAGAGAAGAGACAGGGAATAAAGAACTCCATAGCCTAGACACTGGGTTAGTCGTTTGGTAACCATGATCGAAAGTTTAAAAATTCTACAGAACCGTGTTTACATGTATACTTTAACATTTTTTTTTTTTTTGGTTAAAACACATCTAGTTTGTAATCAACCCCTGGATCTATTCCGCATATTGTGCATTGGAAACAGCAAGCCTAGCGTGATCGGACGGGCGGGTTGGGAGAGAGGGAAGGAGGGAGGGAGGGAGGGAGGAAGCGTGGGGGGGGGGGGGAGGGGGGGAGAGACAGAGGGAAGGGTACGAAGGATCCCAAGGGTAGGATGGAATGATTTGTGGGGGAACATTCTGGCAGCTGCGCGCTCCAGTTGTGTCGCGGTTCGCGTGGTTCGCATAGCGCTGAGGAGGATCCCGCATTTACCAACGTATATTCTTGACGGTACATTAAGTCCCAAATCGTTGCCTGGATTTACGCGGTTGACGGGTCGAACGAACCGTGCACAAATTTTGAGCAGACTCTCGTCTGAGGATGCCTATTTCCTTTGCTATTTTTTTCTAATAATTGGATGGGTTTCTGTTTGTTTAGTGTTCTAGTCGAAATGCAAATCAGCTTTGGCGAGAGCTATCTACCTATTAGCCGGTAGACATCAATTGATTCCAACCGTAATTTATCATTTTAAACTTAGGGCGTGGGTGGATCATATATACACATGCGTTTGTATATCACTTGTGTATGCATGCGGAGAGAAAATGAGATAAAAGGAAACATTGAAGGTGAAAGAGACAGAGAGAGAAAGGGAGGGAGGGAGGGAGTGGGAGAGGGAGAGAGAAAGAGAAAGAGAAAGAGAAAGAGAGAGATAGAGAGATTAAAATAAATCACGTCTAAGCCTATAACGTTTTGTCTATCTTTAGAAGATATGAAATAATGTATTTTTTCAAAAGCATCTGTTGTAAAGTGCTCTTTGCAACATTAATAATATCAAGACAATGTACAACATTTTTGACAGTTTGCACCAAGTATGTTTTTCTACTAATGCAAATCACATCGTTATTTATGTACATGAATTTGCGAGCCAATTACAAGTGTCTACTCTGCACTGTCTGAGGTCAAGACAACGAGGGAGCGAAAACTGTTCATCATTAAAAGCATTGTATTCTCAAGGGGACTCTGTACTCAGCGCTACCGAACCATCACGCCAAGATGGTTGTCTCGTATTAGACAGGTTAGAAAAGCCGCTTGCAGATACGCCCACTCACACACGAGCACATTACGTGCGCTGAAATGTATTAAAGGACACACACATATACACACACGCACACACACGAACATACAGATATACATTAACATACCCATACGCAAATACACATACTCACAAACATACCATACCCATAAAACATACCAACAGAACAAAGACCGTTATAACATGCAAGTGGAAGAGACATCCCTGCTTATAATGTATTAGCAACCCCGTATTTCCTTCTTTCTGTTTCTTATTTCCTAATCAACGCTCACAAAACTTCTTTATTGTATTAATTTCATTTTGTTTATACGCCCTATTCCCTATTTTCCATGCTCTACGTTATTGCAATATTTCACTCTTTCCTCTCTCCTACCTCCTTCTCCTTTTCAGCTTCTCGCTCGCCCCTCCGATTTTTGTTCTAATATCATTTACCTTAATTCTTTCTCTTTCTCCCTCTTCCACATTTGATCGTACTTCCGTTCATACATCACCACTTCCATAACTACTACATCATCTGCTGCTCCTCCTATTGCCGCATATTCTCCTCCATGTGCATCCCCATCTAACTCTCCGTCTCCCTTCTCTTCCTCTCCTCTTTCTTCATCCCATTCTCCCAATATAATAGCATTACCCCTTCGTCCCCAGCTCCACCCCCCTCAATCGCCTCTCCCTCTCCCCATGCGCCCCTCGCTGTCACCCGACCTCTCCCGACTTTACTGGAGCGAGAAAATGACTCACCCCACTGATTACATTAAACACGAAGAAGAGAAAGGCCAGTTCGTACTTACAGATCCAAGAACAACGTAGGAGAGGGAAAGCCATTCAGAGATCGATCTAGGGAGAAGTCTTAATGGGGGACTGGGCGGTCGGATCAAGCCTCGGGAAACTGTCCTCAGATTTACATTTTATCGTTGGCATGAGTGACTGCGTTACCAAGAAACAACTGAACAAGGTCGATGTCTGCGTTTCACTCTCACTACATAGAACCCTCCATCTTGTTACCCTGGTACTTGTAACAATTGAGCTTAGAATAATGGCGAGAGTTGAATTGATGCCCTAGATGTTCATACTGGGAACGAATCCAATAAAAGACTGACATACAACAAGAAATGCGTGCATTTTTGATATACATGGTAGAGCTATGGTTGCTTCCTTACAACAACCATGACGGCACAAAGCGCGCGGGAACGGCGTATCATACATGGTCATACCACGCATACTGGGCATGCAGGAAATGAAAGATATCTCCTTTCATCTTTCTCTCCACATCTCCCCTCTCTCCCTCCTTTCCTGTCACGCTCTCTCTCTCTCTCTCTCTCTCTCTCTCTCTCTCTCTCTCTCTCTCTCTCTCTCTCTCTCTCTCTCTCTCTCTCTCTCTCCCTATCTCTCACACACACTCTCTCTCTCCATCTCTCTTTCTCCCTCGCATCTCCCTCTCCATCTCTCCCCTCTCTCTTCCCCTTTATCCTCTTTCTCACCCCCACACCCTCAACTCTCTCTCTTTATCATCTTCACCTCTCACTCTCTTACTCACACTTTTTTTCATCTGATATGGGTAGATCTCTGTCTAGTTACGTAATCACATTCCTCCTCTTTCTCTGTTGGCCATCACCATCTCTACATTGCCAGACAACGATGCTTCGTTTTTGTTGATAATGATGATAAACATTTGACTAAATAATTTAAATCCATTATCATCTGTGTGTCATTTATGTGCCAATGCATCATTTAAAATTACAAAACAATTAAATTGTATTGTGGTGAGCAAATAGCATTTAATTGAAACATCTTTGTAACCATGGTACTCAACATGACAAATTGGTAACATTCTGAGGATAATAACGTCATGGTTGGAAAGTGAGGAAAATGTCATTAAGATAACTTAGAACAATCATAAATCAAGTGGATTATCACCAGCTTTCCAGACGAGCTCATAAAGAAAGGACAGTCGATATTTCTTCTCAGTTCTCAGCATCTCATCTTCACCTTGCCTGTCCTTGCTCATCTTTTACGAGCTAATTCCCTTCGAAGCTTCGAGTGATTAATGGTACTTTTAAGATTTCACCGCTCTCTCTCTCTCTCTCTCTTTCTCTCTCTCTCTCTCTCTATCTCTCTCTTTCTCTCTCTCTCTTCTCTCTCTCTCTCATTTCTCCCTCACACTTTCTCACACACATATATTTATAGTCACACACATTACGTACAGAATAATCATACACAAACACACACACACACACATACACACACACACACACACACACACACACACACACACACACACACACACTCACTACTCGATTTAATATCTTACTCTTTCTTTCTCTTCCTGCTCCCCTTCCCCTTCCCAAACACAGTCCATCATACACACATACACATACGTATACACACACAGTCCATCAGCCTCTATTTCTACGATGTCTCCATGGATCTGTCTATCTGACTATTTGACAGCAAGTCTTTCTTATTGTTGTTTCCAGTGAACCACTTCATCCAATTTCACTCTCCTCTTCGTTCCCTACTCGAACGAATCTATCTGTCTATCTCTCTTTTCGCCCTTTTCACCCATCTCATCCCACACACTTTAGCTCGTTCGTTATCTACCCCTCCCCCCTTTCATCTACCACTCCTCACCTATTTGAAGGCTTCCTGTCCCTGCCTTTACAGATGAAGAAAAGGAGAGCGACAAGGAGAACGAGAAGGACGCACGCACCGCCAGCTGATGTCGTTGCCACCATCATCAACCGGCCATCTGCAGCCAGAGAAAACAACACAAATAATGCAACTTAAAGGGCTGTGATTTTAAAATGCAACGCGTGTGAAATATTAAAGGGAAACAGAAGGGCAACGCCAGAATTTATACCATCCTTACAGGCACAACTCAACGTTGTCATCTAGATTGGGGCTATGTTCGATTATGAATTATTAAAAAATCCGCAAATCGCATCACAACATTTTGCTGGGAGGCTATGAGGAGTGAAGGCAGACAGGTAATTGAACCTGAGCTTGAAGTCCAATTCTGACGTCATAGACGCCGCCTTTTCCTGAGCCGGCAAAGCCAGCTCAATAATGAATGTGGAGGGCGATATCTCTGCAATCCCTAGGGGCTGTCAAAGCTAAACGGATACACGACGAGATACTCTCTAGCGAGGAGGGAATCTTACGATTTAATGTAGCCTGAAGTCTAGATATTAAGACGAGATCCCTCCTTCCTGCTCTTTAGCTAGTCTTACGTACCCTGGCATTATCATATCGATATAGTAAATACTGAGCTTAACACTAACACTGTCTGGCTAGAAGAAGTGTTAAAGGTTACTGCAAGATGCATCAAGATAATATCTTTGTATGAACATTTAAAGTTGTCTATTGTCTATTGTCTATTTCTCCTCTAACATAACATCGGAGCAAACAAGCTTATACTAAAAGAAGCACTTTCATTCTTTTTCATTCATGTCATTGTAAAATAATTTATGCAAAATAACGTTCCCCGCCATCTCTAGCGTAGTGTATAATATAATACGATGAAGCGCACAATGTGCATGTTGTAAGAACGATTGCAAAATACTGAACAATAAACTTATCATTGTATTGGGATAAAAAAAAAATACTTTCTATCATTATCACATTAAGTTAAGTATACTTCAGAGATACATGCAAAATGCATGATTAGCATTTAGGCAGTGCAGATGTTGTTGTCATCATGCGCTTGGAGTTCACTACTCTGTGGAAGCGAAGGTCGGTCAATGACCTGTTATCTCCGAAGCCACGGGGTTTAAATCTTAGTCCGAGTACTCATTTCCATATTACTGTATTTGTCACAAATAAATAGTACATTATCACTATGGAACATTGATGGTAGAATCCGCGTGAGAATGTATGGTTACACCTTCTAAAGAGGGCATTATTCTTCATTGAAAAGGAGTACAGATGTACAACATTCCACCGAAAATTATCATATACGAATTGTAAGCGGAAAATATTTTTTGAGAGGAAGTTTAATGACCGAAGCCATTTTTACAAGCACGTCTATAGATTGTCGATGCTCATCTTCTAATGATGATCCGTCATGATATATGAGCTTTATCGTAATCCATCTATATTCAGATGATCTGCTTTGTATCTCACTCACGAGGCAAGGATGTTTGTCCAAATAGATATTACTTTGTATTACTTTAATTACATAAAATGCTCATAAAGAGCCCAAATATAGTTCTGCCAGAGTAGATATTTTATCATAATTGCCGAAAGCGGACATGACTTGTGACATGAAAGTCAATTTGAATAACCCCACTCTACTAGCCTCCCTGCATGCTCTGCAAAGAAATATACAGCGTTCACATTTGAAAGTTTTATTTTCTCCATCAGGCCATGAAAGTTGATACGAACAGCAAATTGTGTGTTTTGCGTCAACGCTTCTCTCGCGGGGGAATATTAATAATTTTCACTGAACAAAAACAAAATCATGTTTTCTCATAAACGTGCTCGCGTCTCGGTGGTTTTACAGATAAAATAAACAATCAATTGCCATGGAAACGACAAACTAGACAGGTGCATCATGAATGAAATAGATTAGAGAGAGGGGTGGGATCGATCGGCGGGGGAGCATGGGTACGGTGTGCATCGGTTCATGACTAAAACGGGTCACAATGTGAGCGGCGATTTGATCGGTTCGCGGTGCTAAATTCAGCACGAAGCGTCATACGGGAGGAAATTAAACGTGTCATCTTAGGAGCAATAAAGGGAATGAGGTGGGGGGAGAGCGCGCGAGCGGGTATTTGGTTTAGTTTATATGCACCATTGAGGCGTTCCTGCATCAGCAATGTACACAAATCAAATACAACAGAATTACAAGAGTTAATCACGATCATAGTCACGACAGTTGGCGTGGCTCTGCGAGGCACAGGGCGTTTGCTTTGTGACAAACGAGTAAGGTGATTTTATTTGTTAAATCCACACACTACGTCGATATTGTAGACGTCAGATGCAGTGCTTTAATTCGCTGACACCGCATCATACGATCTGTTGATACCCTGTTTTACGGGGATTGAGATGAAAGTCTTGGCAGCTCACTTTGTTTCCATAACGATTATGACTTGTGTGTATATATATATATATATATATATATATATATATATATATATATATATATATATATATATATATATAACAACACAATCGTTGACAATAGTAAGCATGTTCACTATTCACTTGTAATTTAAATATTTACTTGAAGGTAGACTTCTTTGGGAAACATTTTGTGTACGCAGTTTTATAGAATCCCGAAACAGTCTTAACACAGTTTGAAATAATGACTGTATTAAAGATATTTACCGTTTTTAGATAAGGTATTGAGATTCGGTACCATCTATCATGTCTATTGTTAGCCTTCTTAGGGATGTATTTGCTTGACTGTCATGTACAAGCAATGATCGGCAGCATCTTCCTACCCCATTGTATTATTTGCATTTCGCTATGAGCAAATGGAAGTAATTCCATTATTCGTTTATCATCACCATTTCCCCAAAGGTCAATTAGTTTTAATTTCATTACAAGTATTCGGGCAAGAATTTCTCTCGCACTGTGCCAAGAGCAAAACGAAAATCAAGTAGAAAAAAAATGCCGGGCAGACAATAACGTACCATGAAATTCGCATATCCCAATCTTTAATGGACATGCCAGATGACAATTGAGTTAACACACAGGTATGCACACGCTGGCCTTATGTACATTACCGATTGTGACGTCAGACATTGGCAATCGAACTACCACAACGTGTTGTAGTGCACTATGTAATGTACCTAGTGACGTCACCTGTATTTCATTTACCCCTCAACCCTTTATAAACCAGTTACCACATGTTTGTTGACAAGGGACATCTTTCTGCCTGTCTTTATCTTATACTTTCTACAATAGCACTTTACTTCTGTCTCTTAAATATTCCCTTTTGTGGACATTTCTTTATGATTTTTGTTTCTCACTTCGAGCATAATGTATTCCATTTATAGTCTTTACAAATTCAACACGCGCTTCCCTACGCATTTTAATCATGACAATAGGCCATTGCAAGTTGGTGAAATCATAATACTGTATATGCACAGAGGGGTGTATAGAAGTATTGCTGCTGTACGTATAATGACGTACACATGTGTATACAGCATCTGATTGCGTTGTTTATGTTTGTGAATAATATATTGCAATGAGGAGACTTTAGGGATAGGTGGTAATTAGAGCTATAGTACCATAACATGTTTGCCGATAGCTAAGCTACTTTTAATAAGGCTGCTCTTGAAAATGTCAGGGTTCAAATCGTGATTCTAAAACGAGAACTACCATGACTATAGGGCATTTGATTCCCTTTCACACTTGCTAATATCATAGTTATTCGAAAGGAGAGCTAAGACTGAAACCTTATAGGCCTAATGCGCGGCCCAGATTAAGTTATTTAATCAGCATAACTTACGTTTAACCGGGAAGTACTCAGGCATATGTTATCAACATCACGTATGACACTGCACATGGTCATGTAATTAGCAGGCGAAAGGTGCAGTGCGTGTAGTAATGAGCGTAAACACATTAGCCTGTTTCACCGCTACATCCCCTCGTGACAAGTAATTTGTAAATGCGAAATGAATAACATTCCGCAGAAAATGAAATTAACGATATTTCGTAAAATTGATATTCGTGAGAAAGGTAATTTCATACCACGGTGCAAAATAATGATACTTTATTGAGAAATGGCATATTCATCTATTTTATACTACTACTACTTATACTACTACTATTACTGCCATGACTATTCCTGCCACGTATCTATCCACTACAACAACAACAAATTACTTCTTCTCCCACCACTACTACTACTACTACTACTACTACTACTACTACTACTACTATTACTACTACTACTACTACTACTACTACTACTACTGTACTACTACTACTACTACTACTACTACTACTACTACTACTACTACTACTTCTACTAATACTATTACTACTACTACTACTACTACTACTACTACTGCTGCTGCTGCTGCTGCTACAACTACTACTACTACTACTACTACTACTACTACTACTACTACTACTACTACTACTACTACTACTACAACTACTTCTACTACCCATACTTCTGCTACTATGATTTAGAATTAGACATGTACATAATGTGAACGGCGCCAATACACGATAAGTTGGTCCCACACAAAATCGCACCACTTTCAAACAGCATCTACCAAATGTCCAGCGCCGTTTTCTCCCCTGCGTCCCTCATCTTCATCCGCTTAAACTCTTCCACGACCGAGCCAAGAAGAACGTAGACTAGCTTCCAGGCTGTTTGGGTATTTCTTTATCCAAACTATACGATAAACAGGTCTTGTCGATAGAGGCTAATCACTGTCTCGTTCTTTTCCGGCTCACGAAGAAGATAATTAGTCGTGTCGCTCCTAGACCCGAACATGCCGAATGTACACTTGTGGTGTTTGGATTTTAAATGTGCATCAGTGTGGATGCCAGGCTAATGAGAGAGGATTACACATATCGCGGATGCAATGCAGCTTGCTCATGCAGTATGGAAACAACTGGTGCATGCAATATAAGTAAGAGCATACAGGGAACATTGGACTAGCGATCATCGGAAGATAAACGACCAAGAGGCCCAATACGAGATGCTCTTTCCGGGCAAGGCCTGCAGCTGGCCTGGGTACATATATATTGGTTATGTTCATAATACATACGTCCCGGGGAGTACGTGAGGGGAAATGGAGGTAAGCATAGACTTGAGACAACGAGGAGCGTGCTGTAAACATTACATGTAGCATAGTGTATACATATGTCAATATATAGGTTATGATATGTTGGTTAGAGAGATAGATACACGTATATCGATAGATAGACAGGCATGTAGATCAATAAGTAGATGCACAATATACACTGATAGCCATAGTAGATATATAGATAGATAGGTGGGTAGTTGTACAGACAGACAGAGAAAGAGACGTTGGCGAATTGTTGGATATGGATGTGAAACATATGCATACTAATTGATACTATGCATATTGCTATCCAGAATGGCATAGAAACGGAGGAACAATAATAATATGGGTCAGGAGTGGGCACAAACTGGGGGCGGAGGACGGAGAGGGATTGAATATGGGTAAGTGGGCGAAACAGACAGACAGAGATAGTGAGAGAGAGAGGGAGAGAGAGAGAGAGAGAGAGAGAGAGGGAGAGAGAGAGAGAGAGAGAGAGAGATGGAAAAGATGAAGAAGTAAGGAGTTCATGGAGAGGACGCCCTCAAGTTTTAAACTTGATAAAACGTATCCTTGTATAACAATGATTGTTATCCACTTCTATGTCTAACAACCACAATTACATGACAAAACAGGAGATGAAATGAAACTAACCATTTGGAAAGGGCTGGTGATCATCCCAGTAGAAATTATCAAAGTAAGCAATCGGTAGAAACAAGGAGACAAGGGAATTGACTTCCTGAAAATCGCGTAAAAATACAAACATATTCATGAATAGGTTGTTTTCCAATCAAAATTGTCATGCTTGTATTCTTTCCCGAATGCCATAATCGGCTGACCCAATCATGTTTCCATCCATTCAAGGGGATACAAGCCTCCCTTACATCGCCTCAAGACAGAGCGAATCGCAATGAGACGTGCATCCCAGCCAATTAATGAAACGACAAGACTGTCCGTTACCATGGCAACCCAATTGATTCATCACTTTCCATCTCGCAACCAGTGGCAACAAATCCCACGAGTGCTGAAGATGAATATCACTAATGTCAATATTGTGGCATGTCTCCGCTTTTAAGGGGGTATCACTTTTCACAATCTCGCTGGGTGGGTAAATCAGAGCCAAAACAGCCTGACAAACAGATAAACGGCTCAGATCTAGTAAGATCTGGACTGATTCTACCGGTAGCGGGTCAGGTAGCCACTAAACATGCACACGGATGTAGTAAAACAATTGAATAATTTTATCACAATACCATTTTACGACCTACTCGAAGAACTAATCCACAAACTCATTTTCCCGGTAAAATTATGTAGCCTAAGCAGGTACTTAACCCAAAAATAAATATGAAAGGATCAATCCAGAACATTGTAACGTGAATTGACAGGGCTCCACATATTAATAGTTTCGTCCCTCTACTGTTTTTCCAATTTATGGTCAAAATATAGACGTTCGCCAGACGGACATTAAAAGTCAGACTGTCAAATGTAATTTCCATCATAGCCTAGGATGATGTTTACGTCTATTATTACTCCATGTTTTGTCTTGATAAGTAAAAATTAAATTGACGTACTTTTATTTGATTATAATAGGTCTATAAACATATAAATTGACTTCTGAGATGCAGTATATCACTCCGCTACCTCCTCTGCTCGATATCATATTACCAGGAGATGAAAGGCGATATGCTCTTCTTTTGAGTGGTAGCATCAAAGGTGGTGTGCGTGCCATTTGAACATAATGCACATTCTGTGTTAGCATAGTGGGTGTGGATGAAAAGTGGGGCTTTGAGATTGTGCCTGATAAAAGCTCGGAAACAGCGTGAAAAGAGAAAAGATTGCCCCCTCGCACACATTTCGCTTTACGCACCATCGATTCCGTAACCTAATTTAGACGCCTTCGTGAAGCCTTGTGGCGCCAATTAGAACTCCCAAGGGAATAGCAAAAAAGAAATGGCGTCGCAAACTCCATTCATATATGATGTGTATAGAGTTATACTTTGCGAATTGTTTTTATCGCAGGAGTGTAAAACAGTCTATTCATTATTCCTGTTTCTTCCTTTCATTTTCTTCTCTCATCTTACTCATGTTACTGACATGTACATTATTCCCATTTCCCTGAGCCTCTTTCTTTTTCTTTTCTTCTCCACTTCCATTGTAGAGCTACTTGCTTAATAGCTCTATGATTGTGTAATTTCTCGTTTTTGCACCCCACCACCACCCTGTCCATGCATTTCCACTTCTTCATGTTCTTCTGCCCTGTATTCACTTCTCGTCTTCTCTGCATTATGCATCGTTCTACTCCCTTCTCATTAGTTTTCCCTTTCACGTGACTTGACAGCTCCCAATCTTTTAAAAACAACTTCCTGCGGCTATTATGCCTATGGCTCAAACGTCAACGCATCGTACCACACACACGGCACATCGTGAAATCAGCTAACTCCTACCGTGTCACTATGTTAGCATTGCATCAGTAACGCGCACACATCCAATGGAGAAACATTTCGTCTGGTACAGAAGGGGTTAAACACTGGAGGCCAGAATAGAGAAAGCAAAGCTGCCATCACATCGACATCTGAAACTCTAGCTGCTATAATGCGAGACCCTGAGATGAGAGAGAAGTGACGACGCAAGTGATGCTCGATTGAAGAGGGAGATGCGAGTATTTAAGTAGTTGGGAGACAAACAACGTGCGTGAGCGTAGATCGGCAGATTAGTGCTGGTGAAGTAAAAGCCCCAATATTCTCTTTCGTCTTCAACAGATTAGATCCTGCAATTGGAAGATGACTCTCTCTCTCTCTCTCTCTCTCTCTCTCTCTCTCTCTCTCTCTCTCTCCCTCTCTCTCCATACCCTTCTTTCTTTCTCTCTAGCTCGTTGCTGTATAACAAGTTTATCCATCTGCAAACCTCCGCTTTACCACTGTCCTGGAATGCTTGCATATTTGACCTTAATTCTAGAGTTGTTGTTTTCGATCCATCATGCAACATGTCTACAAAATACTGGAGGGCATAATTAAAAGGAAGGTGAAAATATGACGTAGTATTCACTCGCAAATATGCAAACCTTATTTTATTTGAGACATTCAACTGAATAAAATAGAGTAACAAAGATCGAGTTATTCAAGTTTCTCAATTTGGAAGACATTTATATTCCAAAAGAGAAGAGATACTTTTGTAATTTAAAAACAACACACGCAAGAAACGACGACAAACAAAGAAGTAGTTTGGGAATGAAAATGGAAACCGACCGTGAGGTTATGGACATCTCTGAGCCACAAAACCCACACATTTATATAGTTATGAAATTTGAGTAACCAACACGAAAAAAAATAATGCAGGAAACCTCAATGCATCAATACCCCCCCCCCCCCCCCACCCCCTTCACCGCGTGAACAATTCGACAAACATGACATGGCTTCATTTCCTGACTTCAATCGCGGGTGGTTTTTCATTTTCTTCAGTCAATTATCCTGATTACAAGAAAAGTATAGCTTCCATTAAACATATGATATTGTTGAGGTTTGTGGCTTGCTGTAAGCAAATTGATACGATTTCAGAGTGCTGCATTGTCGCGGTCCAGCACTCAAAGAACCAGGTGTTCAAAAGAAAATACGAAGCTTGGGAACTCTTTCGCGGCAAGTTGTAATTCCACCTATTGCACCTGCTTAGTCTGGATTCCTTGAATATTCAGGCATGTTAGGAATACCCCGAGCAAGGTACGGTTCCCGTCATGCATACAGAGTTGGTTCCAATGTTCATCTATGATAATGCTAATAATAACATGACAAATAAAACAGATATCCATCTAATTTATTAATTTCTGTTCTCAAAATGACGTCACGGTTTCCTACTTGATATCTTCCTTAAGCCCCCGTTCCACTATCACGATCTGGACCCCGATCTACCCCGATCTGTCAGATCGGGGTAGATCAGGAAAAGCGTACAAGGATCGGAAGCGTCGTAGCAACAGCGTTGGGAGAACGGAGTAGCAGCGGGCACTTTTTCAGATCGGCAAGAAATTTTGAACATGTTCAAAATTTCTTCCCGATCTCCCCGATCAATTTTGACCTATTTTTAATCGTAAAGCAAGCGGGGAGAACGTAATGACAGCGTAAACACAGCGGGATGAGCGTAGTAAGGTCTGTACAAGCGTAGTAACAGCGGCACTAGAACTGGAAGTAAACAAAATACCGATGTGCTCCCGATGCTGTGCCGCTCTTCCCCGATCAAAGAACGACTTTCCCGCTGTAACACCGCTCCCACTACGTTCTCCACGCTTGACTGGAATTAGCCCACGTCCTACAACGCTCTAAATACGCTGTGTTCGCGCCTTAACTAGGCTGTCTCCGCGATAGCTACGCTGTTCCTACGCTTTTCCAGACTTATTTACGCACGTCTTCCGCTCTCACCGCTATAAAAGGGACTTAGCCGATACACTGGGAAGTTCGCTGCCAAAATGGCTCCCAAAAGAAGATCATCAAAGATATCGGGAGTCGAAACTGTTGAGGAGGTGGTGGATGTTGTCGGTGCACCTGTCGAAGTAGAGAATGATGAAGAAGAAGAAGAAGCGCACACTTGCTGAGAACTCTGACATAGTTCTGAAAAGGAATTCGATCATCCTGTCTCAGTTCAATTATCAGCATGTTGAAGTGGCCATGCTGCAATCGACGATCTTCTGTGAGCCATATGACCTGACCCAAAATGATTGTGGACGTCTCCTTTTCTTTTATTTCTCTTTCTTTTCAGAATAGCCAGGAGCAATGTAGTGCCGTCACCAGTTTTTTTCAAGGGGGTGCTTTTTTGGGGGAACTTCCGATGTCAGGCAAAGACCTATAACCCACCCACACACACACACACACACACAAAACAGAACAAAAAAAAAACCAAATCTAACTCGCCCCCCTCTAAGCAAAGTTAAAATGTGGTCTGGAGGGGGGGGGGGGGGGTACAGAGGTTGCCTCCCCCCTCCAGACCACATTTTAATTTTGAAAAAAAAAACTGGTGACGGCACTACTTTGCTCCTGGCTATTCTGAGAAGAAAGAGAAATAAAAGAAGAGGAGGGGGGGCAACCTCCGTACCCCCCCCCCCTCCCTGGTGACGGCCATGCAAAGCACGTCTTTGATTATTGATATTGAATTGCTGCAGGAGAAGTCCTGTGATGAGTAGAGGAATAATCTTCTAGGTCCAGAATTTCTGCCAATAACTCGGGATCGGCAATGTAATCGGGGTATTTATAGGCACATCGGGCACTTTTTAGCTCTCAGAACGGGGAAACAGCGTGGCCACATCGTATAGATCGTTCGGAGCGTAAATACAGCGTGGATAGATCGTATAGCGTCGGCAACATCGCACGTACAGCGTAGTTATATCGTTCTAAAGCGTAACTCCAGCGTCCGACATCGTAGTGCTTCATTCCCGATTATCGTAGTAAGAGCGTACCAAGCACGTGTTGGTCGTAAATAAAGCGTTCTTACAGCGTTCTAACATCGTAGTGTGTCCAGATCGGTTCATCTTTCACACGATCCTTCCCGATCTGAGAAAATTGCCAAATCGTGGCGAGAGCGGCATAGTGGAACGGGGGCTTTAACGAAACACCCACAACATTATCTTCAGTGACAAACCTACAGGTATATTTTACCAGATTTGCTACTAACTACATTATAAAAGAGAAGAATTTCCATAGCAACGTGACAGTGTCTCCTTGATTTATCAAGACGTCAATATGCCAAACTTGTTAATGGTTATATACGGAATCATAATTCTTTGCATGTCTTTCGATCGTCATACTACGTCAGCTATGGCTTCCACAAACAGCAGACACGTGCGCAATATGAAATTACATGGAAAGGTAGAGGGAAAAACAAGAAGACCAAAAAAATAATCGCGAGGAAAATGGAACACTTGACAACGTGCGACGATGTAGATATTCAAGCATCTGCAGACAATAATACATTGAGGATTCAGGCAGCGTGTGAAATGAAATCATCTCGGGGTGCATGCAGATAGGAGACAGGAGAGTAAGAAGTGACCCGTTTTAACATAAGAACGTAAGTGACAACTACATTATATTTTGGTCGACATCCTACCATCTGGCAAAGGAGCAACGGAAGTCTTGCGCCCTTGGCTTGATCCGAGCATTCAGAGCATTTTATTGCGTTAATTACCTACTGGCTTTAAATCCTTATTCACTTTTTAGAATAATCAGAACTTTTAAAACAGCTACATACTATTTGTTTTCCTTTAGCCGTTTAATCACCACATTTCGACAAAAATACTAACGGAAAGGTTGATCTGTTTCGGGTAGAAACCGTACTTGGGAACGTTAGAAAATAATTTGATTAGTATCATGCTCGGATTCAATGAAAACAGTATTATATTAAAAAGTGACAGTTACGAAATAATTAGGCTGGACAGTGGTACATCGACTTTTACTACGTAGTAGGGTGCAATGTTGGGTGGACTCATACAAGTGGCCCCCAGAACCCCCAACCCAATAACATTTCAGGAGAAGGGAAAGAATTGATCGAAGAGTATTTTTGTTGATCAGGACAATCTTGAAATTTAGGTCTTTCGTCACTTACGCCCTATTATCAGAGCTCGGGAGAGACGGGGAAAGACGTGCGGTATGCTGTGACATGCCCACGTGCTTCGTTGTCATGCAGCGTGCACAACAAGGCGGGAAAATAGACGTTAGCTGTACCACCATCACGACCAAGTGCAGCACTGGGTGCGAATGAAGAGGGCTGAAGCGGTGTGGGGGTGACATTGAAGGGTGCATGGATACCACCAGTGGTTACCAAGGGCAACGAGGAGGAGGAGAATGAGAGAGCAGCTGAAGTGGTGGTTAAAGGAAGCGTGACGCTGCTCCCAATAGCGGTCCGACTCCTGCGCGTCGTTTCTGTTTTCACTGGAATTTTGCGAGGGTAATCCCGGAGGGAGGGCGATGTGGTACTTCTGTTAAGCTTGGGCGGGATATGATGGGCCAGGGACCTGTCAGAGACACCTATATTCGATTTAACCGGATCTGCTCTTGAGGAGGGGTTTTGTCTACCACCGATGGTTGCTGGGATGGGCCCTTTAGTCCTGGGAGTCAAAAGCTGGGGACCAACACTAAAATCATCATTATCAATGGGTTCTTTTCTCGCCCAGTTAATCATTGAGGGGTCCCTTTTCAAAGTCCCATCCCTTGTCTCGGTCTCTAAACTCAAATTTGATTCCCCAGCTTTACCAGAATTCGTGACTGTTTTAGGCGGACTAGCTTTTTCTATTGAAACGATGGATTTTGACGATGTATTGCCACTGCTCAGACTAGGAGCGGTGGCAGAAACAACTACACCCTCTGAAACGGTAAAACTCGTTTTAGGGGTTGCACCTTTAAACGTCGACGATGCGGCGTTTTCGGCTTCACGTTGCGCCATCGTTGACGACGTTGTGGTCATCGTTGTAATCCGTAATGACGTCGCAAGTGAGGTTATCGGATCAGTTCTAAAGGTTGTACCGTGGGTGGTTGTCTGGGTGGTAGTTTCGGCACTTCTTGTTGGGGGCACTGTGGTGGGCGAGAAGTCCATACTGGCGGGTATGGGGATGTGGAAGTCGGGAGGCTTCCCGCCACAGGTACAGGTAGCACTTCCGGGTTCAGATTTCATCGTCTTCCGGTCGAGCCGCCAACATCTTCTCTCGATCGGTGCGAGCTCCATCTTGAGCAAGTCCTATGAAACCTGAAAGTAGAAAGTAGAACGGGAAAATGAGTGCGTTAAAGTGTGCAAGTCTAGGGTTAGCGACGTTAGGAACGCAGATAAAAGAATGCGCAGAAGGAGAAATAAAGTGAGCTGTGAAAGTGAGTACAGCCTAAAGACAAGAAAAAGAAAGTAAAATGAAACAGATCAGAGGAAGAATGTATTGTTACACGGTAGAAAGAGGAATAGGGATAGATACGCTTACTTAGAAAGAGATGAAATAGAGGGAGAAAGGAGAAGATAATTAGATCATAATTATGCATGGCAATATAATAACATCAATGCAAACTAAATAATGTTTAACAATTCAAAAGGCGCCAAGATTCATTTAGCATGTTTTCACTGCCTTGCCAGTGAACTCATGTTTTATAGAATACCTCACTCTACATGTAGATATATGCATTTCTTCCAACGAACACATCTTCCATACCCATACCAGACACACAAAGTGATTACAGCGTGGCGTATACCCAAGTGGGTCCCTGTCGCATAGTAGACAAATTGGGTTAATGTACATCAAAAGACAGTGAAATTGCCTTGTTTGTAATTTCGTCTTGTCGAATACTCGTGCTATGAGCCTTATATTGCCAAGCCTTGAAAACCCCGTTCATGATTGGTTTTCTACACATGTTCATGCCAATGGTATTGTGAGATATAATTCGATCTATTTAAACTGCATATCTACCAGATATCATTAACTTAGTGCTAACTCTCTCCGACTGAAGAGCATTTAGCAAAAATACAGCATATTGTCATAGTGTAAGTATGTAGGTACAAACCTAGCAACGAAAACAATACCCAAACATGTAGTTTCAGAAAATACGAGATTGTTTTTGTTCCCCAATGAGTCCACTGTCTGCCAAGACAACCATGTCTGATATCATGGTATCACTTCGATTCTCTTTGTCTATGCATCACACGTACTATCATTGTGTGGAAACAATATATCTTCTTTTCCCGTTGTAATCTACTGGCTAGTCTACGCAGTACAAGACGGTATATATCATTACCACGTGATCATGCCACCGCAAGCTTGAATCATATATTGTTGTTATTGTTTCTTTCTACTTGAAACAACCGAGCATTAATTGGACCCATTGTTTGTTATGTGAACTCTACTCAAGAAAACCAGAACAGAGTTCATTCATGACTATAAAGACATCTCTTAGGAAACAAAAAAGAACAGACAATGGTGAATATAAAATCATGTAACATTATGATTTCCTTGATAAATAGTTAGTACGCTGTAAAATGTGCAGCCTAAATCTGAATGGAAACATTTTATTCTTAATACGTATACATGTAATTAATTCTGACAAAATGTAATTACTCACGATGATATTATTCAATTCAGATTCAAATCTAAACAACTCATAATAACACCGTAGTGCGTTTTCAAAATGGGTATATACAAGATGCCTTATCCTATATACATGACATACGTCTGTAACATGCGTATTTAAAAAGGACACACGCGAAACGCAGTGAACTTGCGGACGTGATCAAAACATCCGTAACGATCGGCACGGTATATCTATCGTAAGCCCACCGGATTACCAAGAGCTTTGCTTGATAAATATAGATCTGTATGTGTGTGTTGCAAGGGTGGGGAAAGGATGACGTGAGAGGGAGGGGAGGGGTTTACACATGGTTATGGTTACTCGTCGATGAATCGCTCACCAGATAGCATTTTACTCGCCTACAGTTGCATGATTGCATGAATGATACACACAAATCCAATAAACACAATCTTGTATGGCTCAGAAGGACTTTAGGCATAATCATTTTCAGGACAAAACAACTATGTTTTTTTTTTACGCAGATCAGATAACCACAAAGTGGAATTGTACGTTTGCATGTCAGTTCTAGATTTGTACTTCACTTTGGAGCATGTTAAGTGAACTTAACATTCATGGATTCGCGTCGGCTGCGTCTTCTGTTCAATCGTCGGCCGATCGAAGCGCGCCAATGATTCACTTTCGAGGAACCACAAATCACTAGGATAAGTTGTTTATGTGTGGGTTCAGCTGCGCAAAAGAGAGGGTGAGGGGGGGGGGGGGGGGTGGTCAGTACGGTAATGGGGTGCCAAAACGCTGAAGTGGTTTCAACAGGCTTCCATCAGCATACTTCCGTACACTTCCATGTAGCTATAAAGGAATGAAGGGAGTGAGGAGTGTGCGTGCGTATGTGTGTATGTGTGTGTGTGTGTGGGGGGGGGGGGGGGTGGAGGGGGGGGGTCTGCTTTACACTTTACAATGTCACTTCATCACTCACTAGAAATTCAGGGCTCCTTCGTTGATCATGTGGTTAACTCGAGGATTGGCTATGTAAAGGGCGCGGTGAGAACCCTTCAAAAATAGAAGCGTGGATCGCGAGAAAACGTAGGTAGGTTTAGACTTAAAGGTACTGTTCGCCGTTTGCAAGTAACAATATTTAGTTGTGTTAGGAAAAGGAAATCAAGTTCACGAAGTTCACGATTCATGTTTTCATTGACGGGTCGTTAAGAATGTCACAATCTCAACAATCGGGTTATGATCTACGAATTTACTATTCATTCATTGCCGGTTTCTGACGGACATGATTATGAAAAGACATTGAAAAGTATTGCCTATCTCAACTGTCGTGCTGTACTGATAAATCAAAAAGTAGTTTGTTCTACAAGCATCATTTCTTTTTAAATTTTAGGTTCGGCTCCATATTTGATATTTTATTTTCTCGGGGTTCAATGTTCAACATAATGCAATTAAAATTATTACATTGTAATTGTAATTATGTATACGTTCTGCACAATTGTATCAAATCGCTGTTAACGTGATGAGAATATCTTTCACTTACCATGCTAATTGTACTCTATATCTCTATATACAGTAGCATGTGTTTATCTATATAGAATGTATACGCATGGGAGAGCATTTTAATTCAACAGTTAATCAACATATCGCTCGTGATTTTCTACAAATTGATAACATTAATGATTCATATGAATTTGGTCACAAACAAGCAGTTTATTTTATTAATTTTTATTTCGCTCTGTTTCAGGACAAACGCCGAAATCCCATGTTTCTCCTATGAATTCTAAAAGTCGAGTTCGTCATCAACGGTAACTTTATCTTTAGCGCAAAAATATTATTCCCGCGACATTATGCCTACGTCTACATTTGGCATATGACTCTGCTAGAATTGCGCGCGATTGATCCAATTTATGGTCCCTAAATAGATTTGTTCCCTCAATTTCACCATTCTCAAGCTGAAACCAGTTTCTGATGAGTTTCATATTGAGTAATGTTTGCAAATCTGTTAATAAATTTATAACTCTTTCTAGCATTCGTATTTCTGCTTTTTTTCTTTTGAAGATTTGAAAGATGATAAAGTAGTACATAAAACAATGCATTCGAACATGCTGAATATAACATTAACATCTACGACCTTTAGATACAATTACTTGAATTACAATGTATTAATTGAGAGCAGCAGGGGATCAGGGGGCAGGCCTGATGCCCCAACTCACTCGATTACGTAACGTGACAAACAGTTAGAACGGAGAGTGTTGAATCTCACAAGTCACGTGTCACTCCTGTAGTCCGTGACGTCAGTAATGTGCAGGCGCCCAGCAGTGATTCATCGCTGGGAACCAGTGGTAAATTACTTTGACTCGAGCCCCTAATGAATGACAACTCTTTCATCTCGCATTCCTAGCTTCCGATAAACTTTCCTTTATTCCAAAGCTTACGACATTCATGCATGATATGATTCAATCAGAGAAAGAAAGAGCGTAAGATGTACACTGGTTATGTCGTCTGCCGTAACGTCTTGTAATTTAGTCCCTGGCCCCAGTTTGATTGAAATGATCGACCCGCTTCGACGCTGAATGGAAAGCGGCAAATGCGATTTAGTTGACTTTGATGAAAGGCCCTGGAGTAAGGTAATCCATCCGTCTCCATCACAGGTTCCTGAGGCTAGTTTCGCTACTCTACGTCAGCCATGCATTTATGTGTCTATCGGCTCTTCGGAAAAGAGTACATCGTAAACCAAACGTCCGGCAATGCCCGACCCAGTTTAATGATGTAATAAATATGTATAAATATGGAATAAATTCACCTGATATGATTTGTCTACCACGGATATGGGATAAGATAAGTCATGTCAGCCATGCCATCCATAACAGTCATGACAGTGCTCTGATTGTTTCGTATTACCATTAAGTTGATTAAAGTATTGGAGTTATCATGATGGCGGAGTTACATCTTTCCTTGTAATGGTATATTGCATTCCTGAAAAAACTAAATATGATTGCTAATATAATAATATGATTTACGGCGTAGTTGTCGCTTGTATCGAAGATTGTACTGAATGATTTTTGATAATTGATGAAAAAAATGTATAATTAACATATAGGAATACATTACTAAACAGTATTCATAGATGCATTTTGTTCAGTTTAATACAATTATTTTAAGCGTTCGTTCCTTATATCTTAAGTGACCATCACTTATTTAATGCAATATTCACTTAGGTCATTAAAATATGTTTTGAGTAGATCTGTAAAGTAACCTTTGCTTCTTTTTGCATATCATAATGTTAAAATGACCAGAATGAAATTAGAACACTTTATGATATTATCAATCCTGTATTAACTACTAAATTGAAACAAAGAATCAAATAAACAAAATGATAGAGACCAGTTACTGCTAATGGACTTTTCCTCTACCCCACATGTTGACTTTGCATCAGAATGTGTGTGTGTGTGTGTGTGTGTGTGTGTGTGTGTGAAGGGAGGGGGGGGGGGTAGGAGGGGGAAGGTATATGATATAGAGATTGCCAAGTATTAAAGATGGATTCGCTCGCACGATTTCCACCCTTCCTGTGAACCTCTCTTTAGCCCCCAGGATGCATTGCGAGGGAGAGACTTCCGGCCCCGCCTCTTTGCACAGGGCTTCCAAGCTCGATTCTGAAGTTTTTCCGTTAAGTATCGATAAGAAAAAGTTAGTTTTCCTCTGTATATGACCATTCGCTGTGCAAAACCATATGGTTTGGGATTGAAAATATTGATGAAAAAAAAACTTCAAAAATTCACCTTGTCGATATGGGTGAACAGAGAAGAATGACACCGAATGAAGAAATTTGGGTAGATAGAAGAGAGAGAGAGAGAGAGAGAGAGAGAGAGAGAGAGAGAGAGAGACAGAGAGAGAGACAGAAAGAGAGAGGGTGGAGTCTGACATATTTTCTCTAATATTTTCCTTGACTTCAAACTGATTTAATTCAGTACATATCCACTGCACACCATTTTGTCCTTAATTAGCAAATTAAAATTTCCCCTTGCATCATACAATTCATTAGTATCACCAAAGTAAGTATCAAACTATTCCATTACTTAATAAATAGGCAACAAATATATACTGCATACCAGGGGAAAATCTAACCACAAACATGCCAAATAAACTGCTTGAACAAATATTGGTAATGCTGACATGATCTTGTTTTATTACAACCTTTATCGAGAAATATAATGCCTAGCGAACGGGTGTGAGTAAAACAAATTCGCATTCTGGAGATCATGGAGATGGCGTCGATTTATATCTTACGCGTTTCATTTTTGTTTAATGGCAGAAGACAACAAACTAATTTCATGATCACTCTCGAGCTGCATGCCAAATCGTGCACCCGTGACACGTATGTGAGGAATTTAAGGGGTAATTTGAGAAATTTGCCACGTATGAGTGGACTTTAATCAGGGGTTATTAGTCTACGATGCACGACGGAGTGTCTACATAGTTGATGCACACGTTATTTTTTCTCATTACCATTCAAGTAACGCTGCTCTGTTGCTCTCTCTTTTATCCCTCCTTTTCAAATTTAAAGCACACTCACACTCAAATATTCACACAATCCGTTATACTAAACATGAAAAAACGATAAATTGTAACGAGAGTAAATTAGAATATTGTGGGAAATATATATATTTAGAAGAAATCTAAGCAGCATTTGACTTGAATCTCATAAGCTATAATAACTAGAAAATACTGAAGTCTTCAGATTGCTGATGGGAGAGGCGATGTTATATAATCATTTAATGGCGACATGAAATGTGTTAGAGTAACTGTACAGTTGACATCTGACATCAGTCACTCTGTGAACATGATCTTGGAGTGGGTCTGAAATGAGTAGACCAAGGGCAGTATACTTCCCCTCCAGCGTGTAGACGTATACAATATTCATATTTTGATTCGAGACGGCTTGCGTCGAAGTGTGATATTTGATAGCTCATAAATCATGCAATTGCTCGATTCGTTATATCTTTACTGTTATCGTATATGCATGGCTGATAGCAGGGGGGTAAATATTTGATGATTCTAGATAAAAGATGGCAATTCCTTGGCCTTCCCTCGGAGAACAATGAACCACTTTCATCGGTGGACTGTTCGACTAACGACCAGCTATCCCCCCGACTCCTTCACGGACAGACGGGCAGATCTACCGTATATGCACTAGTTCGGCTAACCAGGCGGCCTTGGCTAGAGTATTGTTATGTCTGGGTTTCTTATTATGTATTATAAGTATGATTAATGTCTTTTTTAATGAAAGCCTGTGTGAGTGTTGTATAACCCTGCTGCATTCAGACAACGTATCATACGAATAATGTCGGTTTCACTCCAATACATGCTATGATTAAAGGGATTATCGTGTAGTGGGAAGACAAAAAGGCCTTCAAAAGGTGATCGCGAGCAATCTTCTTGCCAATGGTCTTAAATTCATGCATTGTCCATTTTAGAAACTTGCTGAAAATTATTTACTATAAAACTATCCACATTTGTAGTGATTAGTGATTTAATCACAAATCCTCAAATTGTTCGGGCCGAACATTTTGAGGATTTGTGATTAAATCACTAATTATTCCAAATGTGGATCATATGAGACCAAATAACTTTCAGCAAGTTTCTAAAATGGACAATACATGGATTTAAGACCATTGGCAAGAAGATTGCTCACAATAACCTTTTGAAGGCCTTTTGTCTTCCCAATACAGTATACTCCCTTTAAATTACGAACTGTGGGATGAATATTAATATTTGAAAGTTATGTATTTGAGCACGACGAGGCCGACGATTAAGATGATGAGGAGGATGAAAAAAGGAGGATGAAAAGAAGGAAGGAGAAAAGGAGGAAGAAACTGAAAATATTTCATAATCATATGTTCAATAATTATAATAATGACAATGAATATACAGTCGTGATATTTCTTATACAGAAAAGAAGAAGAAAGAACAAGAAGAAAAATATGTGATGCTGATCATGCTGATTGTGTGGAAACTGCCTTAAGAAACGTCCTCTTAGTTGACATTCGTGTCTTTCGTTTCTTAAGACAACATCCAATTCCCTTGCGCATGGAACCGATATGCCACATGTATTATTTGCCAATAGCTTTCCTCATACCTATCAGCATATTGTGTCAATTTGTGGTCTCATATTGCGGCAACTACACTGATTTAACTTCGTAAGATGAATCGCATATATTGCAGCTTGCGGGGACGCTTCGTGGCGGTATTGTTTTCAGTTCAATCCTGCAATGAAAGAAGAGCTATTCGTACTAGAAGCAGGCGTGGGTAAAGCAGCGAAGCTGTATCGAATATTTTCTTCCACGTAGAGACGATGAATTTGAAATCGTAATGAAATAATTCATAGTGGCAATGTGTTCTTGTAGTTATGCCCATTAATTATCAAGAACATAGAATCTAATAACACACATACAAAATGCTTTAAAGCACATCTATAATACTTTTTAGATGATAACAAAATACATTACACTCATAATCAGTATCTGCAGTGCTAACGACGTAATGAACGTTTCGGCATGAGGGACTAAACGACGGCAAGCAGAATACTAATTTGGAAAGAGATGAGAAAGAAAAGTTCGAATTCGTGTTCTGTATCATTGTTTACATGCCAGCTCATGAGGTCCTATTTCTGAATTTGATTACTTACCCTTCTGTTTTCCAATAAGCTCAAATTCATCGAATCCAGTCTGAGGATTATTATAATTAGAACGCCGGAATGACCGTTAGCTAATCAACTACCATGCCTCAAATCTCAATTCTTTCATTATGAGGTATACACATTAAGCGTTGTCATTCTTGCAAGCCGTGCTCAGGCGGGATTCCCTTCATGTAAACTACGTCTTCAAAACATTGTGCATGTTTATTTTACAGGTGTTGCGCGTTTCTGATTTATTGTTTAATTGACCCGAACACAGTGCAATTAGTAAAGTGACTTCCCAAAGAGAGACGAAACTTTACCCCATTAGTGACACAACCCAGTCCTGCATGTTCATGTATTGCCTTCTGTAAACAATGTATGTTTCACATTGCATGAGTCGAATAAACTAAACATAATGTTAATATATACAACTGTATTTCGTATAAACTAAACCTAATGTTAATGTATACAATTGCATTTGTCTTACGTTTTCTTGTCAATGCGCCACTTCTTATTTCATGGTAAATGTGTACATTCCTCTTTCTTTAGGTCGCCCTCGTAAAAGAGGAAGAATCGTAGTGCTCTCCTGCACATGAAAAATATATTTCAATATTCTGTCTCCCTTCCCCATCGTTATTGTTTTGCATCACACCTTCCTACATGCATCTCTATTCTCATCGCAATTGTGTTCTCTTTACCTATGCCATCAATGCTATATTTCTGATTGATTTATACTCCCCCCCCCCCCTTCCTGTCAATCGAACTCAGCTTCTCCTTCTCCTCCTCCTCCTCCTCCTTCCCATTTTATTCTTCCCTTCTTCCTTTGAGCACACTCCTGCCTATGTTTCATACATTCGTCCATACGATCTTTGACCATACACCAAGCCTCTGCCAAGCCCAACGCATTGCCCCGTTTATCGATTTGTTATTGACGGGTTCAATGTAGTATGCATGACGAGTCGCCAAAGTAACGCGCCAATGGTGGCACGTGACCACAATGCCCAAACAGCAGTGTACGCCACAAGACCTATCGGCACACACAATCTCCATATCAAACGATCGAAATTATGTTGATGAAACAATAATAGGCAGAGTGCTGTGTCATCGAAACGACGCCTTCTTCAAGTTTAGCCCAGTTCTTGCAGACACTGCGTAGCTCAGGGAAGTTTTAAAGATAAATTCCATAATTGGTTGGCCGAGTTGCATACATAGTGATTTGTCTTCATGGTCTTTGCGCTATTTATACTGTAATCATCCAACGAATTTCATTACTAACCTCAAAGCTCGATTGGTTATGAAGGGGACGCACCCTTTGCATAAATTGTATCTGCATGATTAAACGTGCAAATTGCTTATTATATTGTAACCACTGAATTTTCACCCATCTTCTCATTATGTTCATAGCTATATTTCATTTCACATTATGATCATCACGACCTATCATTATCTATACAATGATGATAATTACGGTTATCGTTAATATAACTATTTTCATTATTTGTAAAACTATCTTTTCTGCTGCATGCCACCATACATCTGCTTCTACAGAGTTATATAGAGGATAGCGTAGAAGGAATAAAGGAAATGGATATAGCAAATCTATACAAATATATCAGAAACAGTTAGTAGTCAAGATGGTAGCCGGATGACTCACGGTTACTATTACTATCAGCATTACTCCTACCATTATAACTTTAGCTACTTCCACTCCCACTACTGTTATTATCACTACTACTACTACTTCTACTACTACTACTACTACTGCTACTCCTTCTCCCCCTCTTCCTACTTCTACTACTTCTTCTACTTCTTCTTCTACTATCATTACATTGATGAATGAAATTAATTTAAATATAAATAGATTCATTCTTAGATTCGTCGTTGTACACTGTACAATTGGACATTGTACATTGTATCTTATCGGCGCGAGTCCAGGATAAGTTGGTCCCACAATAAAAACCCAAATCACACCACTTTTACAATGTTTAACAATCATCCACAATTGATAACTGGGTCTTGTAATCCTCTTAAATAGTATACCATAGAATATTTGGTAGGCTTATCAAATTCAGTCATCAGAAACCCATTTTGGAACACGCTGTTAAAGTAACACGTAGTTGTATGATAACATTAACACGATAGAGTGACAATAGCAATGTTACTGTGGTGGAATTATTCGTTTCCTGGCGACACACAAAACGGTCGTAAACATGTCTGTGCATAGTTTATTTATATTTAACAAATACAATTGCTGACAAATAGCTTGAAATCGATGAAAATAAGAAAAAATCTTTTGTAGGATATGCAAACGAGCCCAGTGTACGTCATGTAATCGGAAACCGAAGTAGCTAAACCATCATGTTAGTCCTTGCTCTTTTATCAGGTCTGTCCCAGCGAGCATCTCATCATTACTTACCGCTACCACTAGACAGTTTTAAAGATAAGTCATGTATCAATTTTATATGTGTTTAGAAACACTGTTTATAAAGAGAAATAATAATTTGCTTATGTTCAATTAAAATTGAACAATAAAATCCCTTTAGAGGGAAAACAGAATTCTTTTCTCTGCATTATTGATGACTTAATTTTGATGAAAAACAGATGTGCGTCCTTTAATAAAGCTCAATGTATCACCGAAGCACACTGTTGCACGTTTTCGATCCATTGTAGGTTTATATATGCTGCGGGCATGCCCGGTCACGAAAGTTGCCATAAATTTACACCTGTGAGCGCGCGACATCGCGTCTCCAAAATTGAATTATTACCCGGCGAATACGAGATGAACAAGGCTGAATTTGGCGGAAGGTGTCTTTGACTTTCGAAATTATGTTAGAAGCAGTATCCGACTTTGCCAATGGTTTCACATACGATAATGATAATGCAATCACCACGTGCTATTTTAGTCTACGAAGGTGCGGGACTGACAAGTTGAGAGTTACTTGAGTGGAAATAAATAATTCTGTCGGAAATATTTACTGAATCATGGCCTGGCAGGTCGGATGATATTCAGGTAATAGATGTTTATTATAGAAGTACAGATGATAGTTCTCCTTGTCACTTACGCACTTTTGTTTTAAAGTATAAATCGAAAAGGAGCTGTTAAACCGATGGGCAATAACCACAAGTTATGAACAAATGAAGTATTCGTTATTTGTTTTCGACGCAAATCGAAATCTAGTTTTATAGGTTCAAAGACAAGTTGTCCCATTTGTAAAAGTCTTGAAACTCGGCAGGATTCAGCAGTATACCCTCACAATAACGTATCTGAAATCTCACACTCATAGCCTTACGAACGTTTTCAGGAAAAGTGAAAAACTATCGATTTTTACGTTTGAAAAGAAGCGGCCGTAGTCTCGATTCACGATCCGCGGGAATGCTCCCACTGAACGCATACACTGTGGTGTGGACCACAGCGAACAGCGGTCTCCGGTATGTGGGCTACAAGAACCGGGAGGTTTCGGACAACCCGCCTAAACCCTCCGCGAAATCTTTATTTCCGCTTGAATTTAGTTTCTAGTCCTATAATTGGGAGGGAAGTTCTTATACAGTATTTTCTTCCATTTTCCGTGTTTTTTTACACACACACACACACACACACACACACACACACACACACACACACACTCACACGCACGCACACGAATAACCTGCAAAAATGATACTCTATCTCTAAATGTAATATAATCATATGGCCAAAAATAGAAAGAAACAAAATATGACAGGATGAGAGAGAGAGAAAATAAGAGAACGGTAGAGAGAAGGGGGTGGGTGGGGGTGTCAAACATGTGGGAAGACCGCGAGTGAGAGAATAAAAGAGAGATACAAAACGTTGGATGGAAGAAGAGTTTATAAGGTGTATGTGGGGAAGGGAGCGTGGAGGGGGGGTGGGGGGGGGGATAGAAGAGTACTGTAAGTTGGAGAAAGAAATAGAGACAGAGAGAGACAGACACCCAGACAGACATACAGAGAGACAGACAGTTAGAAGGGGGGGGGGGGGGGGTCAATGGTAGAAATTGAATGAGACCGAGAAAATAGGAGTACGAGACAGACAAGCACACTGATAGGCAGACATACACACACACATGGATAGAGAGAGAGGGAGAGGGAGAGAGAGAGAAAGAGAGAGAGAGAGAGAGAGAGAGAGAGAGATATGAAAGAGGAACAGAGACAGACAGACGGAGGGGCAGAATGGAGTCCCTTGCGCATTTCTTATGGACACAAATCTACAATCTGGCTGAAAGGAAATATTTCTCTATACATCAGAATTATGGTAAAAACATGCACTCCGTCTGATGAGTCACGTCTCTGAAATTAGAATAGCTAGGGCCTACTCCGTCCCCAAGAAGACGAAGGATGGAAGAGCTTTTCACCGAGCGGTCATATTTGCCAAAGATAACCCAGGGTACCCTCGTTTTTCTTAATCACCATCAATTATTCCGCGCTCGGCGGGGTGTAATTGAGTGCGAGGTGCACAAGAGGCTCACAACCTATTAAGAATTGACCTGAAAAAAGCCCAACTCTTCCAAAATGATTGCAACTGGCAGCGTCAACGATGACATTCTGGTCACTGATTGACAATAAAACATATCAATTATTTCCTTCCTTCTTCCACTACAGTATGGATGTGTCTATGCATGTGTATAGTCACAGATTGACAGCGTTCAAAATACGACTCAAAACCTCTCGTTACCATGGGGAGAGAATCGTGTACAAACTAAAGAGCTTTGTAATGTCTTGGTACTCAGAGAGCTAAATAACAGTAATTACGTTGAAAACAGATTACAATGGACCGTGCCTTTTTGTCTCCACTATGCATCGTTTTTTCGTTCTGGATCTGTGGAAATATCTATAAAGGATTGCAATACTTCGGACCAATGCTGGTGCCAAGAGAAATGTACATAGCTCTGGCTCCGGCTCATAGAAGAATTAATCATCCACGTTTGATGTGGTATGCGAAATTTGTTTCAGTTTCAACAATATCTATTGCCGTATTGGGACATACAGCAGCTGCACAGTGCACGGGCGTGCTGGGAGTTGCTATCCCCTTGATAAAATAGAACGTGTGGGCGTATACTTAGGATATAAGATAAAAATTAAATTGGGTTTCATAATTAGAATCTGCTTGGAGTAGAAATGACTAATGAGGCTCATGAATATATTTGGAATAGGTACTGAACTCATATGTAACAGTGCAAACTCTATACTCTCTTTGTATATAGTATCGCCGGATTTACTCTCGCTTTTGGAAGCCATCGATGTCTTCACGGCCAGCGAAAGACGACCCTTTAGTTCTCTTGAAATCAATTACACGCTTAATTAATTGACATTGTTCACCCGCTGATAATCCCATTACCATTAAGCATGATTAGTGCTGGTATCGACAAGCAACACATCCGATGACTTACCAAGGCTTATCACCCATTAAAGTCAAAATGTGACTAAGTCTAATCATTCCAGCTATACGTCGTTTCGCGAGTAGCGCCATTCTCTGAATTAAGATTTGAATAATTGTGTGTACTGTGAGCCTAAGGGGTTCCTCAGGGAATACTGAACTAGGGGGTGAAGAGCTCATTCCACAGTGACCCCATTCGCTCCTCTCATATTTCTCTCCCCCCCCCCCTCATTATCTGTTGAGCTCTTAGTCTTCCTATATTTGTCTCTCTATTCCTATCTCTCTCGCTCGCTCTCTCTCTTCTCTCTCTCTCTCTCTCTCTCTCTCTCTCTCTCTCTCTCTCTCACCCACACACACGCGTGCGCGCGCGCACACACACATACATATACATACATACAAAACACTCCCTTACCCACAACTGCTGCCTCATATCACCGCTCTGTCCCTCTCTTTTCCTTTCTATCTGTATCTTTCTATATCACTCCGTCACTCACTCAGCTCTCTCCACCTCTCTCCCACTCTCTATCTCCAAATCTACATTTTTCTTTCTCTCTCTCTCTCTCGCTCTCTCTCTCTCTCTCTCTCTCTCTTTCTCTCTCTCTCTCTCTCTCTCTCTCTCATTCTCTCTCTCCCTCTCTCCCTCCATCTCTTGTATCCTTCGCCCCATTACACCATCTCCAATTAGGAGTTAGTTGTTTATCCACAAGGTCATAGTTAAGTTAAGTTAAGTTAAGTTAGGTAACTCAACTTATCAAATAACAAAAGGGTTGATCAGTATGATCATAGCTCATTTATCACGTGCTTGACAATTTAGTAACAAAAAGACGGTAGTAAACTCAGGAATACGTTCATTTCTCTGGACACTCATCACTGTTTATCGACGCCTTTTCATATCTGTAAAACTTCTCTTAACCCATAACTTTCATATGAAAGCGTTAAAACATGAATTGCACTACCCGGACTATACGGGTCAAACTTCGGAGTCATCCTGCTAAGTTATTCACAGTCATGACAGTGTGGGTCTACATGAAATCATATCTACGACATGAACAAAAAATACCTACAGACTCCTTTGAATACTTATTACGAAGAAAAGCTAGACCATTTAGATACAGGCATACTGTAGCTATATTTCAAGGGAGGAAATTCATTGGAAGTTCACAT
Source organism: Arbacia lixula (assembly GCA_963669155.1). Lineage (NCBI taxonomy): Eukaryota > Metazoa > Echinodermata > Echinoidea > Arbacioida > Arbaciidae > Arbacia > Arbacia lixula. Next base: position 10,427,852 of record OZ022576.1, on the reverse strand, counting down.
CGTGATGAGACCCAAAGATAACTTCTGTTTTTTTTTTTTTTTTAAAGAGGGAAATTATCTAACGAGGCAAACGTGAACACAAGAACATCTCTCTCTCTCTCTCTCTCTCTCTCTCTCTCTCTCTCTCTCTCTCTCTCTCCCCCTTTCTCTCTCCATCTTTCTCTCTATCTCTCTCTCTATCTTATCTAATTTATTCGTATATGGTAATTTGTTAATTATTTTGTTTCGAATCGTCTGAATTTAATGTTAATATTGTGATCCTGTTTTGAATCCTATCAAAAGCACACAAAAATGAAGTAAAAACAATCTCTATCTCTCTCATGTTAATGGTAGAACATTTCTAATCGCACACGTGGGATTGCAGCTGTGAGCAGAGTCACTTGATTAACTTCACATGACTTCCTCCAAGAGTCGTCTTCTCTAATTAGGTAACTGCCACGGGGCTCGCAAAAAAAGAACCATTTTCGAAGATGTCAGCAATTATACAAATTACTTTCAGGCGTTTTCCAAATACCCCACTAGTTTCTAATCAAATAGTTAAATCGAAGTTGATGTGTTAAGATTTTACGCTCAACTTCTTCCACATTAATCAATACATTTTTCTAAGAATCGTGTAAGGTAGTTTCTGTAAGTTATCACCTTTCACTTTGAGTAATCCTCTTTTGTTTTAATTTTTGTCTCCTTAATAAAAAAGATAAAATGCATTTCCCGTAATCATTTAACTGCATGTATCCGTCTAATTGTTATATTTTCATTATTTTCCTTACACGACAGTCGTGGGTGTACGCCTACATCATGATTTTGCAATCCTCTCTTTGATGAATTTTCTGTCTCTGATTCGCTGTCGTTGCCCTTTAAATGTATGCTTGAGGGTCCTTTGGGGGAGGAATAGAGACAAGAAGACGTTCGCAGATTCCCAATAACCTTGCGCTTTAATTATGGACAGATATTTATAAACAGTGGGAGTGCCCTATACTTTCCTATCTGGATTACCCGGCCTGGCTCATAGCGTTTTTCGTATCAAACATGTTTTCCCCCCGTAAAATCTATTCCTACAGTACAAAAAAATCGTGGTCTTTCAAACAAGGTATGTTTAATTTTATATGGTTTTTCAATAATTGACCCAATAGAACGGGTTAATTTTCAACTGGGTCACTCTCTACTTGAATATATTTAGTAGTGGTGGGAGTGGTAGTAGACGTAGAAGTAGTAATAGTAGAAGGAGGAGGAAAAGAAGAATTAGGAGAATGAAGTGAAGTGGGAATTACAGTTATATGAATAGACGTAGTAGAAAAAGAAGAAGTGGGCAGAAAATAGTACTAGCATTAGTATTAGTAATATTATTAATAGAAGTCGTAGGAGTGGAAGCACATTATGTTTGTGGAAGTAGTAGTAGTAGTAGTAGTAGTAGTAGTAGTAGTAGTAGTAGTAGCAGCAGTAGTATAGTAGTAAGTACTTGCTAAAGTAAAATACACATTGAACCGCCACCGTACCCATGCTACCGAAAGTAATAAGACACAGGTAAAAATACCTTGCATTAAATATTTTACCCAGTCACACTTGTCCAAAAGACCGGTCATTTTCATATATTGTATATCTATAAGATGATGTATGTGTATATACAGGTATAGGCAAATAGCGGATAATGTGTATTTAAAATTGAATGTAGGCTAATGCACTAACTGTTTATCTGTGATACACTTTTAACAGTCACTGTACCATTTAATCTCCGACAAATTGAGCAAGAAAACTAACAGCTTACCTCAATCCGCCACCAGAAATTGCCTTGATTGAGATGCCCTTGCCGCGCTTCATTCAATACAATCACAATCCGCTCTTGTTCCAATTTGGAGCCGTCCTGCTATATCCCCAGCTACAAGGGCTTCCAACTCCGCCTAATTCTCCCGCCGAGATTGAACGTGCAGCGCGTCTTGCTCCATCAAAATTTGTGTTTCCAATTTTGAGCGCCAAATTACACATGCACACTCGCACAGACATCGAGTGACGTATCTCTCAGTGCACAGTCGCGCCGCGGGCTTTTACGGGTTTGTCGCTCGGCTGTCTGAGAGCTACATTTGCGCACCACATGTGTCGTGGAGAGATCTTTTCGCAAATTGATGCCAGTCTTGTCAGAGGTATAGGCTCGGGCACACAAATAAACTGCACCATTCTTGGGGCTTCAACCAGATCGAATGCGGATATGCATTCCTGTCAGCTGCGCAGATGACGGGTTATGCCAAGTTTGTGAGTTGCGGTGTGCGTGTGTGTGTTTTTTTTTCTTCTGTTAATTTAGTGTGGAATAGTGCGTATTCAAAGGCAGATATAGGTGTACGTGTGTGGGTATGTTTTTTTGTAAATCTCTTGATCAAAATATCACACAAACACACAACAAGAGGCGGGGATACTAGCAAGTGACGTGTGATTATCATTCTCCTTTCACACCTTCATCTCTCTCTCTCTCTCTCTCTCTCTCTCTCTCTCTCTCCCCCCCCCCCTCTCTCTCTCTCTCTCTTCTCTCTCTTCTCCCTTTCTACGCGCGTGCGTTGAGTGCTCCGTCAGATTTCTAAATAAAATCACTTTTTCCATCATGATGATCCGTTGACTCTGCAATAGCTCCCTCTTCGCTTTAAACAATACAGGTTACAGACGCCATCCTTGACGACATACTGCATTTCATTGGATGGTGCCGAATTCATGTAAATGTAGTTAAATAATTGTACAGGTAGGAATCATTGTGATTAACATGGGCATCAAACAGTTAGACTCGCAGAAATGAAATAAATATTACGTAGCCGTAGGCCACGCATGCCAAGTTTTCACATTGGGAAACTTGAGCCATTTGGCTCTCCAGTCATGTCAAAAACAGCTCGGCAAAGATTCCCACCAGCCTCGATAACATTTTATAACATGACATTCGAGATATTTACATGCCTTACGTGCTTCACACATGGGCGAATATCATTGGTAAAATTAATATTATCTTATGAGGTGTTTATTTAATTAATTATGAACTGTGCTTCATCCGTGAATCGGGGTGTTTGTGGGTGGGAAATTCTAATTCTAAAATGATAAATGATTAGAATAAAGTACAAAGGCCCCATCATTCTGTCAAAAGATCGTCAACCATACCTACAGCCGACCGAAACTTTTTGTTTTTATTGTATCTAAACATGTTCACATCCTTCAACCCTATATTATTTAATATTTCACATTAATTGGACTAGTCTTGCACACCGAGAGCTGCGGTCCTTGCGGTTGACTGTATCGTGTGTAATTGGCGATATTCGAAAAGGAGGTCGTATATTGGATGTGTTGTTTTATTTGGATTATTTTTTTTTATATACCTATGAATGAATCTATTTTGTTATCATTATTATTATCATCATTATCGTTATCATCATTATCGTTATCATGATTATAATCACTACAATATTATTATTATGCATTTATCAATTCATTTATTCCTTTATTATAATTTTTTAAGTGTTTGACTGGAATATGAAAATAAATGTAATTGTTTCACATACGCTTCAACGACATTGAAAGTATATTGGGTAAAGGGCAAATGAAATGCTTCTTATTATGGGAGATTTCACCAAGAAGATCTATGAGCATATTTTTAACCAAAAATATCTTATACAAAAATATGAAGCTAATATTACATTTAACCAAAGTGTAAAGATTTACTACGAGTCTTCAAAAAATTAGACGCTATCTTTTGTATCGTGTTAACTGGTCTTAAAATACAAGAATTCCTCAAAATTTCTGTGTTATGGTTTCTGCTGATTTGACTTTACAGGCCCTCTTCAAACCAGTAGACTAACACGATGTAACAAAAAAAAATAATTGTTAAATTTCTTTAATGGTTTCTATTGGCTTTTATTAGCATTTCAATTTTGAAAAAAAAATCTCATTATTCTAAAGGGTAGTTGCTATGAAACTTACCGAATTATTAACAGCATTAAACTGATCCATTCCCCGATAAAATGGAGCCTTTGACATCACATGAAGTACCCCATTGTACCTTCCTGTTTGTGTTTACAAAGGGGACAATGAATAAACATGGATATGAAAGTGGTCAGGGTCCCATATGATAACACTGGTCAGAAGGTGTTGACAGTATTGCTTTTGATCGGATCTCGGAAGAAGGTTGTGATGAATGTTTAAATGTGCTACGATCACCACAAAGAAAACAGGTACATGCAATATGACATTGCTGAGCTATCAAGCATCATTGCTCTGAACTCTGAATGTATGCAATCATTTCCAATGCGGTGTGCGATTATGGGAGAGGGAGTGCTTACATTAATTTTGTTGTGTGTGAGATATGATTAACATATTCATTAGTACAAATGATTTCGACCAATCGGCATCAGTGTTCAGCAAATCATGACGTCGTCTGAACTCATTAATTGCTCATTTTCTACCTCGGGGCATGGTATTTGAGCTTCATGAGGGCACTTTGGGAAAATGTCAGAGCGCCATCTTGGTTCAATCACTTATACGTGCATCCTGCTTTGCAGTCACATCAAGCCTGTATTACCTTCATATAGGGTTATGTATTAAAAATGAGAATTGAAAACAATAATGGAAAAGTTCTTAAAAAAGAGTTTATATAAAATTATGTCACAGATAGCTTATCCATTTATCTTTGCGTCATATTTTTTTTTCACATTCATTTATTATTATCATTATTATTATTATTATTATCATTATTATTACTACTATTACTGTATTATTATTATTATTATTATTATTATTATTATTATTATTATTATTATTATTATTATTATTATTATGACTTCATTAAGTCTACATAAATTTATTCAGGGACCTATCTGTGCTCAACCAGTGCGTCCTCTGGAAAAATAATTGTTTCTCTTTATACTTATGTGAAAAAAAATTGTTCCATCATATTCAACTGTCTTTATATGAACATCTTTTTTTTTCAATGATGATGTCATCTTTGGTTTGATTTTAGGGGGTCCCCACATTTGATAAGGGTGTGCGCCCTTACGTGTCAGGACAGAACCGCAAGCAACAGCATCTACTTTGTAAAACATAACATTTAACAGTGACTTAACTTTCAAGTGACGAAGTTAAAAGCTAACAAAAATAATTTTCCATAAGCACCTGGAGGCGTGAATCTGACTGATCTCGTTCGATTGTGACGTTTAAAGTAGCATTGTCAGCGTTAACCCTTCCGTTACCATTAGCACGGAGATGTTCATAAACTCAATGGGATTTTCATTGGTCGTAGGAGGGGTGAAGTCTACAGGTAATAGACAATACATGTACTTTGTCAGTACAAACCAAATAAAGTTATTTTTAGTGCCTACATTTTCAGGGAAGTTCTCCGAGAGTATTTTGTCAGCACACCATGGCATTTACAGAACTGCGATTGTTTGTTTGAATACGGGATACACAACCCTTCATCGTGACACGTTTTGAAGGAGAACAAAGCTCTTTGCTATGTCGCAATGATTAAATTCAATGTTTATGAGGTTTCGTGCATCCTGTTCAATGATGGGCCGGCAACTAAATTGAAGTGCTTAAGTTTAAAAGTTAGCTAACAACAAAGCGAGACGTTTTATCTTTATACTCTATTACTGGTTCAGAGGCGCCTTGGTAATACATGTATGGGAAATCAACGAGGAAGTCTTCATTCCTATTTTCTTACACTTACATATATAGAGTGTAAAAAAGGGAGCGTATCCCTTCGACAGCGGACAAAACCAGATTCTTTAATACCTCATTGAACCACAAGAACTGCGTAAAGATCCTATGGGTGAATAAATATGAAACTGGAAGAAAAGGTCCAAAAATGGTAATGATTAAAGGAAGTAATCGTGATGGAACCATCCCGCCGTCATTAGACACGTCATGCGTGTTTGATTTCACCGATTTACACCATTTTGAGATGATAACTTCCTGGTATACTGAAATAAAATGATAACAGGGTCCATGGTTATGGCAGAGCGGCACTCCTGTGAGTATACATCCCGTAGTCTCTACTAACACTACTCCCTCTAACCATGGACCCTAGGGTCCATGCTCTAACAGTTTCAGAGGTCATTTCCACGGGAGCGGGCAGCCGCTGTCGCTCACTAAATTGTTGCATTGTCACATCATCAGGGTTTGGTTCTGTGGGTACTTCAGCTTATTTGACACTACCCGCTCGAAATTTAATTTTAAATGTATAAGACCATAAAATCCCATTAAAAGTCACACATGCCTACATTTTGAGGGAAGACTTTAAGCATAATGATCTTTAATTGTATATCATTATCATTTACGGAACTTTACGGCTTAGGTCTACAAAAGCGACATATATCTTTCACCTTTTAGTGCAGGGGTAGTTCAAATAATGGCGTTCTGGTTATTTAGCATTCCAATTTATTCGTATTTTTCAAAGGTTGAAACGTTGGGTGCACAACCATCCACGCACGAACACTCAAAAACACACTTACACACATATAACTAAACATATAGATACACACAACCCTACCCACTAACATGTACACACATACATCACGTTCTTTGTGCTCTGAACAGGAAACAGCATCATCTTCGCGTGTTGTTGACATAATTACTTACTTCATGTACCTTGTCTTTACATATGCCTATAAGAATACCAGCCGGGCAAAGGTCGCAGCTGTTAGTTGGGTACACCCACTGATCTCTACACCAGTGCGAAGATCAGTGGGTACACCCGGGCCCAGGCCTGCTCTTGTATTTGGGGAAAACCCCTTCTCTACCCGAATTTGTGTTAAGCGTTGTTAGTCTTCGCTTTTAGTCTCTTTGCGTCACATGCGCAGTAACTCGTTTTGACGTGAAATGGTCAACATTAACATGATGCTGGTACAGACCCATATGATTCCTGTACCTACATTCATTAACAGTATGGATAATCAAATACCATATACAACATTTGAACCTAAGTTGATGTTTTACCATACTTGCATCAAAATCAAATGCCTGTATTTAGTATAAAAGGACTCGGTATTTCCTAATACATGTGTAATGATGGTTAAATTAAAAAAAAAAAACGGTATAGGTGAAGCACATCTTTTATTGTCGTCGCCGAACGCAACAACGCTGGGAAATATGTTTCCGGGACATAAACGAAGCCGGAAAATATATCTCCCTGCAATATTGGCAAAAAGTGCGGGTGATTTTAGTAGTGAGTTGTTCCCATTTTCGAAAACTTCTTCATTCAGTTACATGTCATTGACGCGTGTTGGCACAATTAATAAACATAAAACCACATTTTTGGAGAAAACAAATAATTGTGTAGCACAAAATGTCAGGCACACAATCGGTTTAATATCAAAATCAGCTTGCATGGAGTAATTTCGTGCCTGCCATGCAGTCCGGCACTACCCACGATAGGAGGGCGAGAAACAATTTCATCTTCTTTGAAGACTATCATTTAAAGGTTTCCGCCATGTCTTACGGTCATGTGTTTCTCTGATTTATCATCTTCCAATGCATTAAGCGTCATGCAAGTTGAACTTTGCAATACTATTTGCTCGGGACTAACCCTTTACGTGATATTATATAGTTCGTGTAAGATTGGTCAATTTATCAGCTTTTGTTGATAATATATTAAAAAAAGTAAGTACCAATACAAAACCTATTGACATAACGGTGGTAACGACTTGCGGATGTGTAAACCATGATACAGTTTGAGCTTATCATTCAACAATCCACTTAAATACTTATTAATTTAGCATTTGTAATCATTCCAACTTTTTATCCTCAAACTTGATTAGCGATGTTTGATGCATCACCAAATAATGAGGTGTACTATTTGTCATTGCTTTAAAGTCAAGACATGCAACTATAAACATTTTATCACTAACCATGCATCTAGGTACAGATGTACATACATTATACTCAAATATCGGCTCGCATACATACACGATAAAATTTTACATACTTTACCACATTTCGATTAACAATATATTCATAAATGTTTACTTCATTTCATGCTTACATGAATAATATTGCGATACTTTCTTGCATTCATCGACCAAAATATCATAATGATTCACCAGTTTGCACTAATTCCGAAAGAAATACGGGGATCACAGTCATCAACCATTGACCTTACTTTGTAGTAAGGTTCTACTACTCCCATGCGAGAAGACGAAATATGCAAATATAGAGCACTAAAATATATATATTTTTTTATGCATCAACACTTCGACATGAAGGCACAGAATCAGTTAATGTATTCATATTACATTTTTTCACAAAAATATACACTCAATCTGATATTGACTATTGAGAAAAAAATGACATATACCGTGTTTCATATGGCATTCGACAATATAGGCATAACAAGGCACTTGGCACGAACACAAAAGTAAATAAGAATACTAGATGGTCTTCTCTAATACAAGCGTCATGCCGATTTTTTTTCTCAAAAAGTACAGAACCACTGAATAGGACTAGGTGGCTGTTAATCAGCTTTAATCACCTCTAGATTACCCATCTAGTATGGCAGGGCACAGCTAGTGTTTTGAAATGAACCCCCAGGGGTCATTATTCCAATTGAATTGATATTTTGTTTGTTTGGGCTAATTGTTTTCACTGGAGTTTGATTACATTAAAATAAGTTGGCACATTAAGAGTTGATTTCCACGGTGGCATGGAATTATTACTGTTTAGTTAGTGGCAAGGGAAATTGCCATGAACAATATCTAATCAAATCAACACAATATAAACCTTGTACATTCAATATAATATGATAAAAAATATTTACAGTAGATAAAACTTATAGATATATATAATTTCGTATAATTTAAATATGCGCCAATAATGGTTATTTACGGCGTGAAAGAGAGCAAAAGAACTTTTTAGCGTATGCTACAAAAGTTCTTCCAATGTCTAAGCTTTAATCAAAACGTATGATACAATACCATCAATAAAAATGATTTCAATAAAGCTAGTAACCATGTCTCGTTCAAGCTCTTCAACTTGCACCAAGGAAGTGTCGTCTGAGAGACACTCGAAAGCTACTTTCCAAACGAGGTTATACCCACTCTAGATTTGCTTCAAAAGGGGTTACTATAGTCCATGTAAAACAAAATGATAAATTTGTAGAAATCACTAGAAAATCGTGCATTTCTTCCGAGTGTGGTATATAGTCATACGACAGTGTACATTAATCAGTGGAAATTGCATGACTAGAAAACTAAGATCAAGGACAATTCATAATTTTGTTCTCAGTTGGATTCTACTCTTTTTGGATTTTTTTTTTAGTTGAAGAGCTCTCATCACGAAACCATTAAACCCTCACACATTGTCAAGTATCAAAGTAGCTTTTAATAATTTGACGTACTCCAGAGCGGTAAATGATTGCAGTGTACTTACATGAATTGTATGTAAGGTGTCAAATGTAGATCCCCATAAACACTCACTCATCATGAGTATGGTTCAATATACATGACAGCATTTGTTTTACACATGTACCAGTCTGCATGGGTGTAGCACAGGGCACAACATACATGTAGTTATGTTATATGAACATCTTCTAGAGAAATACATGTACAACGTCTCCAAAGGGACAAATGCATCGCCACTACTGTACCATCATGATTATACTGGGGCAACAGATCAGAGAGCGAATCTGCGGAACCCTCACCTCTTTCCTCCTCTCAAACCTCGTTGTTGTTATAGTAGGACTGTTGGAAGATTCAACGAAGAGGGTAGGGGAGAGGGAGAGGGCGAAGGCGGGGGGGGGGGGGGATTGTCGTGTTTCGTGTAATTTATTTCTAAATAAAAAAAGTGGTATCCAAAATTTGCAGATACATAATTATTATCATTTGCTCTGTTGCCGACGGCTGTTGCAAAATATACCGACAAGATGTTTTTTTTTTTTTTGCTAACCGCCATTCTTTACCCTTACGTGAATTATGTACACTTGATTGCACTTAATCATGTTTGACTCCCTTGAAGTGATTGATGAAATGTCACAAAGACTATAATTCCTATAAAAATTGACATCTCTAGACTTTATGTATCAATTTTATCTTGATTCAAGTTGTAACTTATCCTAAATCATTATTTAAAACTGTCAAAAGTCTTTTTAACACCGAGTTATAATACGTAATACGTTATTCCACTCTTCTAACCGTCTTCCCAATTATGCCTAATGGCTTTCTCCGTATATATGTTTAATATACATGTACCATTTTCGTTATGTTATGTTATGCCAGTCTTTCTAGCAATACATGATGAATGGAAAACATAAAGCTTGTTCGAAGTTTGTCCGAGTAGCAACAACTGAAGATTAAAAGTGAATTCCACCCATTGAATCTGAATAACTAGATATATGTGAATGTAATAGCGCGTTAATACGCAGATAGAGGGAAAGTTGTGAATACATCATGAAAACGGGCTATTAGAGTTCGCTCGGTCCTACGGCTTAATCCCTCGACCTCTGACCTCCGACCTCCTTGAGTCCGATATGCTGTCACCATTAGACTTGGCACTGTCGCTGATATCTCTTTTCATTTTCCCTTTTTAAAAAGATGTGATTTAGACTGCAGACCATCCCACTCATCTTACAGTCTTTCCCATTGTCTTTCTTTACACTCTTTTTATTCGAGTTCGCTCTGTTCTACAGCGAAGTGGTTTGAACCTCACCGTGTCCCTGATTTGAATCTGACCCGGCGCCATCAGTAGGCTTGGGCGATGTCGCTGATCCTCCTTGATCAGGCTTGACATCGATCCTATCGAGACAAAATGATATCATCATTATTTTTACTTCACATTTATGAAAGTCAGCCGTTGCAAACACTGTGATCAGATTTGCGTTTACCCTTAACAGAAATATTTCCACGTGATATTGAATCATTAATGTTGATTTTGGATCATCATGTCGTCATTTCGTGGGGAGAAAACGGCAACACTCCACAGTCTACCTCATAAGCTACGAGTACCTGAGAACATGTATTGCTTACATAATGATAAATCAGATAAACGTTCAACAAAGTGACATCAAACATAGACCCGTATCATATTTTACTGCTCGTGATCTTGAATAACTCGTGAAAAGTAAAAGTTGTATCTATCAACAAAATACTGACACCGATCATTATTGCAATGAAAATATTGCGAATAACATTTCGTTGTGTGCAGAATACGAATGAGAAGATGAGATGGGGACATTAATGTTTGTGGAGTGGTGGAGAGAAAGAGAGAAAGAGAAAGAGAGACAAACGGGCCAGGAATTCCAATTCTAATGAATTGTACACGGAATATTGAGAAAAAGAATAGATTCACCACCATATATTGACTAAATGAGTTATATTAATTATGAGACTCACTTTTTAGGTTCGTGTTGCTTCACTTCGGTTCCGTTCTGAGCGGTCGAACCATCTTTCGTGACAACGTTGTCCTTCCCCTGTCCTGTCGGTTTCCCATCGGTTTCATCTCCGTCATTCACCGGGAGGCCTTCTTTATCATCTTGTTCACTTGGATTGTAATAATTTTTGCCGTAGCAAAGGTAACATTAGCGTTAATTTGTTTTCAATATTACAAATGGAACTAGAAAATAAAGATGACGTGTAAAATTCTGCTTAAGCATTGCTAATGTGCACGCAGTGTTTAAAGACAGGGTGTCCCTTTCGCAGGTGAACGAAAGAAAATTTGGTAAAACGCACGGAAAGTGGTAGCCCTACAAGGAACACCACGACATAGGTGTAAGGTCCTACGTCGACCTATGGTTTGGTCATCCGTTAGGGAAAACGGCTGGGTAGAAATCACACGTCTTTTTGAGGTTGCATACTGTGCAAAAATCAGTGATTTAGACGTGTAGGGTTAATTTTCCTGGTGTTAGGAAAATGGACGAATGTATTTTATTAGAACTTTCCTCCCAATAATAGAACTTGAAACTGATTGTAAGCGACATTACAGCGATCTGTAGATTTTGAAGAGGTTTTGGGCGGGTCGTCCGAAAGTTATAGCCCATAGAGACGGGCGATCGCTGTGCGCTATGGTAGGCATCTGTCCGCTCCACGGTGCATGCTTCAATGGGAGTAATGCCCGCACCATGCGCTGAGAGGGACAATACTAAACGCAACAAAAAAAGTAAGTCCCCCCCCCCCCCCCCACCCTAAGCAGAAGTGGCATAACTTTTAATCGAAGCGGCTTTGGGGGAAAAAATGGCAGGATTGTTTATTAACTTATTGACCAACTTCTGTGTGAAAATCACATTAATACAATTAGTCATGCATGGGTGGGCATTTTTTAAAGGAAAAATGTCACTTCTCAAAAGTTACGAGGGCAATTGTTCATGCCATTTTAACAATACATTTTGGCATTTCTTGTGCGATTTTTAAAGTGTTTTCAATCAACTATGACACGAAAATGACTTCTTATGCTTACATAACAGGTCATGTCACATTTTAGTAAAAATATTCAGTTTTATTTTTTTTCACCAAAATAAAGAGTTTTTAAAAGTTTCAAACTCAAGAGGGATGAGTAATTGTTAAACGGTGCTCACTCAACCAGAACAATGGGTTAAGTGATGGGATAGGTGTTAGTGAATTGAGAGATGGATGATAAACAGTGAAAAGACATAAATTATGCAAAAGAAATGGAATTCATCAAAAATTCAAATGATAGAACCCCAAAATTACCCTTGTGAGTTTTGAAAAGTGACATTTTTGCCTTTAAAATTTGCCCACTCATGCATGACTAATTGAATTAATATGATTTTCACACATAAGTTAGTCAATACGTTAAGGAACAATCCTGCCAAATTATTCTGCCCAAAACCTCTTCGATAAAAAGTTATGCTATTTTGCTTAGGGGGGGGGGGGGAATTACTTGTTTTGTTGTGTTTATAATGATTGTAGACTATGCTCACTGCGGTTCAAACGTAATCGGGGATAGTTTTTCACTTTTCCTGAAAATGTTCATGAAGCTATGACTGTAAGATATCATACACTTTGTTGTTAGGGTGAACTGCTAATTCATGCTGATCTTCATGACTTTTGCCAGTGGGACACCCTGTCTTTAAACTAGTGCGAATAATGCATACAAGCTGAAGGACGAATACATATTCAAAAGCGCGAACTGAATTCCCCTTCCCCAAGAAAAAGAAAACAGAAAGTGTATTATATAACAAAAATTGAACAAATCACAAACAAATAATTCATTAATTCATTACAACTGAAAAACGAGGCGAATAAGTTAAATACACAGTGTGAAATTTGCATATAAAATAATACATAAGAAAGGTCAAATGGATAATACTTGTGTGGAAACAAATTAAATACAAGAATGAGATACCGCCGGAGTTTAACAGACGCAACAAAGAAAAGTGTAAGATAAGGAGAGAGAGAGAGAGAGAGAGAGAGAGAGAGAGAGAGAGAGAGAGAGAGAGAGAGAGTGAGAGGGAGAGGGAGAAATATGAACAAGAAAATGAGGAAATAGTGACAAATAGTGAGAAGAAACAGAGATAAAGGAAGAAGAATGTAAAAGAAGGACTAATAGCAAAATGCTATGAAAAATACAAAGCAAAAAATCAGAGAGAGGGAGAGAGAGAAACAGGGAAAAATATGAACAAGAGAAAGAAAGAAAATAAATAGGACAATAAGAGATAAAGGAAGAAGAATATAAAAGTAATAACAAAAGAGTAAACGAGTAATAGTAAAATGCTATTAAAAATACCAAACAAAATGAAAGAGAGGGAGAGGGAGAGAGAGAGAGAGAGAGAGAGATATGTAATGTGAGAGAATGTGAGAGAGTAATGACGAATAAGAAAACTGAGTTCTCACAAAAATTGGTCCAACAAGTTACTAAAATTAGAACATTGAAAAATGTAGAAACTTCAAATACTTCAATGATTTAAGCAGTGCGCAGTGAACTTACACTTACAAAAGTACATTTAATGTGTTACTACTTACGATCTCCGTTTCTTTCGATGGCGCAGGACAAGGAGGACGACAGCCGTGCCTATGAATATGACTAGGAGCGTGAAGCCAACGCTTAGCCCCACGATCAGGGCATCATTGCTCTCATCTATGATAATGCAATACAATGATAGCTTATATTTCGTCAACAAAACAGTACAAATTGACATTTGTGGGGGTAATAGATCATTGTCGTTATGTATTATTCACATTGCTATGCACCTACATCTCTATTTCATTTCTTTCATTTCATTTTAAAGGTAGTAAACGGGAAGTAGTGGCAATGATTATGTGATTACGATTAAGATTGAAAGAACATTTCCTATGCCATCACGGGTTCAGAACTCACGTGATTTCCATGATTTTGATTTTGAGATGAATTTTTCTTGTTGTCTTGCAATAAAGTAATAATATGGGGCACATGGTTCTGACAGAAAGGCACAGGATTAATTACGGGTCACGTAACCTTTACCACTTCCACTCTTTACCTTAAAGGTCAATTCCGAGATCACATTGGCCTGAGTATGGAATAAATGATCGATTGTCTTACCTGTTGGTGTTGTAGGTCCTGGAAACAGAACGAAACATCAAGAGAGAGAAAATGAAAGACAGAGGAAAAGGGAAAGAAAGTGTGAAAATAAAAAAAAGAATATAACAATCAGCAAACATCGAAGTGAAAAACACACTTTTGGAATTTCATGCTATTTTGATTTTGGATTCATGAAAGTTCTGTTTCTTCACAATGGAAAGTGATATAAATACTTAAATTATTTTCATAATCTCATAAATTTTCATAATTTGTCATAAAAAGAATAGTGATTTATTGAAAAAAGGCAATACTAACTTCCTTCCTTGTGATGCGAGAACATTAGGAAATGGGCGACATCCTGGTTTGCGTCACTTAGTTACCACTGTAAATCGGCGTCGCCTTTCTTTCGGTGTTGCCATTGCAACATGTGTTCACAGACTTGTCCCCTATCAACATTTTTCTCTTGAATAGTATTTCCAATCGTCGTGCGCAAACGCTAATATTCTCTAAATAATGTTTACTTTTACGTGCTGTCATCAAAACTACAAACAATAATCGGTACCACCAACATTCACCGTTTGTTTATAATGCTGATTTAATATTTCGTTGCATTTGTTTTCCTAAATCACTGGCCAAATGAAAATGGATTTTATTGATAATTGCAATGAAAGATGATAAGCGGAGATGGGTGCATATATCAAGAATACGAGTCATATAAGCATGATAGCAACACAACTGCAGGTCTTTTAATCCTATACCTAATATCTTCAAACAATTATCGATCTTTACTTCCATTTGTTTTTCTGTATATTCATCTTTATTTATGTCATTATGCATTTGTATTAATTTATATATCCTTTTATTTAACATTTTACGCTATTTGAATGTGCCTATACGTGTGCATCTATCAATGTATGAACATATCTTTATCTATCTAAATGTATTGATCTATCTATCTATCCATCTAAATATCTATCTATCTATCTATCTATCTATCTATCTATCTATCTATCTATCTATCTATATATATATCTATCTATCTATCTACATCCAGCTTTCTATATATTTGTGAAGTTCGGGGGTATGTGTATGTAAATGTATCAGAGCATCTTCTGAAGCAGTTTGATTTTTTTGTGAGCGGAGGACGGGATGTTACGAAGAATGTGCATTTTTGTGAAAATGCTTTTTGATATCATGAATATGCAGTGTCTTTATGCCTTTGTCCTGACCACTGCACGATAATGGTGGTTCGAGAATTATCGACAGAGAGAGAAAAACGAGAGTGAGAGAGAGAGAGAGAGAGAGAGAGAGAGAGAGAGGTTAGCAAAGGGGAGGGAGGGAGAGCGAGAGAGACAGAGAGATACAGAGAGACGGAGAGACAGACAGAGACAGACAGACAAAGGAGGCGAGAGAGAAAGACAGAGAGAGAGAGAGAGAGAGAGAGAGAGAGAGAGAGAGAAGTTGGGCTCCATTTCATGTACAAGGCGTAATAACAACAGGAAAAGATATCGTAGGCCTATGGTACTTTTATCACAATTCACACAACACAGAGAACATACTGTACCTTTCTCAGTAGTCAAAGTTGTCATGGTTGATGTCACAGATGTTGATTGGATTGTTAGACTCGTGGAGTTGGTAAACATTTCCGTCACAATTTGTGTCACTTGAAAATGGATATAAATGTAGATACATTGACACAGTCATGTACGCACGTGACTAATTGACAAAAAACGCCCCAGTTCTGTAGCTCCAATGCAATTCATGTGATTCAACTATAGCTTGCACTATTCAATGAAAAGCTAGATTTTGACATGTCTTTATTTTTGACAGTACGCAAACCACAATAATTGTCTTAAAAATGATGTTGACACCCAGAATGTGAGGGGGTGGGTTGGATTTAAAGTATTATAGCAGCTAGGCGGATATGTTCAAAGACGAAGAAATGATCAACAGCATTCATGACATTAGCCGTTTAAAGATTATCTGTAGCAATACTTTTAAATGATTACAATCTTGAACTGGTTAATTTAATTATCCTTTATATCAATATATATACTCAAATAAGAAAGAGGTCATTGTTAGTACATGGTCGTTGATAAGCCCTCATACAAATGCAGATTACTTGGTTGCGTATAAACGACCCATGGCTACATGGCTACTCTATCATTGATCAAAAGTCCAGAAACTATCAAGATACTTTTCCCCAAACCAACCTGATTTTGTCACTGAATTTCAAACCTCAATTGTCACATCTGCAATGTGTATATTGAGCTGTGTTGTTATTGTAGCAAAAATGTAGACGGAAAGAAATTGAGATGGTATTTCCTGGTTGAATGACACTAATGTAATGTTCATGTCCGTGTAGTTTGGTATGTACATATATGTGTGCACCGTATGCATGGTACGGGTATGAAAGACGTTCAACTCCGAAAGACCTTTACACCAATTGTTGTTAATGGTACTGCGTCAGAAACGCGGATTAGGAAACAAAAGGATTTGCGATCTTCACACAGTACCCCGTTTGCAGGTCTAACATAAACTACGTGCTTAAAAATACTTTCGTCACATTTAAAGAATGATTGAAAATCAGTTTCAACTCAAATCAAGCTGAAATTGAAACAACAACTAGTCAAGGTATGCCAATCTTTAAGGGACAGGTATTGTGACATTTCATCGATTTCTTTTCTTGTAATGATCCTTGGAATATTTAATGAGATTTTCACTTTTGGACAAATTTGGACCTCAACATTTGTGTGTATGAGATAATAAATTTCATAACACAACAATGACCATTGTGTATTACACATGTTAATCCACAAGCAACTGCCATCCCAGTGTCATAAATAATGCATGATGCTTCAGACAGAAAAGAAGATGCGGGTTGGCATGTGTGATGCACAATTACCATTGTGTATCTGAAATACACAAATTGTCAGATCCAAATTTGTGCAAAAGTGTGAAAATCTCATTAAATATTCCAAGGATTATTATAAGATGGGTAACTGATGAAATGTCACCTAACCTGTCTCTAAAAACCTTGACATTTTTTTGTTAACACTCAGTAGAAACGTGTAAATATCTCGGGATAGTAATACGTATGAGAACTTCCTTCAGAATATAAACACGTAAATGGACCTTTAGTATAGTATTGACAAGAACATTATGCAAAGATGCACTAACGGGTCATCTAATAAAGTCTAGTACCTGCAGACTATTTAATTTTGTCATGAAAATCCCAATCTAAGCGATTCGATGATGTTCACCACTACACATGTAGGATTTCATTTCGTGGGGATCGACATGAATTACTAGTACATGTAGTACGTTAGAGCTACTATCATGACTGGAATCTATACACATCTTTGCCAGGCAAGATAAACCAGTGGGAATGTTTCATTAGAGTTACGAATTTTACTCTTCAACTTCCTGAAATGTTGTTTGTTATTACTGTTTACCGATCTGATACCAATATATCAGTTAGTGATATTTGGATGGTGTATGTGCCATATGACTGATTATGACTGCCATATGACTGATAAGATATTTAACATTTGTTAATCATTTGCAATCATCAGATATATACTTCATGTCCATTGTCCATTCTCCCTACCTCTGTATAGAGTAATTTATAAGGCAAGGAATTTATGAATATCTACATGTACAAAGTATAATATGTCGATTAAATTCTCAAGGTTGCACTAACTAATCTGATCAAGTTATAATTGTAATGGTAAACTTTGAGTATGGTTTGGTTACCCGCCTATTCCATGTATAACGTCATGTCAAACCGTACACACGATGAACAAATGCATTTTTAAGTATCATTACAATAGTGATTTTAAAACAACAGTTGGTTCATAAGAACTTGAAAATAAATTAGTTTATTGACGATTATAGAATTGAATAACTTCTTGGTCACGTCCAACACGTGGCACTCGTTGTATGGCTCCTGGGTTAATATGGGTGGAATATGGTTGACACCCGTGGGTGATCCAACGATACTATGTGCTTGCAACAACTTTTTAAACTTTTCTGAGGAAAAATAATTCCAATCAAGCTGTATTAACACATCCTTAGGTAAAACAAAAGTTGAATCAACGTTTGTGATATCTCATTTGATATTGTTTCTGTAACAATCCTTTGAATGCTAAATATGTTACTCATTGCGGATAAATGGCTACTGATAATCGTTTGTCTCGCAATGTAAGATAAACGGAATCGAAAAGATCACGACGTTTCGTGCGCCGCTGCAACACTTCGTCGGGTGTGATATCCTTTGAATATTTGATGAGATTTTCACTTGTGGACAAATTTGGATCTAAAAATGTTTTTGTATCAGATAATAAATTCAGAACACAACAATGGTCATTGTGCATCACAAATGTCAACCCACAACGTCTTTTCTACCATATGCATTATGTATTGCTAGTGGATTGACAGATGTGATGTGCAATGGGCATCGAAATGATTAGTCCGATACACACAGATTTTTTTGGTCCAACTTTGTCCAAATGTGAAATCTCGTTAAATATTCACAGGATTATTACAAGAGTCCTTTGACTATGTGATGTGACAGTTTCAGCTTGATATGAGTTGTAACTTATTTCACGGTATTTTTTTAAAGGGTCAACAATTTTTATTTCCACGTAGTAAAATGTTGTCTCACCAGTATGAGACAGACAATAGTACTCAAGCTCAGACTAGCGAGCAAGAAAAACCGTCTGACGATCTCGTCACAGGGAGGATGAACATACTCAGGCGACGGAAGCAAAGTA